>CARXXK010000001.1:60204627-60804627 GCA_949089665.1 Macrosiphum euphorbiae | reverse complement strand
AAAACAATGAGATTACTGAGGTAATATATATTTTGAGAAAACTCAACCATAGTTATTTTGTAGAGTTAATAATATGTTGAACTATGTGCAGTTTATAATTGTCTAATATGGTTTAGATTAATATACATTCAATAAAATTATATTCACAAAAAAGTGCTCTAAATATTATTTTGAGTATCATCCATATCGTCTCTAGAGTCGATTTTATCTTTAATTCACCCCCTCCGACTTGTAACGTGAGGACTGATCGAGGCTAGATACAATCTATGCATAACATAGATGAGCATTTATTTTCCCAATCGAAGAAGCAATAAATCGTAAAATGTTTCACATTTTAATTTAAAGACGCAGTAGTTGAAGAAGAGCTTAATATTTCATTGTGATACAAATCGACAAATCGAGTTAAAAATACGTTTATGAAAAATTAAATTATAAAACAATAAATATTAATATTTACCCTGTCTTCAAATATATCTTCTAACCGTTGATCTACGTTTTTCCCTTTCTTAGATCTTATCAGCAAATAAATATGTTTTATGTGAGGACATGTTCTGAGTAGTTTTTCCACTAGAACCTTGCCCATAAAACCTGTACCACCGGTTAAAAATACGACTGCATCCCGGAAAAACTCTTGTATCGGACTTCCGACTTCAGACTCCTCGATTTCTCGAGGTTCATTGAAGCTCCTCTCACCCAAAAGCTCCAGAGGATCCAAGTAGTATTTAGAATTTATTATATCTTTGATAGGCACCAACGGTGCACTGTCTTGCTTTTTCTCGATGTACTTGCGATGTAAATCGAGAGCCATATTGTAGAATTGTAGATTTAAAACTGAAAAAAAAAACACTAGAAATAGTATTTAATTAATAATGCTAAATTAACAAAAATCAAATATAACTTTAAAAAATATATTTCTAAAAATATAAGTTTTATTTTCATTTTTGAAACACGATCCCTATGTATATAAGCTTTGCAATTTACTAGAGCTTAAGTATTAAAAATATACAGTCGATTCCCGATAACTCGAATCTCGCGAGGGGTAGAATAATGAATTTGACTTCCGTATTTTTCTGTGAATTATACACCTCAAACACAACTTAAAAACGATTCAAATGGCAAAAAGAAAATTCGAGTTTTTGAGGTTTTAAAGTTATCAAGACTCAACTGTAAATTAAATTTAATATTAGTTTACCTATATGTGTGTAGCTTAGACAATATAGGTCAATATGTCATATTATTAATGATTCATCCTTGTTCGAATTATTATAATGAATATAAATACCTAGGTATTTATAATACAATATTATATTATAATATATTGGCTAAATAATATATTTATGTTTACATACATTGGCTTAATTTTGGAAAGTTATAAGGCAGGTATAGGGTACTATTACAGTGATCTAAATGATATAACTAATGTTACCTACACGAACGAAATATAATACACAATGGTCAATGATTATAATGTTTCATAAAATGATGAAAACTGCATTGGGTTTAGCACTTACACAGTTACACATGATAGCTATAATATGATTGGAATTTTTGAACCTAACTCACTACGTTTTCTCACATGGTTACCTTGACCTGAAGACGCCTAAAATGTCCATTCAGCAATTAATGTACGTAGGTCGGTTACCTATATATTATATGACAAAGTCAATATCAAGTCCCAAATGTAACTCGTTTTTATTGGATGCCTAACCCAACCTATATAATTTATTAAATATTGCACATTGCGTAATTAATATTCACAATATTCCCAACATATCTGATTAGAGATACAATAAATACGTACCACTTTCGACAAGTTTGACCTACCTAGGTATGTACCTACACTACCTAATAATCACATTTTGGTTTTAAAATTAGAATATTTAAGCAAACGTTTATTATAATAATTATTTTGAATGCATTAATCATTATGTTATTAGAATGTTACGTACATAATTGTTTATATAATAATATTCAAATATAATGTATAGGTATAGGTACTCGCAAACCGCATTTCGCATAAAAAGAGATGAATCGTTTGGCAAAGAAACGTCCTAGCAACTTCAGGCGTGGCTTTCACATGTCACAACTTACTATGGCAGTGTAGCATCGTCTTAACATTTAGTACTTTTTAAATTCTTATAGTATTATATTATATTATATTTTATTTTATTTTATTCACATTTACATTTAATAGCGTAGGTACCACAAAATACGTACCTACTGTATTATAATAATTATGTATGTCACTGTGTCTAAAATAAAACAGAAAATATTTTTTTATCGATTATCTAATGATAACGAAACGAGCATAAAATAATATAATATTATGATAGTATTAACAGCCCACAAAATGTTGACAAATTTAAATTTAAAAGATTCGAGATAATACAGGATAAATGACTCATAAACCTTATCTTAAACGAAATTGCCATACATGATTTGTAATTTGAATATAGGAAATAAAACCTGAATAATATTTAGCAAAATATAACAGTAAAAATGTATGTAAATGTTGGTTTCAAATTTTTAATATAGTTGTAGTACGAAGTAAATAAATAAAATAGCCAATGCCCAATTATATTTTATAAGGTTTTCTGCACTTATCAGATTTAAGTTATTAAGTAATACCGTTATCATAATCATGGAGGTACGTTTTTCCCCCCTAAAAATCAGAAATTATTTATTTATCTAGAGTTAAAATATAATAGTAACTTATATCATGCCAAACGGCTTTGAACCTAGTTAAAGTTAATTTTTATTATTTCTTATAAATATCTAAGAACAATAAACATATATACCTAATCGATATAATTTTGTGTACACAATATCATTGTGTGTTGTTATTGAAGATTTAAGACTTATCAAACAAACTATAGGGTAATTAGTATAAATATTGTTGTAGGTACAAAAAGTTTTAATCACAATGTTGTCATATTCTAATAATCGAATTAACAAAATAATTTTAAATTTAAATTTCAGCTAAGTTGTGGGACAAAAAATTTAAACTGGCATTTTTAAAAATGATTTAACTATTTATTTGATGTATATAATAAATAATATATGAGATAAGCGTTTGATCGATTTTTTTGTTGACATACATAATTCAAAATATTTTCATAAACATTGAAAAACAAATGACTTTTTTATTATTGTAAATATTTACAATAATATTGTATAATTTATGCAGTTGACATATTATTTATGATTGGCTTATTCTAATACATTTGTAACAATCAAAAATAACATAACACATTGTGGTTTAAAATATCATGTATTTATAATACCTATACCTATTATCTACTAATTCCTATACTAACAATATGCTCATATTTAACAAATAATTTCGTTTTTTTTATTAAAACCATGTAAGTTTATTATTTTCCAGTTAAATAATTAATAGTAAAATAAAGTCTTAATAATAAAAAAAAAATTATTATTATGTTCTTACCTCTTTTAAAACAACGATCGACGATGAATAACAGGCACTCTGCAGATAGAAACTACTTGAACGAAGTACGGCGACGGAATGGCCGTGAGTACAAACCCAAATCTCTGACACACTAACTGGGTTGAGGAATTACTGGTGTTGTCATATATACGCACTTCAAGGCCTCATAACACAACCGTACGGACACAAGACATCCATCCTTCTCTCTTCGGTCTTGAGTCTTGTGCCAAACAGAATCTATTGAGTACCTACATTATTACAATACTATTATTGTCAATATAACATCCAATCGGATGACGCTTTTTAATTTTAATCAATTAAATTAAATTTCTAAAAAAAAAAATAAAAACAAAAAAATAAAATTGACTTAGGTTAGGTATGAAATATTAAATCTTAAGCTCTTAATTCATTAAGGACATTGTATGATATTATATTATTATGTGTGATAACACAGGACGATATTTGTACAGACAGCTGTACGCAGTCGTTGTTAAGATGTTTAGAAATAAAATGTATATTTTTTTAAATAGCATCATTATAAAACCAATTTTATACTTGATTTACCCAAAATAAATTTACCATTTTTGCCATTGGTACCACAGTAATAGATTCCGAGCGTGGCAATGAATGTATTGGTTATACAATGTTGAGTTTTATTATAGGTAGTCGAAATAATGATTGGATGTTTAACTTCAGTATCTTTTCGATGACGGGCATTGGGAAAGTCGTAATCTAGTAGGAAAGGTCAAAATTTAAAACTGCCAGTAGTTTACAAACGAGTAAGCTGGGAAAGCAAAAAAAAAAATAAGGAAAAAGAAGATTTTTACGCAAAACCAGTTTTTGACAAAATCGACTTTGGTATTTGCTGGTTACTCACAAAAAATTAAACTTAGATACATGACATTTTCACAGAATGTCTAAATTGTCATTTTCGATACACCATATTGTAATGTTCGAATTACTTTGACTTTTTTTGAGCTATTTATAGACATTTTCAATTTTTTTCTTTAAATATCAATAAAAACATTTTCGCTCCGTCAAAAAGCTTGAACATCTAATATTTTAATACAATGTTCTCCTTGTAAGTTGTGAAGAAAGCAGTTCAAATCAAAATATTAAAGATTCATCGGGACAAGTTTTTAAGCATAGGTAATAAGTTAAATTTTTTACAATATACTTCAAAATCATGAAAATTTTATTATTTTTTATAAATATTCTATAGGTACTTATTTTTAAGTTAAAAATGTATAAAATGTTCAAATTGTATAGATAAGAATAGAAAATATAATGTTATTTTGTTGTAATTTAAAAATATTATGTAAAAATAATTTGTAAAACAAGAACTGATATTAGTTAACTAAAGATAGATGATTTATTTGTGAACCATCTTGCCATAGATCTTGCCTCTAGTTGTCTAGTAGACTATAGAGTTAAATATTCGATATGGTACCTTTAAGCAGTTACTGAATTGAGGTGGGATGCAGGGGAGTGGATCCCTCATCTCCTTTAAAAAATATTTATACGTACTCCTTCTAATTATATCGTAATCAATAAGACATTTAAATATTCAGGTAATCACTTTTTAGTTTCTTCTTAACAATTTTGTATCTCACCTCCTAATTTTCTTTCCCAATTCATCAGCTGGTCATTAGTAATAAATAATATTTAGCAAAATTAAAGATGATATAAATCATATGAATTATAATTCTGTCTTGACTCAATAAAGACAACAACTAGTTCATACTTTAATAATAAAAAACCAAAATAAAATAAAAACAAGAAAATATATATTATATTTATTATTTCCTGTAGATGGAACTATGATAAGTTACCAGTTATAAGATTTATATTTAACGATATTCATTTTCATATTATTACATTATGGTGTTTAAAAGTTGAAGTAGTGTATGTTTTGAAGTTTAAAGATAAACAATAAGATACCTACTATATTATAATACGACATATTTTAATATATTAATAATTAATAATATACTTAAAAATTGATTAGCTTAAGAAACTTGTTTTAAACATTCTGTATATTTAAAAAATATATATTTTTAGCCATTTCAACATTTCAATGAAATAATTTTTATAAGCATAGAAATTTCAATTTACGTAAAAAAAAATGTGATAGTTAAATAAGTTCTTATATTATTTTAGAATGGAATCCACACCATTTTTTAAATTTGAAATATTGATATTGGATACATATTAAGTTCTATATCTATAAAAAATCATTACCCAATGCAGAATGCTTTCATTGTATATGTAATAGGTATGTATATTGTATAAACATGGTGATTTTTTAAGCATGCTCACCCTATTTTGTGCTTAAATTATATCGCCACAAGACACTCCTTAATTAGGTAGTACAAAAAATATCCAGTCCCTAATTGAAAATATTGTCTCTAGCTATACTTAAAAATTAGAATTTGAATAAATGTATTATTAAAGAAAACAATTGGGTGACCATGTTCAAAAAATCATACTGTATAATAGGTAATTTATTATATTGACTTGTTTCGCTTCTCTCATATTATCATCATAGGATAGGTAGTGGTATATAATTATTATAAAAAAAAAAAAAAAATCTTGTCATTTTCAAATAAATTCTTGAAAGGAGTTCAGTGACATTGACGTTTTGTAAGGGGTGAACTTAGGCTATATGTAAAAAAAAGTTTACCTGAAAGTCATATTAATTTTGTATGAACTTTTGAAGCTCAAATATTTATACGTCATTCACCCTTCAATTAACGATTCCTCATCGAACGATTTACTATATTATTGTAATTCATAAACGAATAACCGTACACTTAAAATGTTTGACATGATACAATTTTCAAAATATTTTTACTTTATAAGTATTTAAATAAAGTTAAATTTTTTAGGAAATTCAAACCTCGAAAATTTGCAAATTATTTTGTAGTTAAACATTTTTAAAATATTTAATTCTTATAGTTAAGGATCGAAAATTTAAATCAAGGTTTCTCAAGTAGGTACTTCATACCGTAACCAAGAAATATAAAAAATATATAAATATACAATATATTTCAAATTATGACGAAAATTGATATTTAAAAAAAGAATAATGATTTTATTTATTTTGTTGCAATTTAAAAATATAATTTGTGGGGTCTTGAAACTCTTAAAGTATATTATCATATTTTATACACACAATGAAGTTTTCAAATTCAATTTTTTTTGAAAAAATTAATTCAACCTACTGTGTAATAGGCGGAAATCCATTAAAATTTCAGGGGGGCTAACATTATTAACATCAATGTGAGCAAGGGGGTTTCAATCCTACAAAACTAAAAAAGGAGAGGGCTTGATGGACTTTTGGGGGTTAAGCACCCTCAAGCCCCCCCCCCCCAATTATCATCAATGACTTTAATACACTAATACTAATGCGAAATAGTTAAATAGTTGATTTTAGATTATAAAATAAACTTATTAATACTAATACAGATTTATAGACCGTCCCCGCTCAGAATAGTTTTTCATATACAATAGTTATATATCATTGTATTCAAATTTAACACATATATTACAATGACCCACATGTCATTTTATTGCGTAAAAATCGTTATTGTCAACCCTATTTTATTACACAATTTTTGAATCAATAGATTAGGTATAATTACGCATCTCCACAAAATGTAAATGCAAATCATTGTTTGTTATAAAAATAACATGTTAAGGCCTTACTGTATACGTACCTTTTCAATTTATAGTTGTGACACTATTGCTGCCACGTGCACCGTCGACCTTTGACCTTTGACAACGCGATAATTATGCTGTATTCATCTAATACATCTCTGAATGAGAAAAGTAAAAGATAACAACATACTTAATTGCCAATATTAAATAAATAAATTATTTTATTTATTTACAGTATAATCCCGTACTCCGTACATCGATGTGTATTCTATAAGTTAGTATGTGAATCACCTTTAAGAATAGGAATTCCAAAATTGACGACCTGAGTGAAAATTATAGTCAACTAGGTATACGATGTAAAGTTTACCGAGTAAATCGTTACCAGAAGTTTATCAAAATGGAATAACATACAGATCCTAAAAAAGTGTTTTAACTAGACTGCACACTCACTCATTCTATATAATACTTTTTCACGTACGACATAATATGTATCAAATCATTTAAACCTAGAACTTGTAAAATATATGTATGATAACTATTTTTATTTATTCAAGCAGAAGTCGGGAATTTATATTATTAAATATTATAAGAATTGTTATTATTTTTCATTTAAATTTTTTGTTTTCAAATGTGTTGATTAGGTAATACAACTTGATAATACAACGAAAACTTGAAATTAAAACTTTTAATACATTAAATATTACTCCCAAGTGTAATTTGGTTCATAACATAAAACAAGTGTGTTAATAAATTAGTACTAAACTATATGATATACTGAATAAAAACTAGTATCTACAAATTAAAACAAAAATGTTTTCTAAATACCACTTATCTACTATTTTGGGATTGAAAAAAAATACCTAACCTTTGGCTATATAGGTAATTTTTCATGTATTAGTAGTTTTTCTAAGGCCTGAAGAGGAGGCAACAACTATACCGATGGCTATTAATTTTGAGGAATTAACTCTGTTATAAGTTATAACAAAACAGCACTTTATTTTAACTTTTTTTTATAATTTGATGATGGTATTATTGGTTAAAAATGTAATATTATAAAATATAATATACTCTTAGGACTTAGCCTTCTCGCTAATGCGATCGAAATGCAACGGGAGCAGTGGCACCCAACCCTATTTCTAAGTGTAGCGGTGGCTACACCTTGAAAATAAGGGGTGGATGGGTATAATAACAATTAACAACAAATAATAAACTTGAAATATGTTCATAATTAATCACAGATTATATTGGTTGATACCTTAATATTTACTAATATTATCAATACAAATATGATAAAATGTATTAAATAATATAATTTTGAGTTTTGAGAGGGTGGGCGGGTGGGTAAAGTTTTTTCTTGCTACACCTGAAAAAATATATCTTGGGCGCCACTGAACGGGAGTGTTATATCGTACCTACTTTTGTATTTTTGTATTCTGTATTCACGGCACACAGTAGTCGGAAACGTAATCTAGCTTGCCTAAATTAAAATTTAAGATTATGTAATATACAAATTATGACATATATCATTATCGACTATATTATATTAATTAGTGATAAAATTATGATTATGATAAATTTAGATATTTATACCCTTGCTGAATTACCAGACTAGCGTTTACAATATATGAAATTGAGGGTATAATGTTGTTAATGGTTTGGCAATGAATAGAGATGGTTAAAAAAATTTTTGTAAGACATCTCATGACCGGGATTGTCCTAGTAGCCGGATACACCCCACAAAAAAATAAATGAAAAAAAAATAAATTATGAAAGGATAAATTGTTTAAAATTTTCCAAAAATTAAATTCCAAAAAAAAAATGTTTATTTTATTTTCAAATTGACCTCTGTACAGATAATTGTGAAAAAACCGCATTAAAAAATATTAATATTATTATTATTTTTAAGGAAGTTATGGTAATTTAAAAATGCACTGTTTCAAAAGTTCATAACTTACTTAAAAATAATAATATACTGGGTGATTCTTTTATCAAACAACACTCATTATTTCAAAAAGTGTAAATTTTTTTGAAGATATTTTTTTACATAGTTTCAAGTCGCTTATAAAACAACGTTTTTATTAAAAAATTATTTTTTTAATTATTTTTTACCCTTATAATTTTTTAAGTTTTTTACTTTTTTGAATGACAACATAGGGTTTTAATTTTATATTCTAAAGTAGAATATTTTTCTTAGTATTTTGATACATGAAAATTGAATTTGGGGCGAGTAGTTTATGAGTTATAAGTATTTAAAGTTTAGACGAGCGGTGAAGTGGACAAACATTTCGCGGGGTAACCCCGAACCACTCCACTCCGCTCGTCTGAACTTTAAATACTTATAACTCATAAACTACTCGCCCCAAATTCAATTTTCATGTATCAAAATACTAAGAAAAATATTCTACTTTAGAATATAAAATTAAAACTCTATGTTGTCATTCAAAAAAGTAAAAAACTTAAAAAATTATAAGGATAAAAAATAATTAAAAATATAATTTTTTAATAAAAACGTTGTTTTATAAGCGACTTGAAACTATGTAAAAAAATATCTTCAAAAAAATTTACACTTTTTGAAATAATGAGTGTTGTTTGATAAAAAATCACCCAGTATATCAATGAAAGCCTACGACCGGGGCTATACACGGCGTTCGAAACGCGGCGGAATACGCCGTGTATAGCCCCAGCCTAAGTCGTGCCTAGATAATAATCTTACCTTTACATTTTATAATGGGTCAATTCACTCTAATATCAAAACTAAAAGCACACTATTGAAACTGGCAAATTAATATTTGTGTGAGATGGAGACAACACATGCGGGTACGACGTCCTCATAATATTTTCTGAAACATTTGCCTATTTAAGTCTTTAATATTATTTTATACTGAATTGTGTAATAATATTTATTATGAACTATACCTATCATGTGATCATTTTCTGATGAATACGACAATTATTTTGCATTGTTTACTCTAATATTATTATTATATAATATGAAATACTTTACTACTACTATTGAGAGAAAAATATTCCTAAATAGTGAATTATAGTTTTAGTATTTCATATTATTTTAATTTAATTTTAATAGCCTAAAATGTAATGGCAATTAATTTTAAATATTATGTTATTCAAAATATTGTATAGGTACCAGTGGCGTGGCGTAGGTATTAAAAAGATGTAAGCAGTGACATTTTTTTTTCAAAAGTGATTAGAATATAGGTACTATACCTAAATACCTAATTTTAAATTATGTATAAAAAATATTATCATTTTAAAGTTTTTAATATTTTTAAAAATATACTAGTTGTACAAATCAAATTCGAGAAAATAAAGAAATTGAAGTATAAATACTTCAAAAGTCAATTAGGCAAATGACAGTGACAGTGTACGTAAAAACGACCTCAGTCTACAACGCGTCGGGCTACGTACTGGTCGCTCCTTGTTTCTCGCGTAAGCAAAATCAAATGTGCTTACAAACGCTAGTTAAATACGTGACCCCCACTATGGCATTATAGACTATTCGAAAACAACAGTTGCGCGTAAGCAATTTCAGAATGTGTTACACTGTATATCGTATTATGATTATGCAGTTAACATAATACAGAATGGATTAAAAATAGACCTACAATCGATGATTTTCTTAAAATAGTTGGTAATCAGTAGACAGCGTACGACACAAATAAACAATAACAAAAACCACTACCAGCTATAACTTAAATATTTTAAAAAAAAATTAAAATTTTAAAAATCATTTATTATGTACCTATTAGTCGTGATTGATCAAATTTATTTTTTCTTTAATTTAAAGTGTAAGCAGTGCTTACAGTGCTTACATGCACGCTACGCCCCTGATAGGTACAATTAATTTGGGAAAATGTAGACATAACTTCATGTAGGAAGGTACTAACGTAGGCACTAATAATATACAATCAAACATTTATATAGCCCCTACCTTGACAAATTGTTGAGGACATCCTTGAATAATTACCAATTATTTATATTTTTTGACTTTGTGTGTGTGTGTGTAAATATTCTCTATAAAAATGTATTTTCTATGTCTGAAGTAAATTAATGATGTATGTAGTTTATCATCTGTGGATAGATCATTCCAAAAATGTATTTTGACAATACGTGAGTTTTTGTTTTACATTTATTTATTTTATAGCCAATAGACCTATGACCTAAATTTAATAAAATAATACTATATATTTATTATATTGAACTATTCGTATATACAATAAATCACATTAAACACAGTAAGTTTATTATTTTATTCTTGAACATTATATTTGTTATTTAAAATTAATTTTTCAACATTTTAAATATTACTCAAGATATAAATAAAAATACAATTATATAACTACATTACACCAAAAGTTTTATTACATAAATACATAAGAGTACACGTCATAACTTCAAGATCTATGCGTCACTTGTCAATTATAGCATTCTTATAATAGGTAGGTATATAGGTACATTTACAAAGGTGATATTTTTTAAGCGTCAGAAATCAAAAGGTAGTGAATATAATTTAATTATGAAAAATTTAATGGGATTTTTCGAAGGTACAGTTCACAATTTAAGCTTGTTAATATTAATCATATTTTTTTTCAGTGACATTGAATTGAGTCTTGGGTTATCGGAGTTGGTTCCAGGGGCGTAGCGTGCATGTAAGCACTGTAAGCACTGCTTACACTTTAAATGAAAGAAAAAATTAATTTAATCAATCACGACTAATAGGTACATAATAAATGATTTTTAAAATTTTAATTTTATTTATAAAATATTTTAGTTATAGCTGGTAGTGGTTTTTGTTATTGTTTATATGTGTCGTACGCTGTCTACTGATTACCAACTATTTTAAGAAAATCATCGATTGTAGGTCTATTTTTAATCCATTCTGTATTATGTTAACTGCATAATCATAATACGATATACAGTGTAACACATTCTGAAATTGCTTACGCGCAACTGTTGTTTTCGAATAGTCTATAATGCCATAGTGGGGGTCACGTATTTAACTAGCGTTTGTAAGCACATTTGATTTTGCTTACGCGAGAAACAAGGAGCGACCACGGACCAGTACGGCAGTACGTAGCCCTACGCGTTGTAGACTGTAGTCGTTTTTACGTACACACTACACTGTCACTGTCATTCGCCTAATAGACTTTTGAAGTATTTATACTTCAATTTATTTATTTTCTCGAATTTGATTTGTACAACTAGTATATTTTTAAAAATATTAAAAATGTTAAAAGGATAACATTTTTTATACATAATTTATAATTAGGTATTTAGGTATAGTACCTATATTCTAATCACTTTTGAAACAAAATTTTCACTGCTTACATCCTTTTAATACCCACGCCACGCCACTGGTTGGTTCCGACCAATATTTGCTAGGTTGTTCTAGTTGAGTCCCTTCAGCCTATTAGTATTATTCAAGAGTCACCACTTGGAGGTTGGCTGCGAGTATAGTCTCTCAAAAAATCTGTATGATTTTTTTACACTGTTTTTTTTTTTTAATAGTAATAGTAATACAAATAAAAAAGTAAATTAATTTAAAAAAATATTAAAATAATAATAGAAATAATTATATGTAATAATGCAATAATGCTAAATAGTAGTAAATGTAAATTCTGCTGATTTCGAAAAGTCAAATCTGCAAATTTGTTCATTTGTATAATATTTGTTTATCCACTCCCTTAAAAATTGTTCCTTTTCCAATGTTTTTTACATGGTTTTGTTGCTTTGCTTGTAATTATATTCGCAGAAGAGTTAACCCTATACTCAATGTTATCCTATTTTAAAATTATTAATACATGCATATTTTTCGAACTCTTTCGAACTTATGATACGCCGAGACGATTCCATACATGACACAATAACACATACTACATACACCATAAACAAATATTTCTCAAAATATCCACAATAATTTTTTATGACTTAGGTAAAAAAAAAAATAACTAATTATATAAGAACATACAATTGTTTGGTATGTATGTTAAATTATTACAATAAAATTAAATCTATAAAATCATATTCATTTAAAACGTTTCAAGTAAATTAGGTATATATTATATAATATGAAATGCAACCAATGGTAAACAAATTAAAACTTAAATCAATTAATATTATATCTAACAATAATATCCTACTTCTAAATAAATCTTATCAAAATTATATACACTTGTAAGCCCCTAAGTACTCCCAATACCTAAAGTTAGAAATTAGGAAACTTCAAGTTTGTATTTCACAGTATAATAAAAATGATTATGCAATAATAATTCAATCTCAAATCTTAAATTTAAACTCCCTATACTTCAGTACTTTCAAACACTCGAATAAGTTTTGTTCAAAGGCTCAGGACTGTATGAATATAATATAAGTAAATAAAAAAAAACGATTACCGTTTACTTAGGCATCAACAACGTGTTATCGCCTATATTCTATAATATATATTTATTTTATAGTTTTTATAGATAGGTACAGAAAATGTTTTTTAAAAAATAATATGTCATACGACGAAATAATACGAATAAGACGTGTATGGGTAGTCATTTAAACTATAGTTAACATAATATTATTGGATAATAATAAATTGGTATAAGCTAATATATTTAAAATTTGTTACAAAAACAAACATTGTGGAACAGGAAACTTTTATTTTAGGTAGGTACCTAATAATTTTTTTATAAAAAAAATGTCTATTAACATCATTAAGATACACCCACTTAAATTATACTATTTTAAATGTTTAACATTTCTTTTAAAACGGTTTAGTTAACTTTCAATGTTGTTTATTTTATACATTTTTTTTTTTGATGACTTACAATAGTAATCATAAACGGTATACATACTATCATAATATTATATACACGAAGTTTAAATTATTTAAACTAATTGTCAATAGGTATGATTTGATTTGGACCGTAAATTATAATACTACCTATAGGTACTCTGACTTGAATTCAATAATTATCACTTATCACATAAATACACAAATACATAAATACGAATGCCTATATTTATTTACTTGGTAATAAAACATCCAATAAACGTGTATGTTTAAGTCTCCACGAATTGTTTTACATGAACCCAGTCAATTTTAGTGGTACACACACAATCAACCAGAGACAACACAACACAATTCCGTACACAAATATTAACAGAATATTATGTGCTATGTATAATCTGAAAATAAGAATACAATAAATTAAACATAATACAATAATAGATAATACGTCATTAAGACTAATCAATTTTTGACAGATAAAATCAGTCTAATATTATTAAACTATAGTTGTGTTTATGTCAACAATAGGTGTCTTTATTTTAAGACTTAGTGGTGTTAAATTAACATCAGTATTAGGGATTTTAAAATTATTTAAATAATAAATTTTAAAATTGTATAAAGTTTGTTTTTAGTACCAATATTCCTATTCCTGATCCCCTTCAACCCCCCCCCCCCCGCCATTTAAATACCTAATAGGTACTAGTTTTAAAAATAAATAATAGTAATAATAATAATAGGCAATTAAAGATATTTTTCTTAAATCTTAATTTTTAAACTTAGTTTATACATTAGATATAAAATACAACCCAAAATAACAATTAATGGGTATTTAAATGTTAGAAAAAAAGGATTAATAATTTCATATAATACAATATGTAATACCTATAGGTAATAATACACTCGCACCTAATTGAACATTTGAATAGCTTTGTAACTCATCATTAAAATTTAAGTATAATATATAATTTAGTGTATAGTTAACCGTTAATCAAGATTCACGAACCATCTATTTTCTAATAAATAATTATTATTATTGTACTATTGTACTTGTTTCAAAAATGGATAACTTACTTTTCCCATTTTTTCCTGGCAGCAGGCAATGTGTGTATATCATCTTTTACGAGGTAAACTCTTAAACCAAGACAGTTTGCCTGACAAAAATAATCCCATGACAATTGATGTATGTCGAAATTGAATAATTCTTTATCTTGACCGTCGAGAGTATCCCATAGCGCCAGTAATCGATCATTAGGGAACGTCCATTCTTTGTTAGAGAAATATGCTAGTATATCGCGTACTTTATCAATCTTCTTATAAATATTCATCAATCTATTTGAAAAAAAAAAAATACAGCACTATCGTTGAGTTTTTTTATATAAAACTATTTATCATTTTAACTAATTACCACTAACTGGTAACCATAAAATAGTAATTCAAAAATCAGAATTAATAGTACTACTATAATATATTTCTTTGTCAGGTATAATGTACATAATATCCATTTATGTTTCTACACTCATTATTTCAAAAAGTTTCAACTTACAATTTTTATTTTTTCTCTTTTTTGAATGACAACCAGAGCTGTGCTAGGGCGCCAATGAAAATTAGCACTAATGACAACATACACATTTTTATTTTTTATTCCTAGGCAAAATATTTTTCAGGGTTTTTCGATACATAAACATAAAATTACTAATAAGTAGGTGGTATCCACCTAGTCAAGTTGTTCCATGGAAGAGCACTACTCCGATCATGGCTCAGCTAAAGGTTAGGTAATAACTAACTAAACACAATATACTTTTACAAAATTTGATATTAATGTAATAAAATATTCCAAAAAACATATTGCTTTGGAACATGAAACCAAAAATGTGTATTTGTTTTCAAAAAACCGAAAAATTATTGCGATAAAAACTTGTAAAAATAAAATTTATTTTCAAAAATGTTGTTGTGCAATAACATACAATTAAATAAAAATTATATTTAAAAGAAATTTAGGGTCGTATTTATAGTCGATGCTTAAGAATAAGTATTGCTTAAGCTATACTCATGACTCAAATGAGATTCATAACCAAGACTTTGGCTTAATAAACGATAAATTATTACATAAATACTACCTTAAGCATTTCTTTTAGTTATTATCGCAATTTTTGTATTTTTAAATTATCAAAATTAGCTTAAGCAATAGGTACTTATTCTTAAGGATCGACTATGAATACGGCCCTAAGACTTTTCAAAATATTGAGTGTAGGCACTTAAATACATCATATTGTATATATTATTTATTTAAACCATTACTAACATTGGTTTTTGTCCAGAAAAACGAGCCAATGTATCCAGTGTATACCCAGGCACAACGTGACAAAAAAAATTTAACACTGCATATAAATATGGATTTTTAGTAACCCAAAACGAAGAATACCAAATCGCCCGAATTGTAGGCCACTGCATACCATAACGTTTATTTAACTCGATAAACTCATTCCATTTAATTGGTTTTTGTATTGAACTTGAACATGTATATATTGGTATTTCATCATGTTTCCTGTAAACAAAAAGTAAACATTAAAGCTTTTTTTTTTAAATTTGTATCTATGAAATTATCTTATAATTGTTAAGCTGTAACCACCTCATAAAAGTATAAGCTAATAACGTTTTTCGTTGATGGTATAACTAATAAATAATGATCATTGACGTAAAACGAATAGAACATATTTTTGATTCAGCAATAATAATATTGATAGGTTATAATGTATTTTTTTAAAACCTGATAAGGTATAATATATATTATATAAACCGGATATTACATCGAACCTTTACTTAGAAATTAGCATTCCTATAAAATATGGGTATACTATTATTAAAAATAGGTAGGAAAGCAATGATAAGCCATCACAGATTTGAATACTGATACGGAAATCCACAAACAACAGAACTTTGTTTACTATATAGATCTATATGCCTAATAGTGTTTCTCAAAAACATGTTCGTGACATCTAATTTTTTTTTTATTTGCATCTTAAATTGTTAAATGTTCACACATACTTTAAAAAACAATAGTTATGTACAAAAGCCGTTACGTTATGAATTTGGTATTCCGTTTAGTAAAACCTGAATTCCAAGATCTTTGATAGTGTAAATCCGCTGTAAATGAAGGTCATTAAGCATGTAAGGGTAGTCGGATAGTGTATAAAGGGTAACTGGATCTGGAGAAAGAGATAACAGTGCACTCGTGTTCTGGGATGAGAATGTGATTACATATAGACCCAACATAATTGTGGACAATGTAAAAAACCTAGTTTAACAATATGGGGGAAGAGGACTTAAGAACAGGAGTGACAGAGCAGATTTTTCAAACTAATGAAATAACACCTTCGTCTATACGATTTCTAAACAACATAAATAAAGGAAAAAATAATGAGATTATGTTGCGACTTATTAGTTATTGATGTTGTTAATTATATAGTATTAAAAAATATATAAATAATTATTTTAATTAATATATTAATAACAAATACTGACTATTAGCGTGCTCAGGAATTTTTATTGATGGAGAGGTGATAATATTTATACATCTAGAAGAAACTCTTACTACTCCCAATCATGCAAATATTAACAAGTAAAGTTTTAAAATTTGTTTCTATAGATCATTGTCAATTTATTTTTTGTTTTTTTAAACGTTTTTTGACTTCCTTAAAAAATCGTTTTTTAAATCATAGAAGAAGAAGGTTTTTTCGTGTCTATGACTATTTTAGCTGACAAACGAGGTCGTCCACCTTGAAACATACACGCGAGGTTCTGCTCGTTTGGATAATTTGAATGACCCATGTTTATACGTAGACGTTTATATCACAAAAACTATGACCATGTGAGGATAAGACGCTCCATGTGTAACCAGCCCTAAACTTTAAGTGAGTTCAAGTTGCATTTTCAAAAATGCTATTCACTGATATTTAGCCATTTCCATATTTTTTTTTATTTTTAACGAAAGCCGTTAGCAAATTACAAACCCATACTAAGCTGGGCCGTTCTTACAATGTCGTATGAGATAATTTAGTGTATTGTTTTAGAAAACTTGCATTATGTCATAGTTATATTTTCATAATTATTAGTTAGAGCTAGGAGCTAGGTAGGTACATCACATACATTATGTTTGCCCAATCTTAAGTTGCCATGAAATGAAACAAGTCATTCGCATCATTTAATATAACCTATAATTGTATTAGTCATATACCTCATCAACTTTTTGACATTGAATTTCATCTTCAATGAACATTATGTCCATTTTTAATCTATTTTCCTTTCTCATCGTCGTGATTTAAATTTAAAAAAAACAAAGCCCACCCTTTTCCGTAAAACGTAATACGGCCTTACGAGCACATCCGGTCTTACATATTATATACTATTATACTGTGGCCATTGTTCTTGCTGTTTAAGATGTACGTGTGAATTGTATAAACTATACATTATTATAAAATGTCTTGTTTATTATGGAAAAATCTACTACACATAAACAATTCTCTTTTCCGTTTTTTCAAAATATTATAAGAACTCATAAGACAAAACAAAAATCACGTCATAATTTTAGGTAAAAATTGTCATCAATCGTAACCAACGTATGATGTATAGAGTGATTCACTATTTAGTATTCAACAAGCATGCACAACTCCTTTTTTCTTCAATAATCCAGTTATTCAAAATACTCGAATTTTGAACTAGGTACACCAACAATTTCAAAAAAATCATCCATTAATTAATTTACATTAAAAATGATTGGGAGGGAGGTTCTTATTTGCAAATTAGAACTTTGTATCTCCACAGGAATGTGACTCTTTAAGTATAGTCCAAAAAATCTCATACATTTGAAAATGAAGTCATTAAGTATATATATTTAAAAATTTCGAAAATAAGAATGTATTCATTATTAAAAGAAAAAATGGTGGTGAATAGCAGGTGATTCATCCTTTATAGTGTATATAATATAACATGCATCAGTTACCACCAAGTCTGTACAGTAAGTATAACGGATAGATGGTCACACAAACATACGTTATTTCACAAAGGCTGGTCAGCCAATCTAATCAAAAAGCTTGAAAATACAATAAATGGTTCCTCATAAGTTCTTATTATAGCTATTTAAACATATTAATGATACATAGGCACAGTGCCCAAGGTTTTTTTTAAGCATTTAAAATTTAAGATCTCTCAAAAATCAAGACTAATAATGTTCTATATAGTTAGGTAATAATACCAATTTTCTATCTAACGATTTCGGTTATTCGTATAAATATCAAACTTTCACCATTGCGGTTGTTATTATTTTCTATACACAACGAAATATTTAGACTTATTATAAGATATTTATACCATGAATGGCTATAATCTATATATGCACACCGTTCTACGGTACGACGCGATGGTAACATTGTTTTATAATTTAATAACAGCAATATAATATGATAGAAATATATAATATTTTAATATTTATTATAGAGTACCTATATGTTTTTTGCAAAATATAATTCAACCTACCGTATATCAATACAAAAATAAATTACTACCTAATTTAATAAAAAAAAAATACTTATGAATAGAGATTGACACGCCGTCTCCGCACAACTTTCGTTGTTAGTAAGCACTGATTTATAGTTAAACTCAAATTTAACACTTCCATCACAATAACGATGTTCACTCAAAATCTACTATACTTAAACAGCAGAACGAATTTTTTAGCTTTTTTTTTAGTATATATTACGTAATGCATAGTAATATACATTTTTTTATCAAAATGCACTTTCTCTCTTATAATTAATTATATCCGCATACAAATATATTATCATCTATGCACATACATTATGAATTAATTATTGCTGTTATAATTACTTTCGATGAAAACTCTAAACAAAATCATAATATGCACATTTGTATACCTATCTGAAATACCTAAATTACTTGATTTATTTAAATAATTTATGGTTTTTTAAACTGTAGAATCGGTTAGATTAAACAAACGGTGAGTTATTATCTTACCAAACGACAATTCGTCAAATAAAAAAAAAAAAGCTATAACCATAGACATTTTAATAAAACTTACACTTTTGCAGTTGCCGTTTCTTTAGCAGCACATATAAGAGCGTTTACAACAATGTCGACGGGAATTATATCGGTTACAATATTAGAATCGAGATAATATGTATGAAGTACTCCGGTACCAGCTCCAACTACGATTCCTGTTGGACCATATACATTATCTATCCAGCCTCTAACTGGTTCCCGGTAAGTACCAACCACTATAAACAAATAACAATATTTTAAAAACTATTAAACCTGTAATATTATAAAAGCAAATATTATGATTATGATTCAATAATACGTACCCACGGTTGGTCGGAAAACTAATATTGGAAGATCTTGTGCTTCTCTTCGAATGGCATCTTCTGCCAAGGATTTCGTAAAAGAATAAGTGTTTGGTAGCTCGCCAAGGATTCTTAAAAGTTAAAAATAATATTGCTGTTATGATAAAATTATATTGATATTGTTACTATAATGTTACTTTAGGTTATTATTCATATTAAATAAATATATAGTATAATACATATATATGACAATCTTACTTGCTAGTCATACCATGAAGTGTTTGATCGTCGGTAGAAGAAACCAATTTCAATACATCTTTATAGTCAGCAACAGGATCGTAAAATTTTTCGTCGACGTGCAATCGGTTGCAATTTGAAAATGCAGTTGAAATATGTGCTACGACCTAATCGATTAAGAAACCATTAAAGTGCATTGTTGCTATAGTATATACCTATTTAGATGCATTTATTTAAAGTACCTATATAAAACCTGTTTGGAAACAAAATCGTACCTAGTACTTATTTGCGTTAATTTACTATAGGTACATTTTTTATTACACAATACCGTTCATGTAAAATAATTTTTATTCTATTTCTTAGAAGAGCAATAAAACCAGTCACAAATAAACCATGATTATAATAATAATAGTTCTTACTGAAGTGGTTCTCAACTTTCATTACATTTTGTATGAAACTCAATTATGAATTATTGGGTAAGTACATATGTGATTTAAAGTTAAAATTTGTTAAAACTAATTTTTATGAAATTATTACGTTTGTAGAACTTTGTAACCAATCAGCAAAATATTTATCAGCATTCCATCCATGGTTCTGGAAACGCTAATTTATTGAAATATATTTAAATATAGTATATACGAAAAAATCATTGTTGCAACTAATAGTTAAATATATTTAGTGTTATGAAGCGTTTAACACACATATTCAACAAGTTAAATGTAAGTTATTATGGAACTTCCACATCGCATACAGAAACACATAACAATTAAAACAAAGATTTCAACCAGTTATGTAAATTTATTAAAATCAATTTAATTTTACAAGTTTGGAGTGTTTGTATAGTATAAATTATCAAACCATATAGATACCTACTTGACCTATAATCCATAAAATACCAATTGTTATTATATATTATGTATTTATGTATATCATATTTTAATGTTACCTTTAAGTTGGTTATAGTCTTGGCCAAATTTATCATTTCTCTTGTCCCAGAAACATTTATGTCCATAGCCACTCGAATATGTTCATCAAAACGCACAGTCGCTGCTCCGTGGAATATTATGTTCACTTCTTTAATCAGTGTATTTCGACTGCTTACACTTAATCCTAGACCCGGCAAACTGCAGTCACCGGCTACTCCGGAAACTTTATGATAATACTTGGGAACTTCATATTTTAATCTTTTGAACAACTATATAACGAAAAAATTATTGATATAATAATTACAGCTACGCTTACAAATTATTAATTTTTAGAAAATAATGAAAGTTACAAATTTTAATTAATTATTGGGATATTTTATATAATAAATAATTATACAAGTAACTGTTATTTATATAAATTTTGGTAGACAGAATTGAAAGAACTAATCGTCAATTTATATATTATACAGATGAAAAATCAAACGAAAAATATCTAAACTGAACTAAGGTAACGATCACGGAGTATTTATTTACCCCAGGCTATTTTCTATATGCTATAAATTATTTAGTGAATTTTCTAAGCTCCATTGAGTAATGCTATATTTTAGTAACTTTAGTATGTAACAATTAATATACTTCAATAAAGAGTAAAAAATAGTTTTATAATTTCTAATGTAATAATAAAAACTTGGTACCTAAGTACCTAACAAATAAATGTGTACAAAAATATTATTATTATTTGAACCGAAAAAAAATACCTCACTCACCCAGCTATGTAATACCACGTGCGTCACGTGGTTAATTTATACTATATCGGTCATTATATTATTTTCACTTATAAAATAAATTACAAAACATGTTAAAAGTAGGTTAATGAAAAAAAAAAATTATATAACAATACATATTTATATTTACCCTGTCTTCAAATATATCTTCCAATCGTTCATCGACGTTCTTGCCCTTCTTAGATCGGATCAGCAAATAAATATGTTTTATGTGAGGACATGTTCTGAGCAGTTTTTCCACTAGAACCTTTCCCATAAAACCTGTACCACCGGTTAAAAATACGACTGCATCCCGGAAAAACTCTTGTATCGGACTTCCGATTTCGGACTCATCAACTTCTCGAGGTTCATTGAAGCTCCTCTCACCCAACAACTCCAGAGGGTCCAAGTAATATTTAGAATTTATTATGTCTTTGGTTGCCACCTTCAACGGTGCACTGTCTTGTCTTCTCTCGATGTACTTACGATGTAAATCGAGAGCCATATTGTGGAGTTATGGATTTAATAACTGTAAAAATAAAAATAGTAGGTACTTATGTAATATGTATACTGTATGGTATTTAAGTATAAAAATAGATGTTTTTGACCTTATTAACTAACCATATAATTCAGAATAATTATTATTGAAACAACTAAATCGAATACCAAAATAAAATCGTTTTCATTATCTTAAAAACCATATTTTGTAAGGTTTTATTCATTAAATATTTGAAATTAAAAAATATATTACATACTTTTTGATTTCAAATATATTATTATACATTAATACCCATTATGTATATTCGTAGTAATATCAACTTAATATTTTAATTATAAATATTAAATGGAATTTACCAATGTAAAAGTAAATTTTACAAATGGGTAGAAGAAACACTATTAAACGGTTATTTTATTTATGTAATGTGTTATTAATTATATATGCATTGGCGTTTTCATAAATGACGCAGTATACGATATATTTGACAAGAGTCTTGATCATGTGAGGTTTTCCGGGTATTTTTTCAATATTTTAATAGCCTAACATGATATAAATCGTATATATATTATTCTGTTTTTATGCAATAATTTTGAATTGCCTGCTATATTGCAGCAGGTATATCACTCAGCACTCTTATGGTAATAATTACTAAGCAGGATTAAGATTTATATAAAATATATAATATTATATAATGCTATTTTGTTTGTTGTGTCGGCGAATAACGTTGTATGTTGTTACAAACAGCTGTGGTTGTTATATTTATGAATATTTTGAATGAAATGCATATAATTTTCAATGCGTACTATATACTGCAGGTATATTTTAGTAATGTTGATTGATAAGAAAATAACAGAACATTATATAGGTATCCAAAAAATAACCAAGTATTTAATTTACTGTACCTGGGTATTATATACCTATTTTAGGTATAGTAATTTAATTTATATTTTATCGCAATTGTCATATATTATATAAACTATTATATATAATATATAACTGTTATAACTGCAACAGTAGATTAGACTTAATATTTAAGATTATTTTACATCTATACATTACCTACAGCAAAATTAGTAGGTATGTGGGTTGAGTATTTGACATAGTCGTGTGTATTGTGAGTGCGTTTCTCGTTTTTACTTTTTTGTGCCAACATTTTTAACACCTGATAGTTATTTTTGTATACTTTTCCACGGGATAGTCGAATCGCACTTATTACCTAAAAAGAAATGGTCGAATTGCACTTGGGTTCAAAAAAGGTGATGGTCGAACTGCACGTTTCAAAAAAAGGAGTTAAATTTTAGTTAAAATTTAAAGTCACTATGGACATTCACGTTTATTATTATAATAATATTTGACGATCTAAAAAAAGAATAAAACAATTATTATATGTCTATTATTACTACAAAAATTATCAAAATTAGTTAAAAAAAAAAAATTTATAATAATGACAATAATAATATTTGATGATTGAATATATGTATAATGTATACGTATATAATATTATACAAACATAATGGGCAATGGTAAGTATAAAACAATAATTTTTAACTATGCCAATTATTAAAATCATTGTCAGTCCTAAGTCTGTAATTGAGAAGGGAAATGAGTGTCTTATAAACGTTTAACCCCTTCAAATACATGATATTTTTGTTGGAAACCATTTTTTTAAGCCCAATTGCAGTTTGACCACTACCTGCTTTTTATCCGAGTGCAATTCGACTATTACCTTTTTTAAACCCAAGTGCAGTTCAACTAAAATAAGTGCAATTCGATCATACGCACGGTTTAGAGTAATATTTTTTAGATTATAAAACTATTTTAAACGTTTGGATTTGCATTTGAAGTGGAATATTTTTTCTCTATTTTCATTGTATTTCCATAAACCATCATAGCTCTACTTCTACTAATAACTAATATGTATAGAAATACCTACTAGTAATCATATTATTGAAGCAGCAATGACGTGAATATGTATAAAGTTTTTTCTTTTTTTTTCGAGTTAATCGAGGGACGGAGGAGGAACCTCGTTAGCTTTACTTCTCCTAGAAATGTATATAGTTAATATAATTATTGGCTTTCCAGGAAGCAGGCGGAATTTGTAATTTAAATGATAATATTAGTAAGATATTTGTTTCAAAAATCATAAATTTCTAAAAGCAATTTGGCTTTCTTTTTTTGAATTACATAGGTAATAAATTATGACAGTGATCTAGGTATATTATTCAATTATTTGATGTAACACGAGTGTCACTTAATTTTTAATAGCAATAAGCATATAATATTACAATAATTTGTATAACTATATACAATAATAGCGAATAACACGTTGTTGTATATTTAATTAACAATAGATAGAAAGTCAGAATTATAATAAGTAATATACAACTATTAATATTACTCAAGAAACACAACTATTTTGAACATATAATTTAAGAAGCCGAACAAGATCCGTCTCTAATAAGAATTTATATTCCATAATCGCTTTCGTTCCCGTAATACCTATATAGTCATAATTTATGATAACACAGTAAAACCAATACATTCTTTAATTCACTGATGACCTTAAGTGTGAATTTCTATGACTAATATATTTATAATATACCTACGTGACTATTGTTTAATGCTGTATTTATTTAGATTAGTTAATAACCAAAAGTCTAATCATAGGCTGTATCTATATGGTGAGGGGGGGAGCAGTTGCCCTGCAGACATATTATAGAGAATGTGACAAATATTTGTTTCCCCCCCCCCCATGTTATAAGCACTAATTTATTGTTAATTACAACATTAATTTTTATTTTTAAAGCGTAATACCTATATACATTTTTTTGTGTGATACGTTTTATGTAAATTACATAAAGATTTAGTATTTTAGTTACGAGGTATTTTCATTAGTGTAACAAATTTAGTTTATTATTTTATCACCAATAAACCTACGCCATATGAAAGAAAAATATTAGTGTAACGAAATGTATAATAATTGTATTGGTATACTTAAGTTATATACTTATGAATAGTATAAGATAGGTACAACAAATGTAGATACAGTTTCACAGTGAGTACCTATGTGAGTACCTACCAACTTGATAATTTTTCAATAATTTAATAATTTTCAAAACATCATAGAATTTATAGTTGAGAAATAGAAGAGCATCACCTCCTCTGCAGCCTTCCTCCCCCCCCCCCAACCCTCAATAAAGTGATCCAAGTTAAGCCACAGGTCTAATAAAATCGTAGCATTCAACTGGTTTGTTTTTGTTTGCTAATCATTTAATACCAACCAAATTGGCCAGGGAAGTAGCTCTGCTGCAATATAGAAGGTTCAAATAATATATCTTTATTCTCCTCTCCAAACCTTAATTGTTATGAGAAACCTTATACATATTTCACCTTCAAGATGTTGGGCTTTGAAACAAAACAATTTTTCAACATAAATCAAAAATAAAATTTTTAAAAGCAAAAAATTTCAAATATCGATTGACTTACAATATACATACAACATTAGTTACAACATTTTTAAAAATAAAATTGATTTTATCAAAAAGTGCAGGTATAATGCACATATTTTTTTCTCTATTATTTTTAAAAGTGTGTTCTGGAAATTTCCTCCTTTTTACCAAAATAACAACTAGTTTTAATTCACTACCAGAAACCACTATTAAAGTTAAAAGTCAGCAAACTTTTATATATTCTAGAGTTGACGAAAGACAAAAATATCGCCCAGTTAATATTTATACCAACAATTTAAAAATTGAATACAAGATTCTATAAATTTTTCCTTACATAAATAATAAAAAAAAAAACAAAAATAGTTTGAAAATTTACTTTAAGATCCAACATTGGTTATTGTTATTCCAATTTAAGATATTAAAAACACAGCCCGATTTTACCTACCTATTTTATTTTTCCAAAACCACTGACAATTTAAGGATATGCAAATTGCAAATTAGCAAATTCAATGTTTTTGTCAAACTTTAATTTAAAGTACCTATCTTATCACTATAATAGCATCACCCCTATTTGTAATGAAATAACTGAGTTGTAACTTAAATATTTCATTAAAATATTAGATAGGTACCTTTTAAAAAAAGAGATTACTTCGTTCGCCGTTATATTTCATTTTTTCATACCTATTCTAGGTAACTACTTAGTTTTATACAGAAAATACTCAAACAACAACAAATTCTTCACACACACACACACACACACAAAATATATTCATAAGTGGTAATTTGTGTAATTTACACATTAGTAAATATTTAATTAATTATATTATAATATATTTTAAGATAATTATGTAACAGTTGAATATAGTACATTCATTCAAACATACAGCTCTGTTTCCGAAAATGTCAAAAAATTTTTTTAATGAAATATTTAAGTTCAAAATCTATATGAGACTAAATGTTGCCGTACTGCACTCATCTTATTTTCAATGGCAGAACATACCTTCATTTGGTTTGCTACTTAACCCATCTGCAGCTGAAGTATAAACTATTTTCGAAAAATACCTACCTCAATGTGCACAATTTACTCCCAAAATAATTAAGAAAATATGACGCTTGGAGATGAATCCCTAGGTTTTTCCACCCTAGATCCGACCCTGAATTTAGAGGCATGGACCAGTTGCTCCTAAAAGCAATTTGTATTCAGTGTTATTATACCATTGCGCTGTTTATATTTTACGATCGTTATATCATTTGCACAACCTATTTTTACCGTCAATAAATCGATTTTTTGAAAAACACAAAAATTGTTACTGGTTTGCATTATATTCTATAATTATATCGAGATTCTTACGAACACCATTATTTCATCATTATCATCTAAAGTAATTAATTAGAAGTGATTATTAGACGAACACAAGTTTTAATTATACTAACTTTCATGTAGGTACTAACTAATAACTATTGACAAATATTAAACATATTTTTTTGTTACATTTTAGAGAGCTATTTATTTAAACACCGATAACTTTGAAATAATTTTTATAAATATATAGTATAATAATATATGAAATAATATTATAATAGGGATTTATTCAATATTGTAATTTATATTTATGTAGGTAGATTATGAATTTATTATTGAGATCCCGTGTTCAGTGTGTTCCAATACAAATAATGTTATTTGCTATTGAATAAAATTAAATATTATTCAGAGCATTGGTACATGGGTCATGGAAAGTTATTTTAAGGACAATAAAATGGTACACTCCGAATTTAGATTTAGTGTAATATGGTTGATTTTAACTTAGGTTAAAAGGTTAAAAAGTTATAACAATTAGAGATGCGTGAGTACTGTACATTTTACCGGTAAAGAAATTGAACGTAAATATTACCAATTTTTTTTTATCAAAATTATATTTTGGTGGCCAATCCTAATCAAAATGTATCAAGAACGCCTATACCTAATTATAAAGAGATATATTTTTCACGGCAACTGATGTAAATAAAAATGCTAATAACTATTACACTATCATATTTTCTATTTTCTTGACACTGTATATTTAAGTAATGGTTAAAACTTAAAAGTAAATAAATATAAATGTTTTCTTTTAAAAACTTATAAAAAAATAAAGGAAACGCTTCTTTAATTTTGATAATTTAATTTAAAGTATTTATTAATTGTATTATGAATAATTAAATATTTATAATATGTACTTATACAAAACAATAGATCCATTTTTAGTTCTTTAATGTTATTATTAGAAAGAACTAAATTTATCAAAAATACAACAATAGAAATAACAATCGTATTTACCAATATAAAAGACGCATTTAAGTCCTAAGATTTTTATTATTTAACCTTAGGGCTTACATTCTATTTTACCATTTTTACCAATTTATTGGTAAATTTACCGATATTTTTTTTTTTTACGTAATTCTCTATCTATAATAAAAAACGAACTTAGTAAAATAGTAAATAAACAAAATACATACCCAAATCAATTACTGAATTAGTTGATTACCGACCTATTTTATCTTATATTAATTTAACAGATGCAACTAATATTTAATTTAAATAAATATTTTACTCTAAGATACATTATTTCTACTTTATAACATTTAATGAAAATAATTTGATTCTTACCTCATTTATGTAAAACTATGAGTGAGTACGTGTAAGCGTTTAGAACGAAACTTCTTTAACGAATTACCGTAACGGAATGATCGCGAGTTCGAATACCAAATGACAAGTATTCTACACAGAAATGGTACCTATTAGAAAAATAATAAAATCAGAGCCGTCGGTACTTTAGTGGGGATTTCAGGATCATTTCCCCCCTCCACCAATCGAAAACTTTCATGGTTCAATTATGTTTCATTGTGTCTAATTAATGCAATTTTAGTTTTTATATAAATTGAAAGGTATTTTAATAATTCATATCATATTCGAGAAACTATTTGATATTTTACTATATTTTTATAAATCCAATGGAAATAGGCTTACCCAAAAACGGTTTTATCAAGTTAATGATTATTTCCAGTTTTCCACTTATTTTCTCAATAACTACTGAAATAATTAAAAAATATCACACATTTAATTATTTAAAATATTATCATCTGCCATCTATGTTTATTTCGAATTTATTTTACGAGATAACTAAAACACGCGACTTTAAATATTTTAAAACTAAAATGATTGTAGAGAAAATAAACACACACACACACACACACACACATTTATGTAAAATGAGTACGTTTTTCTGCTGTTTTAGAATCTAGAAATATTAACATGCGTATAAAAAATGATATGATCGTAGTAAACAACTCGAGTTTTGTTCATTTATGTGTCCATTAAGTAAAAACATTCTTTCCTTATACCATACCGTCGGATACACGTCGTATACACAACAAATACATTCAAATGAGTCATGAGGGAATGGCCATAACCCTCTGACCACCATATTATTATACTGACCTACGTGATTTAGAACATCAAAAAATGTATGTTTTTGTTTATATATCGTGGATAATCTTTTTTATCTACTTCGTGAAATGAATGTTCATATTTTAGTTTATATTACGTATTACTGTACCTATACCTTGTATATACCTACTGTTTAAAATATAATTGAAATGTGTACATAATATATAATAATTGAATTCACCGTATGATGCCCATGGGTTAACGAATATCAAAGCTTCTCTTGATAATGATTATTAACATTACAATTTTTATTTATTTTACTACCGCCGTTATTGTATTATTGCTTCATATATTGATTGTTTTTGTTTACTTAATTATGTTTGTGTTAAATATTGTTCACTTACCTACGTATAGTAATCATAACATTATATTACATATTAATATGCTGTTCTATTGGAAACCAAGCCGGTTATAGCCTTATAGGTATCAACAATATAATCATATTATAGATACCTAAACTATGTGTTTCGCAAAACTAATTAATATTAATAACTTATAAATATGTGTATAATTATAATCTATAGAGTCTATAAAATATAATTTTAATTTATAATTTATTTAAATGTATTGCTTTTTTCACAAACACTAGAATAATCACGTGATCGCGACCGTTACACACAATTCTAAATACATAATATGGCACTATAATTACCTATGGGTTTTTATTTATTATTTGACAATAAGTCGTTATAGTTTCGTAACCAAATTTCGCTCCATTCAAAAAGTAATGAATCGAATACCTATACATCATTGCATCATTAAATTCATATAGGTACGAATGGTACGATACATTTATAAATGAGCGTATACACACTGACGTCCGTCTTACTTCTCGTATTTACGTGTGTAAGTGTATAAAAGAAATTCAACAATACAATAATATTGTCATGGTCACTATTCTATCTTACGTTGTATAGGTCGCCGCACCGACTGTATATAATATATTGTTATTGCTTATATTAGTCAAATTTTAAAAATTGTATGAGTTATACTCATGTTATTTTGGATGAGAACAATTATTATAAACGTGATGGTGCAATCCTTGAAAGATTTAATTTCAGACGTATAAGAAAATATTATCTGCCCCACACCTATAGCATTATAAAAAACAAACAATCATCGAGTGGACCAAATTTAGATTTTATATGTGATATCGTGTGAGTCTACCCGAGAGCCACAATGGTCTCTGCGACAACTGGTTTTCGTTTTTTTTTAGCGATTAAATAGGGCACATTCACCGTCGGCCGTTTAATCAATAAATATTTTTCGTTATTAATCTTGTGATTTTTGCTTTCGTCGAAATTAAAAAATGATTTATATCAATAATTTTAGGTTTCCTTACCTATTGATGTTTGGAAGAAGGTGCATATATTTCTACATATACATATGATTTGCAAATACGTATTCCCTTTTTACTTAAAAATAACACTGCAATTTCAAATGCCTATGATTCGTCTGGAAGTCATATTTCTTATATCTCCCTAGAAAAAGTCCACAACATCTGTTGGTAAATTCTCTACAGTTATTTGTTTTTCAAATGTTCATTCTAAATTTTACGATATACACCATTCGTCCAGATTATCTAGATTACCTATATATAAATCGTCGACCTCCTCCCCCTTAGGTTACTGGATCAATAATTATTTTTCTTGGGCAAAATAAATAATTATTAATATTATTCTACACGTCAAAACAACAGTGCTTATTATAATGATTCTTTTTTCTTGATAAAACATAATAATATGTACCGCCTATAATAAAGTATATATTATGATATATGTTTCTTAAATTACTTATAAGACAGATATGTTTTTTGCCCGTAGGCTTTCTTGACGACAAATAATTACTGTAATTATATTTATTATTATTGTTTTTTAACGAATTTCTGTCTTAAATTGATTTTAAATACTTAGCTCAACACTTTTTGAATCTGAGTGGAGCGATTTATAAGATGTATGTTTTTTTGGTTACTGTTCTCCATCAACTTTCGGGGAAGTAAATAGACTTCGATTTTATATTTGAACTTCTTTTTATATCCCCATTCTCCGTACAATAGATAAACCTATTAATCCTTATAAGTTATATGTACCTATACCTATATCATTAGGAAAAAAAACTCTAAGTAAATGCGTAAAAAGTAATTAAATAAGCAAGTTCGACGATGAGCCTATATGGTAGTTTTATGACTGTAGGGAACGGTGACCTTTTCTTTTTTAGGTTCTGAGTGAAGCAATGATAGTGTATTGATATTACAATTTACAACGATGTTTATTATTTTTTTTGTGTGTGTGTGTGTACACTAAAAATAGTTAGTAAATGCTTTATTTTTAACTTTGGGCGTGTTTTCTGGAATCGAATAAAATCTACCTAGTACTTTTAAGAGGCAAAATTAATGTAGCTTTCAAAAGCTTCGGAAAAACAAACATAACAGACAGACAGACTGACTTTCACATTTATAATATTAATTATGGATTTATTATCTATATCCAATACAACCCGGTATTTCCCATGAAAAAAATAACAAATATAACATACAGTCGACAGTTCTCTAAAGGTGTATCTTTTTTTTAGTACACATACCTCATAGTTCAAGAGCAAATCGCCGTCGGTATACGACTCTCTTTGAGAACTCATCCAATCGATATGAACAATTTTCCTGTGGTGGTTGGATATTGAACTATATTTTCAAACGTGGTTCAAACTAGCTACTCTATAAACTTTCTTGATATCTCTAAGAACAGTTTGAAATTTTCATAAAAATCTGTCAAGTAGTTTTTTAGTATGCACATAATCCTCATATTTGTTTTAAGATGATTTGATGCATGCTTTTACCTCATCTGCCGGAGTGATCAATGGCAACTATTTTTACCTATACAAAAAAAAACTCATTTTTTCTATCTTCTACTAATACTATTATAATCAGTAGGTAACCAACTATTTACCAATGGCAACCATTTATAGACAAACGAACATTTTCTATTTTTGAAACTAAAAATCCTTGTGTGAGAACTTCTTTAAAATGAGAAATTTGAACAATTTTTAGTGCACCCCTACCTATTGAGTGTTGGTACTAATCGAATTTTTGATTTACTCTACCTTGGTCAGTTTTGAAAATCAAAAAAAACTTTTTATACAATAAATGTTTAAGAAAAAAATACTCTACCCGAATCTGCATAAAAAACTGGGGTTGCCGTTTAAAAAAAAGTAAGTCGTATTGAGTGAGCTAAAAATTTTAAACTGGTCTGAAAATATGTATTTAAGTGCTCCCTATCCCCATATACCCTAAAACCCCATTTCAATACAAAAACACCTATCTGAGATATTCAGTGGTACCTAATATCGTGATCACACTGTATATATTATATATTTATATACAGATATAGATTCGGCAGACTCACCTATTATATTAATGAGAATAACATAGATAATTGGTTACATTTTCTGTGGATCAACATATTTTTTAAAACAAAAAAGTTATACCTTACATTTTAAGAAGTAATTTTTTGGGGAGGGGCATAATATTATGTGGCCTCAGGGCAAAACATTTCAAATACGGCCCTGGATATAATATCATTGAATTCAAATTTAACATATCCATTACAGTACCCACGTGCCCACGTTCCCACCTTTTTTTTATTACTTGTATTTTATTTAATAAAATACTGCGTACCTAATTATTGAATATTATAATTTATAAATTAAGCACGTATGTATTTTTAAGTCTGATGAATACAACACTATTTCCGTGTTCCACTTACCCGGTACTACACTACCATGTATATAGATACTATACCAATTCATTGTTTTATTTTCACAGTATTTATATTGTTCAGCTTTTACTGCAGGACGTTCATTTTAGTGCTGTTATCGAACTGCTATCTTCTGTTTTTTAATATATCAATTCAAGCAACTAGTGTACACTCCATCTGAGTCCACCTTTGAAACACTGAGTAGGTACCTATACTTTAAACCAGTGGTCCCCGATAGGTGGTTCTTGACAGGTATTTGACTGAATGGCTAAGAAGCAAACACTATTATTCATGGCTTCGTAGGGAAAGAATTGTTTCTTCCTTTTCATGTTTAAACCAAATTGAAACGTATAAGTGAGCAGAAAACTAGGAACTCCTGTAAGCATAATGTACGAAAAGAAGATCTTAGCCAATTTAAGTCTTAGCCTGGGGTCCGTGGATTAATGATAATCGGTAACCACTGCTTTAAACAAACAATTGATGATTTTTAAGATATTAAATAGATACCTAAATAGTGTTACATTTTGTTTGTTACCATTAACTTGGTTTTTTATGAGTTCGTATTAAACATTAGATGCAATTATATGAATAATATATTATTATTTTTTAATGAAATGGTCGCCAAGTACGATGAATACGTCGATTATCCCATACTTACCTCTAAACCACTTTATAGAGAGTGCAGGAGACTATAATACTATATGATAATATTATATTATATTATATAGACAAACCATCTATCAATATTTTGTGTCAATCTACACTAATTCAATGAACGTTCATGGTTATTACTTATTTCTGGTTATTTTACTGGGTCTAACGGTCTAGTTCAATCAAACAATACAATTTATTGTATTGGATACTATAATATCAGATTGTTCTCAAAAGTATGTTCTAATGTTCTATGTAAACGAAATTATAACGAAAAGTTCCAACGCCAAATCCAATCCAACGTAATATTATAATAGGTATGAGATATAATTGATCAGTATAACTAATGTTTGATATTTTGTTTTTAGGTTGAAAACCGTAATAATGACATTGGTGGGCATATATCGTCCTTGAGTAAAAAATAAAAATATTAATTAATGTAAATATTCAACGACCTTAAAAATATTTAGTTGCATTCAAGAATTATACATAGATATTTTGAGATTGCCAAACCTTAATGATTCTTTTTTCTTTAAAAATTGCCAAAGTTTGTAGAATAAACCTCTAAATCAAAGCTAAGTCTCTGTAGGGTGTGAGATGACATACCTACACAATGTAATCTTTGTGATCATTATTACAATATTTAGTGGGCTAATTATTAAATAAAGTAATTTATCATTAAAATGTTGATATATTATATTGTATTATATATATTGTTTTTTTTATATTAGGTATATAATCTCATAATGTATCTAATATAAATATTGTCTTTAGCGCGTAGTATGAACGAATGGTTAACATAATAAAAGACTGTAAAAACTTGCCCGACTGTTTACAATCTGAAAAAATAATAAATCCAATACAGATAATACGAAGGTACTTGAATACATTAAGATTTGAGATGGATAAAATATGTCTCGAACTCTCACAACCGTTACCGTCAATCAGAATATATTATAGTAGGTAGGACCTACACGTCGTGGGATAGTATAATAGTAAAAATGTTATTAGTACAATTAGGTATTTTTTACTATGCAAAGTATAATAATGAACAACGATGATGACAGTTAACAATATTGCTACAAACTTCATTAAATTATAAAATATAATAATAATAGTACTTATAGATATCTCGAATGCAACATAATATTAAAACATTTTAGATTCTTGGCGAACTTCAGTGAATAGTGATTAATAATATACCTACTGTTTTTCAATGATGCTTGGGTTTTTTTTCATTAACTTTTTGGCGTTGTTTTTTAAAGGTATTAGTCTGGTACAATTTACTGAGATATCTACCTGTTAATCTCACGTCAAACCAAAAAACTTGGATAAGTATAGATTGACTAGCGACAGCTAGACCACACCTTAAACCAACGACGTATATATTGTTTTAATAGAATAATAGAATATATATTATTATTTATTATAACACGGAAGTACGGAACTGTTGAAAAATGCTAATAAAAGTAATAATTACGACATTTCTTTTAACTGCTTTACACGCCCAAGACATTATTTATACATTTATTTATTTCTTCAAATATATAGTCCTATTAAAATGTAAGTATCATCTAAGTGCTAATAATTTGTAAAATAGTATAATGTTATATAAACTATAACTCGATGTGTTGTGAAACAACATTATATCAAATATATTTATATAATATTATATTCCTACTAAACATTTTAATTTGTAATTTGTAAATCGTCTCTACAAAGAATGTGGAAACAAGGATAAACATGTATACCTATGTAGTTTTAAATGTTTTTGGTCACACACATTTATAATCAATGACTGTAGCTCACTTCTATATTAATATCTACTTTAATAATTTATTAGTTCTTACTTACTTATAATTTAATATTCATAATTTTCAATTGTTTTTAATACATCAAAATGTAATTTTTCCATACTGTGACTATTAAAATTACCATTTTTCCTGTTGATGTGTTTAATGCTTTTTTTCCTTTATAAGTCGATATCCATGAACATAACTCTGGAAAATTGCTACGGCAAGAACGAACTTTTAATTTTTATATAGATGTAACCACAGATAATATTTATTTACTTAGTCTGTGGTATAACATATCTGGACTAAATATTTATTATAATTAAAAATAATGACGTAACTTGTAGTGTGTGTTTTTTATAGTAAAATTAAATTAAATTTATTGTATACTTAAAATAATTCTAAAAACCCTTTCAATTGTATAAACAATGTAATTTAAAAAAAATAATATGTAAATATTTTACATAATATACCTCGTCAACTTAATAATAATTGGCCCTGCACCTTGACGAGGGACGCATCCATGTTGCGTCACAGACACTAGGAATAATTAAAGAGGTATAGAGCCCTATAGAGCCATGGAGGTATAGTATTAATATTAAATACTAGGATTATTTTAGGAGGCACTACACTAGTTGGGTCACAAATGATTTTTGATAAATATTACATGGTGTCGAGCATGGGCGTAGAAACGGAAGGGGGGACAAATCCCCTTAAATTTTTAAAAGTATATAAATGTATTTACAAACATTTAAAACCACTAAAATATTTTAAAGTATTTTATTTTTACCTTTAACTTTTTGGAACAGTAAAAATGCTTTGATTTTCAACTTCAATAACTTTTCTGGTAGGAAAATGAATCTAGTAGGTACTGTGGAGTTTGGTGTGTTAAAAGTAACATTCCTAGTACCTACTTTTCTCTGTAATGGGAAAAATAAAAACAGTTTTCGACAAAATCAGTTTTCTTATTTTGTTGTACCTAATTCAAATACGAATAACCTTAGATATTTTAAATTTTCACCAAATTAATATATTATAATTGTCTATACATATTGGTATATTTTTGGATCTTTTTGAGCTACCTATATTAATAAACATTTGAAATTTTTCTTATCTGATCGATAAAAATTGTTCGCTCGGTCGAAATGCTTACAATTTTTACGTTCCTCATACATTTTTACAAAATCAATTTAAAAATATTAAAGATACATAGAAACGATTTTTTTATTTCATAAACATTTAAAACATGTTTTGACTTGCTAACAAGACTTTGCCTAACAATAGATTCGTCAAAATCTTTAAAATTTGCAAATTATTTTGTAGGTAAAAATGTATAATATGTGAAATGTTTATAACTATAGCTAGAAAATTGAATACAAGGTGAGTAGTTTCTCTGAAAGTTTGTTTCTAAAAATATAAAAAATATAAGTTATTATTATTGATATTTTAAGTTCAAATATGACAAAATTAGAAAGATATTCAAAGAATATAAATTTAAATAATTTTTTTGGAATTTAATCATGCGTAATACTAAGTAAAATAAATTACTTCAAGAGCAATATATATACTTAGCGATATAGGTTTTCAGGTTGATGATCTATTTCGCTCAGAATCGTTTTTCGTAAGCAATGATTATAGGTATCATTGAATTCAAATTGAACACATAGGTATCATGCATTACAGTGACTTACTCAATTACGAGGTAGGTACACTCGACACCTACTTTGCTGTATAGTAGGTATTGTATTGACCTAGTCCCTCTTTTTCTTAGCACAGTAGGTAGGTATTGGCTATTGCTAACAACGTAAAAGTTTAACATTGGAGAATTCGAATTCCATCGCGTTTATCATTATTTCAGTTCGTATTTTTAAATGTTTATCACAAATTCACAAATAATATGGTGTACAAATATACATGATAAACAAAATACGCATATTCTACAATGTTGTCACCTTTATAAAAACTAATATTAGGTACCTACATAAAATTATAATGAGTATTTACTCATAATCGTTGACCATTACATATTATATACTACTATATACCATTGGAATAATGTTTTGATAATTACCTACATAGTATGTACCTATTACACAATATACTATTTTATATATACAATATACATGTACCTACACGAAAGAGTAAAAAATGTTGCCCTATACTCTATAGGCTATAATTATGTTACACACTGACCAATTATGTATTACACTAGGTTAGATTTTTGAGTACGTAAACATGGTCGTGGTGTAATTCATTTTTTATTATTATAATTTAGTAATATTAGAAAAATAAAAATTCGTAAATACTGCCATTTTAAAAATTTAAAATGATGCAAACTAGTAACTAAGTAACTTAATATTTTTTTTACTCTCATTCGAGGACCTTATGCGTACCTTAGCTTATCCAATGTTTTCTTCAATCATTCTCATAACATCTTATATAGTATATACTACATAGTACTATATACTTTTTTACACTGATACTTTGAAATAAATAATAATAGTAATAACTAAAATATTATCAAAACAAAGTAGGCCAATCGCAAAATATATCTTATAATAAATACTTATGAAAAAAATATTTATTGTATATTATTTATTACTTATATTATCCACTACTATATCTAATCATTCTAATCTTCTATATAATATTATATATATATATATATATATATTATACAGGTATACGGGTGCCCAAATTTTTTTTGATTAAGATCCATTGAGGAATATAAAAGGTATCAATTAATCTAAAAAAAAATACTTTATATTAATAATAAACATACTTATATGAATAATTTAATAAGTGTAAAGTTATCTAAAATTAGTGTTTCACATTAAATTTCTAAATAATTTTAAAACGTATTAATATTATGCTGTTGATGTAGAACCGTGTCATTGCATATCGTGGCCAGTAACTGGCAATAGTTACTTCATTTTAATCTCGGCAATAGTCGCTATAACTGCCAAACGAAGAAGCTGCTCTTAAGTCTAAATGATCATCGTTAAGTATAACTCGATACCTATTCAGCTTTTATAACTCTCATGTGAGAAAATACCATTTCACACTAACAGCTGGTTAATCTGAAATATATTGTCTATGTATTTAATAACTGTATCAACCAAATGACAAATGTATAACAATAATTAATAAATTCTAACGAGGGAGATCGACTTATAAATCGTCCAAGATCAGCCACTCGATCATAATTGACCGTTTGGCCACCCCTGCACTATACAGAGTAATCCATTTAAGTGTTTACGGGTTGGATAGATGAGAGGAGTTTTGGACAACATTTTGCTAGATACGGCTGGACCACTCTATATTCCGCTCATCTAAACTTTACATGCAACATGCGCTTATACGTTATAAATTATAACTAATGAAGTTATAATTGTCCGAATTTAAACTTTATAGATTTAAATACTCCGATTAATACTCTTCAGAGTTGGTTCTTAGAGGTACCTATCAGAAAAGTTTAAAGAGTAAGTTAGGTGAAAAATATTTAACTTTAAAAAATATACCAAGTGCAGCTATATGATATTATATCTATAATAATTTTGGAATTGTATCTTAATTTATTATCTTATATAATCTTATATTTTCCCCCAATTTTAAATGTTTAGAACATCAGAACTTTATTGCTCCGGAACTAATTTATTAATCGACAAAACTACAAAACAATAAATAATGATTATCAATAATATTACAGTTTACATAAAAACAAAATTCCGAAAACTAAAATTATATTTTTACTATAGGATTTAAACTTTGAAGACAAATACATAAGCATAATATTATTTAAGTTAACTTCCAAAAGTAAATATCTTATCTTAGTTATTAAGATTTTGTAATTTTCCTTTACCCTGGAACCCAAAAATATGGGGCCCTCCAAAAAAAAAGAAAAAAAGGAGGGGCCCCGGCCGCGTTCGCGCGCTAGAGGTCATGGCCAGGCCGACACTGCATTTAACAGGCAACAAAGTACACGGGATCAGCTAGTAAACTATATAATTCCAAATACGCATTTTAAACATACTTTGGTAATATATTTTGCCAAGTATGATTGTATGAATCTTTATTAAATACATAAATTGGCATAATAAGTAGTTACCTATCTTAATATCAACAATTGTAATTAATTTTCTCAATACAAACAATAGTAACTATATTTACACTAACTACGGACAATCAATCACGCTGATATTTAGCACCGTATTTTATGTTTGTTCATTATTTCTCAGGTCGAAGTCGGGTTATTGTTTATACACCTAGTATTTAAATACAATAACCAATGCTATAAAATAATAATTAGAAAGTAAAAAAAAAAATTAACGATCTGATTATTATTATATCTACCTTTTTTTGTCCACCATAATTATCTTAAAAGTATTATTAATTTTTTAACAGTTACTTTTACATAACATTGGTAGGATAATTTTCCAATATTTTAAAAGTGTCATATTATATTATAAACAATAGTGTTCATAATTTGGTATAATAATATGCATTCTTAACGTCTTACCTGATTAAGTGATAAATTAGTTTTAATAGAAGATATTTATCAGAATATTATTCTATTCAAATAATTTTCATGGGTAATTTTGAGATTTATCAAAATAACGTTTAGACGTGGGAAATCTTGTAAGTGAAAATATGAATTTTTTAATCTTTGTTATCCTAGATAATTTAAATTTACATAAATTGATAGTAAAATATAATGATCCGACATTTTAAACATATGAAACAAAATTGTACATTAAATGAAAAAGAAAATCACAGATTTAAATTAAATAAATGTATAATAATTATTATAATTGATATAAAATTTCAAAACATTTAAGTTTCTAAAGTGTTAGGAAGTTTTTCTATACGTTTTAGAACTATTTGCCTATTCCAAGATTATATTAATATTGATCACGATACCAATTCACATTTCACATACATTAACTTTAAAATTCACCCCTCAACCTTAGGCACTGATATTTCCTCCACTCTGGATGAACTAGGACATCAAGTAGGTAAAACACATTTATAACGCCAAAGATAAAAATAAACGTCCCCTTCCACTTTTCTTTGTGGAAATCTACCCGAATGAAAAAAACGAGGACATTCACAATATAAAGTCGTTGCTTAATACCAAAGTGGTTATCGAAAAACCCCACAAAAAGAGCCATAGCCTTTCACAATGTCATAAATACCAAGAGTTTGGACATACGCAAAACTATTGCAACCACGTCTCCCGCTGCGTAAAATATGGTGCGGAACATCATACTAACGAGTTCACCAAGGACCCGAAAAGTCCTGCCAAGTGTGCACATTGCTCCGGGAATCATACCACAAAATTCAGGGGGTGCCCAGTTTTCAAAAGAGCTCAAAAAAAATAAGACCTTCAAAAGCACTTCTAGCCAAAGTTCCAGAGTCAAACCATCATTCCAGACCGAATTCTTACGTTGAAGCCACCAGGATTCAAGATTCTTCCACAGATCACATTTCCGTCATACTATCTAATTTTATTACTAACCTCAACTCTCTAATCAGTCCACTAATAACTCTCCTCTAATCAGTTCTTAACCCTAACTCCACTAATCCCCATAGCTTCCTTATCTCCATAATTATTTTCGTAAAATTATCCTCATTATTACATAATAGTCTATCCAAGGCTATTATACTTTATACCTCTCTAATGTTTTAAATACCTATACCGATATTGAGTCTTTGTATCTACCTAATTAAAATTAGGAAGTTTATCTCGTATCTCATGTTTACCTAATGGCTAATATGTAATATTATTATATTATAATTGTTGAGCTATAATAGTGTAGCCTGAAAGCTAATAAAAAAAAAAATTTTAAATTTAAATTCATAGTACCTATAATTAAATTTGGATAATATGATAGCATAGAAAGTTAGCCATGATAAATATTTATTTAAGGTAAAATAATAATTATTCAAATCAACGTGTTCATAATGTTGAATAATTATTTTTACCACGGGGCTATTAGACTATACAACTTACCATATTATACTATATAATCATAACGATATTGTGTAGTATCACATAAACGTATAAAAACCTTAAGTAACCTATAAATAACTATGGAATGTTTGCATAACATCGAATTTTAGTTTGATGGGGAAAATGCGAAAAAAAATCAAATCCTATGATAAGATGAAATACATTTAGGATTTGCATTCTTCAAGTTCATATATTCTGATATACCGAATTTGTAGTTACAAATTACAATAATTATGGTTAAAAAGTGTCATATTAACACCATTATAATAATATGAATAATGTATAATATATTATATTGCTAATAGTTTTATCAGTGAAATGCTTACAGTGGTTTTTCCACTGATGTTTGCATTGAAAGTAAAGTCATATACTCATATAATACCTATAATAAAATAAAACTATTGGTTCCAAAAACTTTATTTCATCTATGCCTACAAAATGAAAATTCATTATGAGGTTAATTTAAAGGTAGTTTTTTATTCTTTGTTCCATGTCGAATGTATTTGAAGCTTAAACTATTACAGCGAAACCTTGACTACCTACTTTTTTGTAGCCAAATGATTGATCATTGCTTTCGAATGAATATAATATAATAATACAAAAGATTATTTCGCCGAAATGGACAAATATAGAGATCAAGAATGCCCACCACTAATTATCTGACACATCTTGCCCGTATAAGGCAACTACTTTTTATGGCGATGAAAAATTATTATTAAACAATAATCGCTTAACATATTATTATTATATTTTTTATTGTTAAATTATTACTGTAATTTTAGTAGTATAGGTAGTATAGGTACTTTGTGAGATGAACTCATTACTTTACACATTATTACGTGAAAAAAACTTTCTTCGTGTAGCCAGTTGAACGTTAATAAATAATGAACAAATAACTTCGTTTATGGATAATTACATAGTAATAATATATTATACACTAATTTATTTCTAAGGGTGTGACGTGTGTGAGTGTACTGTTAAATGTTTTAAATATTTTGAAATGTTAATTGTCAATCAATAATCATGTTTTTTAGGTTTATATACAATGTATATGTATATTTCAAAACAAAATTAATTTTATTACTATATGTGCCTATATAGTATATATTATATTATGTTCTATGCAGACTATACTTCTATACTGTTATGTAAACTGTAAACATTGAATACGTTGTACATACTATTATGTACTTATTATTCAATAATAGCGCCTCGTGTACTCGCTTATGTGTCATTTCAAACATAATAATCTACGGTTTTGGTGGTTAGTATTTACTTTTCTAGTTATGTAATGTTAACGAATCAAAGAGATAGAACATTAAGTATCGTGACTGTATACAATTTGATTTCTAAATAATTCACTCTCACATTAACTCCTAAGAATTTTAGCTGTTTATGTTAATAATCCAGTACACATTATAATTTGACACTTGCGTTACCCCAAATACTGACCAATGACCATCATACCGAATTAAAACATATATTATAATAGTAATTTGTAGGCATGAGGTATGTATAGGTATTAGGTACATACTCGCGGTTATATCAATAATTACTAAAATAAAAGATGATGACCATGACATGCAGATCTTCATCCATAGGATTGAACTAATTATGTTACTAAATCTCTAATGATCGCAGTGACACACAAAACGATAAAAAAAAAATACGAATGTATATAATATTATTCTCTTTTACTTTTACTATTTAATTTCCATTAGATCAGAGATATTAATCGGAGTATGGTCTGAATCAATATAGTTAAGTACATAAGATTATACCGGGTTAGTGTTTTCTGAAATTATGAGTGTCTTGCGTTAAATAGATCGCCCCGTATATTGAGTTAGGTTACTAAATCGCGACGGTAGTGACTAGTGAATTATTGTTAAGTACAAAAATATTCGTGTTTTAATAGTATTCAAATATTGGTTTCTCCTAACGATTCGGGGACCAAACGTGACTTTAAATACGTTTTGTTATAAACATAAAAGTGTAACCTATTCAGGGACATCAATTGGGGGCGGGCAGGGGGTGCGAATGCACCACTAACATAATAACTAATAGAATAAATAATTGGCCCTCCATCAATGCTCCTATGCGCCGATATGATTACTATTAAAAATTAATAAAATATTCTTGGCCCAGTGGCGCTGAAGTCAAATATTTTAACTATGACATTAGACACCTAAACATACAATTTTGACACCCGCCTATTTATTATTATTACCTTACCATACACCAAGTAAATATATATTTTGGAGCTGATTCATGCATGTAATTTAAATTTATTTTTTTTATCAGCTTTATCAGCTTTATTATCAAATGTATCCCTATTTTATAACCGTGTGAAGTGAGTCTTATCATATGGTTATATTATGTAAGACAGTTCGTGTCAGCCTGCTGGTATCAGCTATAGTGGCGTGAGCATAGCATAGCTGATAATATATTAGAACCTGTAGAAAAATAACTAATAATGTGTTATTTTATATGAATATTGAATATTGTTTAATTTTTGAATCACATTTATTAAAAATAATTCCTTAAACCGCATTTGCTTTTAATTCTCCAAATAGTAGTAAAATGGCTTCTGTTGGCCGCTAGTTGCTACTTGTTTTAGTTGCTTATATGCTTTTATTAAAAGCCATCTAATACATTGAACTGCTAGCTATTTGAAAATTACAATATAAATTAGTTGATATGAGTAATTTTTTATAAGGATTATAAAAGGGACGGAGATAATATTAACATACTTAAATACTTTAAATGGTATGGTTATTGTTTAGATAACAATGTTAAAGTTGGCCTGGTTAAATGTTAAAAATGCCCTGCCTAAAATCTTGCACACCCGGAAAAAAACTGAAATGACGCCCCTGAACCTATTACAGGCTTGTTTATGGCGCCTTGAAGTCTAGCTACACAACCTACATTCGGGTAGTTGTATATCACAGACCAGCCGATGTTAAGGAACGGAACGATGGAAACACATGAGAACATCAATAGTTACCTACCTACCCATTGATTTTGTTACATATACAGATAAGCCATGAACATCATATTTATGATATTGAAAGCTGTCGATACTTAGCCTGGGCCCCCACACGAGTTCTCTGGGTGTGGCTCAGTATCCAAATAAATCAAAAAATGATAAAACCAATACTAGTACCTATACTATTTTATAGGAATTAAACACAATTACTATTCAATATTTTTTTTATTATGTTATTGATATTTATATAAAATAGCAGACCCGGCGAACTCCGTTTCACCACCAGATTCGTTTTATGTTTTTTTTCGTTTGGTGATTAAAATATAAAGAAAAAAAATTCCACCGAGTACATATAACAACGTGTGTCACCAAAAACTCGATACTTAGTAAGCACATCCATCATAACCTTGAGTTTTTGCTGAAATACTCTGGCGATTATGTCATGGCGATCTTGCGGTTTTTGACCTGGTTCCAACTCGCGTTCAATTTCCGTCCACTTCGGATTGCATGTGACCGTAATAAATAAATCCGGAGTTCCATAATTTCGCACGTACGTCATAGCGTCTTGAGCGTATTCGTGCATGTGGCGTGGGCTTCCGATATAAGTTGATGGGAGAACCGTCAGTCGTCCAATATTCTGAACATCACCATCTGAATGAATAGCATCACGCAAGTGTATATAGTCCTCAGATCGTAGCTTTGGCTGATTGAATCTGATGAACGCTAAACGTTCGGTCTCGACTTTGACATACATGTCGACAGCGAATTGCTGGAATAGCCGACCGCACTTCAGAATGACATTCTCCTCAAGTGTACGAATCATCATACGATACGCATAGTAATTCATTGCGCTTAGATTTTTATTATTCGTTGATACTCCTGAAAATGCAAAATTAAATGAATTGTTAATGGAAACCAATAAAAGTAATAATGGAAATAATTAGTGTGTGAATATTGTACCTGTAATTGGATCGACCATCTTCAACGTGATGTCGTATCCGTCTTGCCCTTGCCAATAAATGATTGGATATTGTAACGCATCGTACAAACGATGTGTCCGTTTACACGATGCATGATATTGCTTCTTCGCTGAACGACAATGTCTCGTGATTTAGTTGGATCGCCAACAATAATTGCAGCAACATCATTAACGGTGGGTGCATTGAATCTTCGCACATGTTCACCTGTTGGAGTACAATCCGCTCTTATGACAAATTTGTGCGTATCCGATGGCATTCGTTCCAATGCTGTTTTGAACATATTAACCACAGCATTATTAGCGTGAAAAAATGCTTGCAACTGTTCAATAATTCGTCTCTTTAACTGTTGTGCTCCCTGTATATTGCACCGCACGTTCAGCTGATCCACCATCGACGAAATGAAATATATTTGCAGAAATTGATGCGGTTCATCTGGTGTGGTTGGCACCATTGAACCATGCAAATGATATATTTGACCTTGTATCTGTAATTGCAAATAATCATTAAAATTTGTTCATGAATACCTTTTAAATCGTGTGATTGTGTAGTGTGTGGTGTATATGAAGTTGTTATGTGTTGCAATTATGTGTTGGTTATGTGTGTTGTATCTTTTACCTTGCAAGTCGGCATGAAGCCGCCTTCTCGAATGATATTAGCTCCAAAGGAAGTCATGCGAAAGCAGTTATTGTATTCAAGGATGTGTTGAAGAAAATGGCTGGAATCGGGATCACTTCCATCAAACAATGTTTTCAGTGGATGTGGTGGTGTAAGTAATGGATCCAGTTTGACTTTTCCACTTGCGCAGCACAATCCAACCGTTTCTCTTTTGAACTTTAACGCATTGCAATATCGGCATATAGTCGTCATTCGTCCAATATCAAAATTTTCATCATCACTGTAGTTCGCAGTGGGATCATATTGGAATGCCAAGCGATTGTATGATGCCAATGATCTTCGTGTGCTCACGCGATGTCTCAATCGGTCATTTTCTCTTATTATATTTTGTCTTTCTTCTCTTAAGTTCCTTGAATATACTTGTTGCTGGCTTGCATGTCTTGTGCGGCGGCCGATGTTCGCACGTCGTTCTCTAGGCATTTTGGACTATGGACAGAGTGTTGAATTTAACTTCAAATGCACGATCCACATAATTTACATAATTTATTTTAGCTTAAATGAAATTAACTGAGCAGAGAATAATGTAAACAACTATCCGTCAACTATATAATAAACAACTATCCGTCAAACACTTTATCACGCACCGTTGCTATTGGTTTGAAGTACATGCTATGTATAATAGATGGCGCTGTATGTGAAAAACGATTTTCCCACTTTTCTGTTGAATTTTTCCTGAATTTTCCAGAATTTTCTTTGCTATAAACCTCACGGAGCCCAAGACCTTTCCAACGAATGCAAAACCGTGGAAATCGGTTCGTGCGTTCTCGAGTTATAGCGTCAGGGAGGAAAACCGGACTTATTTTTATATAATAGATAATAATTACAATAGCTTATTATTATTATAAATATAATTTTAAAATCGTATGACTATTGGTAACCTTTTGACGAAAATTCCTTTTTGTGTAAATCACGATACTATGTGTAGATACATCATTCATTAAACTCGTTGATAATTATATTGCCACCGTAATTTTACATTGTAATAACGATCGAACATAAAATCATTCTTCAACCACCACCGGTGTCCAGAGCACAGGTACCTGCAAATCGTAACTTATTATTTGATCCATAAAAACATTCAGCATGGTAGGAAGTCGGTCAATATTGCGGCCGTGATGTGTTAAACTTAATTTACAGCCTATGGTTTTGTGTCACCAAGAAAAATAACACTAAATATATATAACATATTAAAATATATTGGTAAAAGTAAATGCATAGTTGCGACACATTTGTGGGAAACGTAAGATCGCAATGTTATTATCACACACAGACAACTCACTGTCTAAATGGCTCTATATCCAATTACAGGTGTGTTACATTTATATGGATTTTTTGTTTTACACTTATTTTGTTTTAGACTCTTAGAACAAAATAAATCAATGCTGCTACTCAAACGGCCGCCTGAAAACGAAATAAATATACATATGTGTGAATATGTGATGGATAAAGGGCTGTAATTAGGGGGGAGAAGTTAGGGGGGTAGATCCCCCGCAAAACTTTTTTTTACTGCAAACATTTTGATCAAAGTATAGGTAATGACCATTAATGTATGCTAAAAACGTATATCCTCCCCCAAACCAAATTCCTAATAACTCCACTGGATGGAACACGGAAACCGGCACCCAGTACCAACGAATGATCAACGAATGCTGGGAAGCTATAATAAGACGTGTCATTTGTGACCGACATTAGCGATACGCCATACTCTCGAGATCATCATAAAACGATGCTCCGACTTATGGTGATTTCGGTGACGAGACACAATGTCGTTTGAAATCCATCATCGGTATTCGGTAATGATAACTTATTGTTCGTTATCCCTAATTATTGCTTCCTCCGTCTATTAATATTATAATGTCTATGATAAACACTAATTATATATTGTTATACCATATATTATGTTTCGTACTTTTGTTCATCTAACGATGATTACTTTAAATTAAATTGAGAATACATTATGTATGGTTGTTTATGATGGATCGTGGCTGGTCGCAAAGTAAAAACATATTAATCAATTAATTGAATTCTGAAATAGTAATTTCAATAAAAAAAAAAGGTGAGCAAGTGGGTGTCATTCTGCTGTACAGTAGGTTACAAGTGAGTCACTGTAATGTATGGTGCATTGCTGTTAAATTTGTATTCAAATTCAATGATATTTCAATGATATTTCAATGATATTTCAATGATATAATATCATTGTCTAGAAATACGATTCTGAGAGAAGACGGTCTAAGACAGCCTATAATATTACTAAGTATATTTGATGATATTATAATGAATAAAGTAATAATTTATAAATAACATATTTACGTGACACCTTGTTTTAAATTTTCAATCCTTAGCTATAAAAGTTTAACATTTTATACATTTTTAACTACAAAATAATTATTAAATTTTAAATTTGATAAATTTTGTAAAATATCGAACTTTAAATGCTTAAAAAAAGAAATATTGTACCAATATATTTTTAATATTTTTCACCTGCTAAAGTAACAATATATTATCAAGAGCCTTGTATTAAATTTTTAAGTTTTTAACAAATCAAGTAAAATTTATAGCAAAAAAACTTAAAAAAGGTGCTCTGCTGTATAGTAGGTTATAAGTGGGTCACTGTATAATGGATGGTATTAAATTTGAATTCAATGATATAATATCATTGTATAAGAAAAACGATTCTGAGCGGTGACGGTCTGTCAGTCTAGGTATAAGACATATTATATACTTATCTATCGTATTAAAAAAAATTTACCTAAAATAGGTACTTATAATAAATTCCAAATTAATCATAAATTATCACAATATCCATTAGGTACTTATAACGCGTTATACACCAACAACCAGTGGCGTATTTTGAAATTTTTTCTGGGGGGGGTCTAAATATTAGGTACCTACAAGTTTATAATATAAAAAAAACACATACGAGTTACGATGTAATAATTATATTATATTATATTTTTTTCTGGGGGGGGTCCAGACCCGGGGACCCCCCCCGTAAATACGCCACTGCCAACAACAAACCCTGATACTATCATAGATTTATAGTAGTATACTTTAGAAGTTTCAAGTACCCACGAATAATATTATACAATCACAACAAAATAACTAAAATAGTTTTTCTAGGTTTTTTAATTTTTAATATGTAATTTCGTCCAAATTTGAATTTAAAATGTCTGTAAAAAATAATTGTGTTCATATATTTTTTAGATTTTTTGGTTACAGTATGAACTATTAATGAAAACCTTTGTTTTAAATTTGCAATCCTAAGCTATAAAAACTGAACATTTTATAATTTATTAATTACAATGATTTTTCGAGATTTTGATAAATTTTGTCAAAATTCGATCTTTAAATGCTTATAAAAAAAAATTGTACCTATGTATTTTTATTATTTTTCATCTGCCTTTGGAACAATATACTAGGAGCCTTCTATTAAATTTTCAAGCTTTTGAAACCAACAAATAAAATTTTATTGATATTTTTAGAATAAACACTAAAAAAAAATGGAAAATGAAAATGTCCCTAAACAGTTCAATACAAATCATAATATTTTAAAAATTTTATCGTGTATAGAAAATGCAAATATAAACAACCAGTGAAAATTTCATGTAGGTATCTATATACGTTCATTTGTTTTAGGGTTACACCAAAAACCAAAATCGATTTTGACCTCCCGAATGCACCAACTAGATTCACTTTCCAATCGAACAAGATACTGAAGTTGAAAATCAAAGCATTATTTCGACTACTTAGTAGTTAGTACTTATTGTGTACACAGACATAAAAAAAAAACACACATCATTGTAAAATCAATACATACATCGTTCCACTCAGAATCTAAAATAAAAAATATATAAATAATTTATATTTAAATCATACACTTACACTTACGTACAAACACCACGGGGCCCGCGATCTACCGCAGTTAGATTGCCTACCTAATAATGTACTGCTGCTAACCAGAATTTTTATTCCGAGCAATGGAAAAGTTAAGATAAATTTTGAACACCGTAACTACACAGAATATTAAATTATTGAACGAAGTTTGAGTCAGAGTTAGAGTTAGAGTTGATACATTTAACGGGCAACAAAGTGCACGGGATCACCTTTAAAAAAATAATTCATTTATGTTATTGTAATACAATATAAAAACATACGGGTGTGAAGTTGGGGGACTATAGCTAGGGGACTATTTTCTCGGACGATTAGTGATAACAGGTCTTGTGTGCAAGGTTGCGTTTTATTATATTAAAGGCACTCACCAAATGTACAACCATCAACCACAAGATGGCGCCATGAAATTCATTACTTAGTATTGTAAATAGTAATATAATAATATATTACATAGTAATAAGCGACCGAACAGCCCAGGGGACTATTTTTTCGTACTGCCTAGGTACGATCGGGCGTGCGGTTTTTAATTTTTTTGACCAAGTTCCGGAAGGTGGCGCCGCATTAAACCTATATATTCGGAAAGCCAGGAAAATTCTCTATAAGACGTTTATACTTTAAAAATGTTCAAAGCTTTCGGGGACATAGTAATAAGCGACCGAACAGCCCAGGGGACTATTTTTTCGTACTGCCGGGTGCAAGTACCTATGTGCCGTTTTTAATTTTTTTGACCAAGTTCCGGAAGGTGGCGCCGCATTAAACCTATATATTCGGAAAGCCAAGAAAATTCTCTATAAGACGTTTATACTTTAAAAATGTTCAAAGCTTTCAGGGACATAGTAATAAGCGACCGAACAGCCCAGGGGACTATTTTTTCGTGTTGCCTAGGTACGATCGGGCGTGCGGTTTTTAATTTTTTTGACCAAGTTCCGGAAGGTGGCGCCGCATTAAACCTATATATTCGGAAAGCCAAGAAAATTCTCTATAAGACGTTTATACTTTGAAAATGTTCAAAGCTTTCGGGGACATAGTAATATGCGACCGAACAGCCCAGGGGACCATGATTTCGTACTACCGCGTACCCATGCGCCGTGCCGCAGTCGAGGGTCTCCTAGCGGCCAACGATCGCATTTAATTCCCCATACATGTATCGACTATTTTGTGGTTTATCTTGATATTTTTGAATTATTTCTCCCGATTTTCGGCCGTCGATCATCGCTTATTGTATATTACAATATCATATATATAACAATAATTATATTTTTAAATTGAATTATTCTTTCTAGCAAGGCACGTTCCCGAGTCCTGACGATCTATTATTATTATTGTTATTATTATTCAAATAGAAACCGTTATAAATAAATAAATTATATAACCTATACAATACAATGTACTACTTGTTATACTGTTATAGTTATTACAATGAATACCTACTTGCAGTCTGCAGTATTAATTTGATTTCTAAATAGGTAATTACAGAGGATGACACTTTTAATAGTTTACTATATTATGAAAAATTTAAATATTTTAATTGCTATACACAATATATAATAACTATAATAACTTTTTAGTACCGTCGTCCTACTGTATGCTATCGTTAATCGCTACCTCAAGCCAGTGGCGTAACGATAGGGTGGCATGACGGGCAATGGGCCACGGGCTCACGACTGTCGACTCTAGAGGTTAGGTTCAAGAAAAAAATAGTGCATTCAAAAACAAATCACCATTAGTGAAATTTATAAATAAAATTCTGTTTAAAAATATATGTATATTCTTGTAAAATAAAATAAATTTAATAACTGATCACGATTATATTTATAGATTATTTTATTTACCAGTCCGTCGACATTGTCGATATTAATATTATTATATTGTTATTTGTAGAATGGAAATAACAATGAGTCAAAGTCAGTTGATTTAGATAATGCATCCAATTTATTAAAAAACTGTTATGAACAATTAAAAGAATATAGATGTAATTTTAATGATCTGTTGGAAGAAGCAAATATAGTTGCTAAAAGTTGGTCTATCTCTACAGAGTTTCAAAACAAACGTCGTAAAGTTGTAAAAAGATATTTCGATGAACTATGTACTGATATGCGTTTAACTTGTCCAGAAAGCTTATTTCGTGTAACTATTTTTAATAGAACGTTGGATATATTAATAAATTAAATAAGTAAACGTTTTTCAAGTTTTCATGAATTAATGCTAAATTTCACATGTTTACAACCATCTTTTCTTACGTCAGCAACAGATTTAGAGCTTTTAAATGAAGCTACGAAGTTGGTAAACAAATATGATAAAGACATATCAAAAACATTTACAAGTGAAATTTTAGCTGTAAGATCAACTCTTAAAAATCAAATAAGTCAACTTAATTCAACTAGAGATCTTGCTCAACTTTTAATGGTGAAAAATCATTCTTTAACAGCCAGTTTCCCAGAAGTATGTACTGCACCCGGCAGTACGAAAAAATAGTCCCCTGGGCTGTTCGGTCGCTTATTACTATGTCCCCGAAAGCTTTGAACATTTTTAAAGTATAAACGTCTTATAGAGAATTTTCCTGGCTTTCCGAATATATAGGTTTAATGCGGCGCCACCTTCCGGAACTTGGTCAAAAAAATTAAAAACGGCGCATAGGTACTTGCACCCGGCAGTACGAAAAAATAGTCCCCTGGGCTGTTCGGTCGCTTATTACTATGTCCCCGAAAGCTTTGAACATTTTCAAAGTATAAACGTCTTATAGAGAATTTTCCTGGCTTTCCGAATATATAGGTTTAATGCGGCGCCACCTTCCGGAACTTGGTCAAAACAATTAAAAACCGCACGCCCGATCGTACCTAGGCAACACGAAAAAATAGTCCCCTGGGCTGTTCGGTCGCTTATTACTATGTCCCCGAAAGCTTTGAACATTTTCAAAGTATAAACGTCTTATAGAGAATTTTCCTGGCTTTCCGAATATATAGGTTTAATGCGGCGCCACCTTCCGGAACTTGGTCAAAAAAATTAAAAACCGCACGCCCGATCGTACCTAGGCAGTACGAAAAAATAGTCCCCTGGGCTGTTCGGTCGCACTAATATACGGGCACATAATGATGTAGGTGAATTTGATGGCGCCATCTTGTGGTTGACGGTAATACAAATGACGGGTGCCTTGAATATAATAATACGCAACCGGGCATACAAGGCCTGTTATCACTAGTCGTCCGAGAAAATAGTCCCCTAGCTATAGTCCCCCAACTTCACACACGTAAAAACATGACGTTACACTAATGACAATACCACGTATCTGACATTTTACACAAAATGAGTTTTTGGTATCAAAATATTTGTAATCTCCTTGCGCACAAAATTATTTTCTGATACAATAACCTAAAAAAAAATTATTTTCCCTCCAAATTGGATTTAATTGATAACACGTATCCAAATTGTATCTGTATCTGTGTATTTATTCAGTTTTTTCACTCTCCTGAACAATTGGTAAAATGTAGATACGTGGTATTGTCATTAGTGTAACGATGAATAACATTTTTTGTTAGGTATTTTACTTAAATTTTGTAATTTTTCAGCAGTACATCGCCAACGACCATACCACGTTGAATACACCAGTTCTCGTCCGATCACTGAAGTTAAGCAACGTCGGGCGTAGTTAGTACTTGGATGGGTGACCGCTTGGGAACACTGCGTGCCGTTGGCAATTTTTTGCTTTTTTATAAACTTAATTACTTCTATATTATATTCTATATACTTCTATATATTTTATTAAAAGAAAAAATTCGAGTAAAATCAGTCGATTTGAGTTCATACAAATGATTTTAAGTTGCGTGCCATTCCTACACCCTTTTTTTGGTACCTACCTAGTATAAATAATGTCCATTTAACGTGTTACTAACAATTCATGACTTTCTTAATTTTGTTTAGTTTGCCAAAGCATTCCAGCCAAATATACTTTTACTAATTATACTTGTCTTATTCTATACTCATACGTAATCATAGAATATAATATGCCTGTTATTAATGATTATTGTATTGTGTAGGTAGGTACCTATTATAATAATAATTATAATAATCATTATATTTTTTTGTAATTGTTATAAACGTTTTGTAATTTAGTTAATTTTGTATGTCAAAATAATGCCATTCGATCTTATGTGTGACTGTGTGAGCACTCAATTTTTCTATTTTTAGTCGTTGTTTGCCTTTGCTCTTTGCGTATACAGTGAAACCTCAACAACTCAAATCAGTTGGGGCCGTTGGGAGTGAAAAAAAATTTGAGTTATAGAAAAATTGTGTATACTTATTGAAATGCAGGGGCGAAGATATTGCTTCTAGTTATCGAAAATTCGACTTATAGACATTCGAGTTAGGTATCGAGGTTTCACTGTACATAGAAACGTTTATGTTTACATTTTTGTCTCAAAAGTAATCGTAGATTTCCATATAATTCTACCCATATGGGCGATCCCCGCCTGGGCCTGGAGAAAATTTGGGCTGCTTGAGTGACATAAATATTTTATTATTATTCCAAAATTGGGCCGAATTTTCTATTTACCCGGGGCCAATGTTATTCCCAGTCCATTGTCGTAAATGCATATGGTAAAATAAATGTTAGCGTTTCAATCATACAATTAATGAAGATTTAATACTAAAAATAGTATCTATTTTAAATATATGGACAAAAATAATTTAACCAAAAATTAAATTAAATGTCTTCTTTTGAATATTATTATTTTAATTCAACACCGATATTAAATAAGTTTAATCACTAATAATTTTTATGAGGTACAGGTAGTTTATTTTTGGGTCTGTCGTCATATTTTGGAGCAGTAAAAATCCCAAGATTTCCAACTTTAATATATTTTCTGGTTGGTAGTTTGTGGTGTCAAAAAGTAACAAATTCTCTGTACTTTTCTTAATAATTTTAATTAGTAGGTAACCAAGTTTTCAAGAAAATATATTCTCTTATTTTGTTGAAATTAAAAAACCAATAACCATATATTATCTTGAACTGTTCACCAAGATATGTTTATATTAACAATTTCTATACATGAAATAATTTTCAAAATATTTTAACTCTTTTTGAGATCTTTAGACATTTTAAATATTTGAATTTTTTTTGTTGTTTTTTCAATAATTGTTGATAAAAAACTATTCGCTTTGTCAAAAACATAAATAAATTACAATAATACAACATACAATAAATTTAATACAAAGTGCATCATAAATTTTTATTACTGGAAGAAAAAAAAAGTTGAGGGTTCCTCAAATGCTTTTTGTGAGTGCCTTAATTTTTTTTACAATTATTGTTTATAATTTATAATCAATGTTATTATTTAATTAATTGGTCATTACAATAAAACAAACATTGATACTGACTATTCAGGCACCATGTCATGTTTTGAATTAAAGCTATTATTTTTGTAAAATAGAAAAATAAGATAGAACATTTTTCAACCAACTTCAATTTTTATATTATTAATACTTCAATGTTGTACTAAATGACAAAAAAAATGCAGGTATAAATAATTTTTTTTTGTTAGGTAATTTGTTCAAGGTTTATTCGGTAATTACTAATTACAAATGTAAAGATTATCTAAATAATCTTAAATCTTAATGATAGCTTACAAAATATTAAATAACTACCTAAACATATTTGGCAGTATTTGTGTATTATTTATATTTTTATGTAAAAGGTTCATAATAATAATAATACTTTATGCATAATACACAATAATATTATTGAAAACATTCATAAACACAACATATTTGGAAAAATAATAATATTTTATTTGGTTAGATACTAAGGGTAAAATGTATAAGTATATAATATACATTTGCCTATTAGATTTAATAGAGATTTATAAAAGTATAGAATAATATATTCAGTATTAATGTATATAACTACAAAAGTATATGAGAACATAAAAAATTAATTGACACTATTGGCTTAACCAAATCACCAACTAATACTTCATATTCGACTTCATATTATAAATTATCACACAAAATCGTGTTTATATAAAAAAAAATATCTATGCATAATTAATTTTAACATATAAAAAAATCCTTAAAATTACATAATATAAATAAAATCACAAAATTCGGACTAGGATCAGACATACTGTACTAAATAAAATCTACTTAATGATACCTATATTATTTGTTTTTTTTTACACTGATTTATACAATAATAGATGGTAACGTTTTTTTCAAATACACAATTGGCTAGCATAGCCTACCAATGTATTACCAAAAACAGCAATTATATTACATATTTTTTACTCCAGATAATATTATTGCAACACATTAAACTCTTATGTTTCAAAATTAACTACTGTATATACATTCAAGAGATAATATTCCGGTTGCAATAAACTAATATTATTAAGTTATATAAAATAACTTATTTAATCAAAAATAGCCAAAATCTAAATTACATTGTTTAGTATGTTAAAATAATTTAAGTAAAAAAATATCATGGACATTCGTGTTTGTTCATTATTACATTTGTTTACACTTTTTGGTTGAAATAAAAGTCAATAAATTAAAAAGTATCAAAGTGTAAAAATATAAGAATGTAGATTCATAGCAATATAAATTAAGTTATTGGGTTTTTAATATACGATAGAATTGAGATTAACAAGTTTATCAATTTGTTGAATAAATAGTGGCAGGAAAACTTAAGTTTTCTATTAAAAATAAAACTATATTATCAGAAAAAATATGCTAAATACTTAAAAGGCCTAGCATTCATTGCCTTATGTTACACACGCATAGTTTAAACTCAAGTATAGTAGCATTTGTAGAGGAGATATTATACATAGAATATAGTGATCTTGGACGTGTGTAAGGTAGAGACAATAAATTAAGGTATGGTGTCTTCTTAAACTACAATATTAGGAACACTCAAAGAAAGTTGTACAATGCAATGATAGTGAGAATAAATAAGTTTAATCTATGTATACAAATGGCACCGGCCGTTGAAACGGGGTTAAACTCAAATACACTAACCGTCCTATTAAATAATGAGCGTGGTTCGAAAAACAATACATCAGAGTACGCTGCATGTGAAGCATTGATGAACTGTTCATCGTGAGAAGTCATCATATCAAACACACACCAATCTAAATACTGATCAGTTAGTTTGTGCCCGGTGGGTCCAATACTGTTGTGACATAAAGTCAAACCGCGATCTAATTCACTTATTGTAACTTGTTTTATATCTATTTGTTCAGAAGTTGGACAACCAGAAGAACACAATACATTCTTGTCTTGATCAAATACTTGCGCTAACTGGTCTGGCAATTTAGCAGAAATGGACAGATATTTGCCAACCCGGGTCACAGTTATAATTGTAGAAATATACGATAATCGTATGATTACTGTCTCACTGTTGGGGTCATTGGAACGCCAGGAAAGAGAAACAGTTGGCGATGAAGCTGGTCCAGATGAAGTGGTACTATCTTCAAATTTATCCGGTAACTGAAGATCTCCTTGTGCTTCAAACAATTTGTACAGAGTACACTCAGGTTTATGTGCTTTTAACATGACTGTCAACTAAAAATTCAAAAAAATTATGATTAAATATATTTTTCTATTAACATAAAAAAAAAAAAAATGAATTAAATACCTTAGTTGGAGCTGTGGCTGTTGTGCTATTTAGAACTGCGTCATTGGTTACCATGATACTGAAAAATGGATTGTCAATCACTTGCCAAGCTCCATGAATCCGGCAAGTTTGATATTTGCCATCGAATGTCCTCAAGTGAGGATCACCAAACAACCCACAAAACCGGTGTTCTTTTTTATCATCAAATAGCATTGGGCAAGCATTGTGAGTAGATGGAACTATTTGGGAATTTTCACCACTATTATTTCTGGAGAAATCTTCATGACCGAGGCATTTCTTTTTGAACTCTGAATTTGATACTGTAATAGCTGAATGATACCCAATGTCGCCACGACATTTTTTCGATAATGATTTCATACACTTAAGGTATGCATCTAAATCTCTACATTGATTGTCCTTAACGTCAGACATTGTACATGTATCTTGAGGACATGGTACAGGAACACAGGTGCACACTGAAAAAAGTTTATATTACTCATTTGATCTTGATGAAACAAACAAACATAAAAACTGATAATTAAATTAAAATAGACAACATGAAATACGTATGTTAATCTGCTTCATTTAAATTTTATTTATAAACCAGTATTTAGTACCTACACTAACTTTCAAGAATAATTTATCAAGTTTATTTCATTTAATGTTTTTTTAAGTAGGAAGTAGATACCTATCTGCTTCAAATTGCTTTAAATACGAATGTCAATGAAACAGTACCAATTATTATATATTATTATTATTACGACTAACATGAAATAATTTATAGGTACTACACTATGTAAAACACAAGAAAATACAATATAAACAAATCACTGGTTAACAATTATACTCGGCTACGCCGTGTGTATGTAAACATAAACCTCGACATAAACAAATACTAATTTATACTCTCGTAGCTGTATTGGCAGGGGGAATCATAATATTTTTATCAGTTTATTAGTTTGATAAGTAAATAACTAAAATTTGAACTGACCCAACAGAAATATTAATTTAATAATTGGTCATACTTAGGACAACTTACAAGTTATTGGTACTTGATAAATAATAAGGAAAAGGTGATACGTTAAAGGTTAAACACAGTGTTTTGTTAAAATTACTAAACATTTAATCGCCTAACAAATAACAATAATAAGTGTCAAAGTTTTCAAAACTTTTACCTGCAATAACAGTGACCCATATTATCCAAACACGATGAATGAGGTTTGAAACAAGCATTCTCCAAGAGTGTATTGAACACAAACGACCAGCTACGTCACCATGTCTTCATTGCGAAACTGTAAAAACAAAATACATGACTGATTGAGAAAATATATTTTAATTAAAGTAAAGTATAGTAGGTACAGTAGGTAGATAGACTATGACAGATTACTGAACGATAAAGACCGTCAGAGTAATGCCAGCAACTGCGATTAATCGTGGCGCATATCTATGCCCGGTCAACGACATAGTCGGACGATAATACAAACGAATGTGGACAATATTATTATGATACAATGACACCAAAATGGTTAATAATTATATTACATTAAGGGGATTCCGTATAATGAAGCGATAAGAATTATTAAAGCAGATTTGAATTTATCGTCAAGTCTATGTGAAATCGACTTTCACACATTTTTGATATTATCCCCCATATTCCTAAAAACGTTATATTGGAAAAGAGTAATTAAAAAATTGTAATAGTTCAATTTTTATAAAAATTTAGATCACAAAATCAAGAATATGGAAAAGTCCATTTTGAGTAGACTTGACGACAAATCCAAATTTGTTTTCAGAATTCTTATCGCTTCATTAGATCAATTGGTATGTTTTACAAAGAACACGTCTAAAATCCTATGTCAGACGAAGACAGAAAATCACGGTATCTAATTCCCTTAATATTATTATCTGAGAATAACAAAAAAAAATCGGGAAGTTCGAGGGAGAACAGCAGAGATACGCACAACAATTAATAAAACAGCAATAGATATAAAATAGATACCTAATACATAGACATATTATTAATATTATTATTTACCAATATGTCTATGACCTGATAATATATTATATTATTAATATGCACCTACTTGCACACATTGACTATTGACACATCTATATAATATAATAACAAGTAATACGTAGGTAATGATAGGTATTAATATGATGATAGCAAATCGATTGCGACGTTTCGCGAACATTACCATTTACAGAGGACGGTGGTGCACGGTAGGACGACGACGACAGAGGGGACGCGACGATCGCACTCGGATGACGGGCAGCATCAATTCCGGCGGCTGCGGAGGCCGATCGATTCGTAAACGGCCGCGGCGCTTGCAAAATTAATAATATTATTATGATACGGACGGCGGCGGCGATGACGACGACGACGAAGATTATTGACGTAATATTATCGTCCACAGGAGGAATGCAGCACACAATATCGCAGGTACCGACAACAACTACTACTGAGGTACACGACAACGATAGAATAATATAAACGATTGGTGGTGGTCGCGCGCAAACAGCGTCGGCCGCTATCAGCGCAGAGGTGTGTGCGTGCGTAGTGCGTGTAAACAACGAGAACGTCGAAAAAAAAAAAATATATATATATAATATTATATTATTGTCGTAACGCGGTCTCAGCGATCGGTAGACTCACTGCGGCGGCCGGCAACGAGATACGGTCGCGCGGCGGCTGTGGCGGCGGCGGCGGTGGCAGAAGGGAATGCGGTCGGACCAATCGGCGCGACCGGTCGTGTATAACGGGCATCGCAGCCGCCTTGGCTGCGAAAGCCGTCAACGCGCCCGGGCGGGCGGATGGTAGAACCCGGACCTGGGAATGCGGGTGTGCGGGATGGCGCGCGGGCGGGTGGACGACGGTACGTATGGCGGCGGCCGTTTTGCCGTGCGTGTACGACACACGGCGAGGCGCGCGCGTTTCGTCCCAGACTTGGTGTCGTCGGCTCGTGGGATTCCTTCTGTGTGCGGCTGCCAACCCCCTGTGCCCCTGTCCCGCCGCCGCCGCCGTTCCGTATTATTACACCGCACGTACAAGCGTATATACCAATATTATTATTCATTGTTCGGTACCTATATAAAATAATATTTGATAGGTATACATTTTTTTTTCATCTTTTCGTCTGTACGGCACAATACACGTTCTCATCTTACCCCTATATAATATATTATTATATACGACCTGAAACGTACAATATTTAATATTATATTATTATGTGTAGGTAGGTGTATAGTAGGTATGCGATGTGTACCTACAGGGCGGTCAGGACGCCGATTCTTGTTTATCGCACGGACCACTAATTTTCCATGGCAAATTCGCCGTTTTAAGTATTCGAAAACTTTTCTTCGCAATCAAGGTGGATTGATATCAAAGTTATAATACCCATACATTATAATTTGATGTCGTTACAACAATATTTATTTCGTAAAATAAATATAATTCTTACCGATGTAATTTTGATGCGTAAAAGTCAAATATTGTCGAACTATAAAAAAGTAATAAATAGACAATAGTAATACATTTAATATGTATATTGCAACTTGCAAGTGAGAGGACAGGAGTGTATGACAGGATAGCACTTTATTAGCACGGCTGCAGAGATAACCCCGCCATCCGTTGTTGCGCTATTCCGCTCGGCGCTCATCGCCCAAACTTTAAAAGCTTAATTTAATTTTAATTTTAATACGTAGGTTCATGGAAATCTTCAGTAAAATGTTCTGTTTCGGAGTATATGAAATTTAAAATTAATGTTATTATTTAAAAAGTGAACATTTTATAAATATAATAATGTATAAAGTAAACTCACAAGTATACTACTCTTATACATAACCGTATACAAATATGATCTATAATGACTAGAAATGTTTTCATAAACCATAAGCTTACCGGGAAATCGACTGGTTTATGATAAAAGAATCACTCTGTATGTTATGTATATGATATTGTTATGGCCGTATAGCCGAGCGGTTGTTGTGTCCGAGTTTCAGAAAAGAAATCGGCCGGGAACGGCGGAGAGGAAGAGGATGAAAAAATAATAAAATACGAAATACGTGTATACGTGTATACATAATAATAATAATAATACTGTCGTACGTCGGGAAAACGCGTGAACAACAATGGTGAATGGACGGCCGTTGCTGACGGTACGTGGTGTATTGAGAACACCGTGACATTACTATACGACGTTGCCTATTATAATAATAATATATGTATAGGTATATATATATATATATATATAAGCGTATTGTGGCCCGGACGTTACGTCAAAAAAAAAACCAAAATACTAGAATCCTCGACAACCGTGGATTTTTGATTATTTATAAAATATATATAATATTTTTACCTGTAAGTAGGTACCCAATATATAATATAATATTACATATTATTATATTATACCTATGAGTCGACAACGTGGCATTTTTTTTTATCACATACGCGACCGTGTCAAAAACATAATGTGTAATATAATAACATAATAATATTACCTATAATATAATATGTATAGGTACCACGATGAACTCGCGTTATAAAGGTACTCATCATTCACACCGTATAAAACGAGAAGATGAACACGAAAATATATTTATTTGTTATAATATTAAAAATATTATATTTAAATGATTGTTCAAAAATTAATAATACCTATACATCTGTCCATTGCTGATTAATTTATTATATTTTATTATGTACGATATAGGTATATATATATTATAATAATAATAATGAATTTTTGTGTGGTTGAAAAGATTTTAGTTATTTTAAAGACACCGCCTAACGTTTAATGAGGTTTTTAATGTTTTTTTTTATTATTATTATTATTTTTATTGAGAAATGCCTATGCTATATAAGTGAAATATATTATGCATGTGCGATACCACGACGTGTGTGCATATTAATAACCTCTATTCAATTAATTAAAAATTCATCTGACATAGGCATGAGTCTTAGTAACCGAAATTTTCGCACCTTCATCGCATATTATAGACAAGTTTTTTTTTATTGTTTGTTGTGCAATATATAAAATACTATCCGTTTAATAACCATTAACGCTATACAGACGCTATTCTACATTTTCACATTTTATTTGAGTAGGTAGGTACCTAATTTAAATTTTATAACCTACATTTATATTATATTATAATGTTGACAATTATAATTTAAAATAACAATTAAACTATATAGGAATTTAATAACTAATAATAATAATAAATAATATAAGTCGCAATATGATTAAACATTTCATAACAAAATTGCATGCTTGCATAATCGTAGGTAAATAAACATTTTATAATAGGTACATTATAATAGCTACCTAATGTATAAATTTAAAAATAAAAAACAAATAAGTCGATCATATTTATTGAAACCAATTATACAAATGAGTTGTGGATTGACTATATTTGTATTATAATAAATTATGATATTCAAATGCTGAAATGCCCATTTGATATGACTCATCAGTCCAGTGGCGTAAGCTGGATTTTTCAATGGAGGGGGCTTGAAAGTTAGTAATTTTTATTTTGTCCAGTCTAATGATTTCAGACGTTTATTTGAGTAATTTTAAAGTGTTTGTAACTTTTCAACTTTTCTGGTAGAAAAAATGCCGCAATTACCGGGGGGGGGGAGGGTAAGTATAATAATGCAGGCATGGTTATTTTTTATAAGCATTTAAAGTTCACATTTTTTCAAAACCACAGTTAATTTGAATTTCAAAACTTATAAAATATTAAATTTTGTATAAGCTAAGGTCTTTCATACAAGTATGGTTCATACTTTTACCGAAAAATTATAGATGATTTAGGAAAATTGGTATGCAAATACAAATGTTTTTCAAAAATGAATCCATTCTGGTAAGACATATATGAAATTTATGTCTTGCTTATTATAGTTGACAGTTTAAAATTGATAACTATTTTTTTTTAAGTAATACAATATGGTCAATTGGGGGAACTTCAGTTAGTTAGCCCCCTCCTGCGGATGCCACTATAGTCATCACTAATATATATATAAATATATTATAATATTCTATATTAATCGTATTGAGTCAACCTAACGTATAATATGATTTATTTGCTCTTTTTAGGCATCACAAATTTTAAATTTAAATTTAAAATAAACTATATTAATTTGTCTACCCATATGAGTGATATGAATGTGTTGGCGTGATACTCTATGGAAGGGATAACCCACCTTACACCCAAATTATTTTGGCAAATTCAGTTTTTTCTGAAACAAGTTTTTTTTGGTCTTTTTTAAGCCATTCATTTGTAGATGTAACCCTCCCCCTCCCTAGAATTTAGTCATTACTACGCATCCGGTGTTTGTACCTGAAGATAATTTAAATATTTATTGCATTTTACCTAAATAAAAATGAATGTTGCCTGTTGGGGAATTTAAAAGTGTAATTTACACTAATCATTAGTTTATTTATTTTATAGCAAAAGATAATTAATAATAATTCATAGAGTTCACTGCTGAGTATTCCATTAGAATTTGTAGGTAATAATTCCATGATTCATATACGAATTTAATTTTTAAAGTATAAACGATGAGGATAAGATATTAATATAGACATAAATACATAATAATATATAGTTATAGTGTGTTCAATGTAGGCTGTATGCCTGTATATAACAGATGGACGCATCTGAAGGAATACAGAAACTCTAGAAGTATATTGTTTCTACAGCTGCCCTCAACGCAAATTACACATGTTTTATACAGAAATGGTAATGTATTAATTTTAAAAACTATTTAATATGTTTCAAATATACATATAAAATATGTAAATCATGTTGTAACAATAGTGCAAAAACTTACGAAATAATTGTAATTGTTAAATTGTCATATAGGTACTTTTATAAATATAACAATAGTACAATTCCTTGCATAATAATAGAAGGTACTAGGTGTAAATGTGTAATAATACTAACAATATATATGCAGTATATAGCCATACAATATGATTCACCGCAAGCATGCTCATTCTCATTTTTTTGATGATGAATTCAATTCATTTTTGGTATTATTCAGTATTTTCAAATATTTAGATGTTTTTATATCAACTATGGTGTGCCTGAAGTCTATACTCCTGTACTCCTGTACTCCTGTGATGATACCAACTTCATTTTTCAAATGAGAACTTTCAACTTTTTCCTGTACGTAATTTATTATGTGGATGATTTTTTTGAAAATGTTGATGTATCCAATCAAAAATTTGAGATAATATTTTTTGATCTTTTAATATAAATCTATCAATATTTTCTATTTTGTACATAATTTGTTTGAGTTTAATTACTATACTAGATTAAATATTACATCAGTAATTTTATAGTTTTGCAAAGCCTCTTAAGTGTCTTATATTATGTTTGGTGTACCCATACCAGTGCCGTATTTATACATTTTTCTTGGGAAGGGGGGTCCAAATAATTTTCCTAAAGGGGTTACATTTATATCTAACTATTTTTTATAATTCCGAATAAAAAATGTAATTAACATAATTATAGGGCAATGTGGGGATACATTGGACCGCCCCCACCATTGTAAATACGCCACTGATACCTACTTATATTTTAATAACTCATTAACTACTCTTTTTAATTTTGATTTAGATGCATTAACATTTTCAAAAAAGTTATGGGCTTAATAATTTTCATTAAAAAAGTTAGTTTTTCATTTGAAAAACATAAATTTATATCGTCACAGGATATTTCTTAAATAATGAATAAATCTTAAGTACCATTTGAAAATATTGCTCTTAAGTAGGTAGGTGTAAATTCATTAAATTCCAAAAATCCGAATTTTAATTGTTGTGTATACTATATTGTCATATTGATAAGTGATAATATTGATAATATGCCATGTGATAATAGCCACACTATTCTGTCAAACATAATGTAATAGTGTTATAGTATAGGTAATCATCAATGGTGGGCATTAACTTGTTAAAAAGTTAAAGTTAAGTTAAAAAGTTAATTTTTTTTTAACTTTTTAACTTAACTAGTTAGTTTTTTTTGTATTTAACTTATTAACTTATTCAGTTAAATTTTGTATTGTTTAAACTTAACTTTTTAAAGTTAATTATCATTATTGTACAGTTAAGTTAATTAAATTAAATTTTTTATCATGTGGAACTAAGAGACAAAACTTATTCTTTCTATTTTGCCATTTTGCCATTTTGGTAATTTATTTTTCTAATAATATAATATCATCAATTCATAATAATCAAATTATATTATAATCTATAGGTACTATAATAGTAAAGACTAAAGAGTAATAATTAGTTTACTATCCTTGTATCGACTGGCTATTTTCACGAATTCTATTATTTAATGATTTAATATTATTTAATGGTATTGAATAATCCGATTTTTGTTTTATCTAACTCTCCAATTCCTAAAAACAGGTTTAAAACTAAATATCATAGTCTTTAAATGGATATCATTATATCAATAATATACTGGTTACTGGTAAATACGACAATTCCAATAGACAAAACAAAAAGTCGTCCGAGATATTTATAAATTATAATTTATATTGCCGTATTCCTTATAAATACAAATAAACGTATGAGATTAGAAAATAACATTATCGAAATAAATATGGAAACAATTTTTGGTAGGTATTATATTATTATCATTATTCATTGATTTTATTTTAATAATAGACTATTATAATGGTACTAAATGACAAATATTTAAAAACAGCCTATACCTATTAATATTATGACTTAAAAAAAAATTAACTTTTTTTTAACTGAGTTAAGTTAATTTTATTTTCCATCTTAACTTTTAACTTAACTAGTTAAATTTTATTTTTTTGTTAACTTTTAACTTAACTGAAGGCAATTTAATTGAATTAACTTAACTTTCCACAGTTAATTATTTTCATTAACTTGCCCACCATTGGTAATCATGTGCATTAAATAAAGAATTAAAGTAAAAGCAATGAATATGTGTTTATAGTTGGTCAAACAAAGGTAGAGACAAAACATTAATAAATTCATAACTAAAAGAAAATGAGTAATGACCATTCATATATGAACTTTGACTAAAGTATACTGTCTTTTATATTAATATTATATTAACAATCTGAACAATAAAAATGTAAATATAAAAAAATAGTTAGGTACTACATGAAAAGGTAGGTATTTAAAGAGAATCTTGTTGGTACCTCATCTATTAGTTATTACTGATACAAATTTAAAAATAATAAATAATATTAAACAAAAATCAATGATAATAAATTATAACCATTAATTTTATTTGAATATTTGTCTTAATGAATCAAATTATAGTTCACATTAAATTGGTAATAATGCATAGATACATCAGCCACATATACTATCTATGTATATAAATTTAAAACTTATCAGTTTCACTAGTACCTATTGACTTATTTAGGTAGGTACCTACTACCTAGGTACTTTATTCAGCCTATATTGGTAATAAAACTTGTTGACTGTTGGATTATGAAATAAAAATGTCCTATTATAAAAAATCATATCAAATTGAGAAAACATCTATAACATTTTCATTATTCAGCTCATTTAAGAACAACTGAATATTATTGTAGTGAATACACACTTATTTATCGAGGTAAAATATTATATCGATATTAATCCAGACTTAATTTTTCAATCTACTTAATTCAAAGTTCAAAATTATAAAGAATATTATTATTACTATTATTATTTATTACTTTTAGTTCAATATTATAGGTATAGTTATAACGGTATTAATATATTATGTATGTATGAACTTCGAGTTCAAATATGTAATACAAATAAATATACCTACTATAGGATATATCCAGTACCTATAATTCGTCCATATTTGAATAATATGATATACCATGACACTGTCTTTAAATATATTTATGGTGGGTCACCACACGAATATGTTCAGTGGGACCCATTATCTTTTTGGAGAATAAATAAAAATAAAAATTATAAAAATACATCGTATGCGTAATTTTTATAGCTAGGTATTATTGGACATAAGTATAAATCAAGAAATTTATTTCAAATTACAATTATAAATTGTTTTAACTAAACTAATGAAGTTTGGTATTTTGTGGGGTCAAAATGAACTCCAAGTTCCTACTTTTTTTACATATCTGGGAAAAACAAAACAAAAATTAAGGAAAACTGTATATTTAATGCAATACAAGTTTTTGACAAAATCTATTTAATTTTAGATTCTGAGTGAAACGATGAATGTATTGATTTTACAATGATGTGTGTTTTTTTATTTTTGTGTCTGTGTACACGATAAGTAGTCGAAATAATGCTCCGATTATCAACTTCAGTATCTTGTTCGATTCGAAAGTGAATATCGTTGGTGCATTGGGGAGGTCAAAATTTAAATTTCCCAGTAGTTTTCAAAAGCGCCGGGAAAAACAAAAGAAAAATTAAGAAAAAACGGGAATTCTTACGCAAAATCTGTTTTCGAGAAAATCGATTTTGGTTTTTGGTGTAACTCTAAAAGAAATGAACGTATATACATGAAATTTTCACTGGTTGTTTATATTTGCATTTTATATACACGATAACGTTTTCAAAATATTTTGATTTATTTTGAACTGTTTAGGGACATTCTCATTTTCCATCTTTTTTTAGTTTTTTTCTAAAAATTCAATAAAATTTATTTGTTGGTTGCGAAGCTAGAAATTTTAATAGAAGGCGCTAGTATATGGTTTCAAAGGCAGATGAAAAGTATTAAAAATCGTTAGTCACAGTTTTTTTATGAAGCATTTCAAGTTCCAAAATTGTAAAAATATGGAAAATCACGAAAATTAGAGAATTATTTTTGCGGTAAGAATTCGTAAAAATTTTTTTTTAAATCTAAGATTTGAAAATGTAATACAAGATTATACTCATAAGTTTGTCTACCTTTATCAATAAAAAAATCTCTACCGAAAGTCAAATTAAATTTTTATGAGCGTTTGAAATTCAAATTTTTACAACCTTGGATGTTCACTCGATTTCTCATGTAGCGATTTCCTTATTGTGTTGTAATTCAAAAACGAATAACTTGTAGATACATGAAATTTCACTGAAATGTTTATATTAGCATTTCCTATACACCATACAATTTTGAAAATATTTTGACTCTTTTTGAGCTGTTTATGGACATTTACAGCTTTCAATTTTTTTAGTTTTTTTTTCTATAAATATCCATAAAGTTTTATCTGTTGGGCCAAAAAAAGTAAAAATTTAATACAAGGCTCCTGATATATTGTTAAAATATCAGTTGAAAAATATTAAAAATACATAGGCACAGTTTTTTTTTATAAGCATTAAAGATCAAATTTTGAAAAAATTTATCAAAATCTCGAAAATTATCAATCATTGTAATTAATAAATTATAAAATGTTCAGTTTTTATAGCTAAGGATTGCAAATTCAACACAAAGGTTCTCGTAAATAGTTCATACTGTAACCAAAAAATCTAAAAAATATATGAACACAGTTATTTTTTACAGACATTTTAATTCAAATTTGGACGAAATTACATATTAAAATCAATATTAACGATATTTGTTATTGTTGCTATTTAAAAATATTATTCGGGGATATATGAAACTGAAAAATCAAAATATTATGGCCTATCCATACAATCTACCATAGTATAAGGAATAAGAAGTATGCTCATGATAAGACTGTGCATATTTTAAGGAATTTATTCATAAATTCCATATAATTTAATACCATAGATATATATATATATAATATGTCTTAAACCTAGACTGACATACCGTCTTCGCTCAGAATCGTTTTTCTTATACAATGATATTGTATCATTGAATTCAAATTTAATAGCATCCATTATACAGTGACCCACTTGTAACCTACTGTACAGCAGAGCGACATCCACTTACCCACCTTTTTTTGTTTCAGTTTATACATAATTAATACAATTTAAAAATTTATAAGTTATATAAGTTAACACAACAACAACACGGTCAAGATCGTAATGAAAACTGTTGGAGTGTTGGGTTTTGCAAAACTCCACGCGCCATGACAATCACGCGGGAATGGAGACGGTTATTGCGTTTACACGGACACGCTTTCTTGTGAAGTTCAACATAAAGGGAAAGAACGCAGGACTGGCGCGTGTCACCTATTTTTCGTTGTACTCAAAAATGAGAAACCCTATAAGGGCTTGAAATTTTTTCCAAATATTCATATTAGCATAAAATAGACATGACATATAATATTGACATACCTAATTTTTATATATTTTTGATATTTTTGAGGGATTACAAGTACCTACTTATTTTATATTTTCAACTTAATATTCAAGTTTTTTTCAATTCATGTACTTATGATAAAATGTTTATATTTAACTACAATAGCTCAGCTAGTTTTGGGTTAAAGAACTTTTAAATGTAAACAAAGTTAATCATAAGTTGTTTGTATACCTACCAATATAAAAATATTGAAATACATATTCACATTTTTTTTTTTTAAATCGTCTGAATTTAAATTTTGACAAAATTCGTCAAAACCACGAACATTTTCTAAATTTTGTAGTTAGAAATGTATAAACTATTCAATTTTTATACCGTAGGCTTATTAAATTTTAATTTAATACAAGGTTCCCCGTGAGTTATTCTCGTCACCGTTAAATATCTCGAAAATACGTAGGTATACACAATTTGTTATATGTATAGACATTTGATTTGAAAATGTTAACGAAATTGGTTAACGAAAAGGATGCCGATGATTTTAGTTTTGTGGTTGTAATTCAAAATCTTTTAATCGTTCCACATTGCGTACCTATATCATTATTTTTAAAAAGTTAAGACTAATTTTAAGCTATTTATACTTGAACTTATTTACGTTGTTCACTTGTTCGTAAGTTTATTCACTAATTTATGAGTTATAAATTATCATACAGTTAATAATAATATATGCTATAAACTACATCGATTTTAAAAGGTATATATATAGGATATATGTATATAGTATTTTTACAATTTACACCCCAAGGTAGGTACCAATAACTACTAACTGTAGATCCAATTTGCTATAAGAAACCACCTTCAAAGTTAAAGCTTGAATCTTTTTTTCTGCTCATGCATATCAAACAAAATGCATTTCTTTGGATAAATTTCCCAGTAGTTTTCAAAAGCGCCGGGAAAAACAAAAGAAAAATTAAGAAAAAACGGGAATTCTTACGCAAAATCTGTTTTCGAGAAAATCGATTTTGGTTTTTGGTGTAACTCTAAAAGAAATGAACGTATATACATGAAATTTTCACTGGTTGTTTATATTTGCATTTTATATACACGATAACGTTTTCAAAATATTTTGATTTATTTTGAACTGTTTAGGGACATTCTCATTTTCCATCTTTTTTTAGTTTTTTTTCTAAAAATATCAATAAAATTTTATTTGTTGGTTGCGAAAGCTAGAAAATTTAATAGAAGGCGCCTAGTATATTGTTTCAAAGGCAGATGAAAAATATTAAAAATCGTTAGTCACAGTTTTTTTTTATAAGCATTTAAAGTTCAAAAATTGTAAAAATATGGAAAAATCACGAAAATTAGAGAATTATTTTGAGTTAAGAATTCGTAAAAATTTTTCTTTTTAAATCTAAGATTTGAAAATGTAATACAAGATTACTCATAAGTTTGTCTACCTTTATCAATAAAAAAATCTCTACCGGAAAGTCAAATTAAATTTTTATGAGCGTTTGAAATTCAAATTTTTACAACATTGGATGTTCACTCGATTTCTCATGTAGCGATTTCCTTATTTTGTTGTAATTCAAAAACCGAATAACTGTAGATACATGAAAATTTCACTGAATGTTTATATTAGCATTTCCTATACACCATACAATTTTGAAAATATTTTGACTCTTTTTGAGCTGTTTATGGACATTTACAGCTTTCAATTTTTTTTAGTTTTTTTTTCTATAAATATCCATAAAGTTTTATCTGTTGGGCCAAAAAAAGTAAAAATTTAATACAAGGCTCCTGATATATTGTTAAAATATCAGTTGAAAAATATTAAAAATACATAGGCACAGTTTTTTTTTATAAGCATTTAAAGATCAAATTTTGAAAAAATTTATCAAAATCTCGAAAATTATCAATCATTGTAATTAATAAATTATAAAATGTTCAGTTTTTATAGCTAAGGATTGCAAATTCAACACAAAGGTTCTCGTAAATAGTTCATACTGTAACCAAAAAATCTAAAAAATATATGAACACAGTTATTTTTTACAGACATTTTAAATTCAAATTTGGACGAAATTACATATTAAAATCAATATTAACGATATTTGTTATTGTTGCTATTTAAAAATATTATTCGGGGATATATGAAACTGAAAAATCAAAATATTATGGCCTATCCATACAATCTACCATAGTATAAGGAATAAGAAGTATGCTCATGATAAGACTGTGCATATTTTAAGGAATTTATTCATAAATTCCATATAATTTAATACCATAGATATATATATATATAATATGTCTTAAACCTAGACTGACATACCGTCTTCGCTCAGAATCGTTTTTCTTATACAATGATATTGTATCATTGAATTCAAATTTAATAGCATCCATTATACAGTGACCCACTTGTAACCTACTGTACAGCAGAGCGACATCCACTTACCCACCTTTTTTTGTTTCAGTTTATACATAATTAATACAATTTAAAAATTTATAAGTTATATAAGTTAACACAACAACAACACGGTCAAGATCGTAATGAAAACTGTTGGAGTGTTGGGTTTTGCAAAACTCCACGCGCCATGACAATCACGCGGGAATGGAGACGGTTATTGCGTTTACACGGACACGCTTTCTTGTGAAGTTCAACATAAAGGGAAAGAACGCAGGACTGGCGCGTGTCACCTATTTTTTCGTTGTAACTCAAAAATGAGAAACCCTATAAGGGCTTGAAATTTTTTCCAAATATTCATATTAGCATAAAATAGACATGACATATAATATTGACATACCTAATTTTTATATATTTTTGATATTTTTGAGGGATTACAAGTACCTACTTATTTTATATTTTCAACTTAATATTCAAGTTTTTTTCAATTCATGTACTTATGATAAAATGTTTATATTTAACTACAATAGCTCAGCTAGTTTTGGGTTAAAGAACTTTTAAAATGTAAAACAAAGTTAATCATAAGTTGTTTGTATACCTACCAATATAAAAATATTGAAATACATATTCACATTTTTTTTTTAAATCGTCTGAATTTAAATTTTGACAAAATTCGTCAAAACCACGAACATTTTCTAAATTTTGTAGTTAGAAATGTATAAACTATTCAATTTTTATACCGTAGGCTTATTAAATTTTAATTTAATACAAGGTTCCCCGTGAGTTATTCTCGTCACCGTTAAATATCTCGAAAATACGTAGGTATACACAATTTGTTATATGTATAGACATTTGATTTGAAATTAAATTGTTAACGAAAAGGATGCCGATGATTTTAGTTTTGTGGTTGTAATTCAAAATCTTTTAATCGTTCCACATTGCGTACCTATATCATTATTTTTAAAAAGTTAAGACTAATTTTAAGCTATTTATACTTGAACTTATTTACGTTGTTCACTTGTTCGTAAGTTTATTCACTAATTTATGAGTTATAAATTATCATACAGTTAATAATAATATATGCTATAAACTACATCGATTTTAAAAGGTATATATATAGGATATATGTATATAGTATTTTTACAATTTACACCCCAAGGTAGGTACCAATAACTACTAACTGTAGATCCAATTTGCTATAAGAAACCACCTTCAAAGTTAAAGCTTGAATCTTTTTTTCTGCTCATGCATATCAAACAAAATGCATTTCTTTGGATCATTAACTATTAATTGAACAATTGAGCATTAACTATAATAACTGTTATAACAATATTTTAAACATTTTATACCACATAGCCGGCCCAACAGAAAAAATGCAGAGTTCCAGATGGAGTGTTGATTGATGTTGATTAATGATTATACATAAATCAAGTACCTATGGCATACAAATATTTTGTAAACATAGGTACTTTAATTTATATTCTAAATAATAAGTTAAATAAGTACAATAAATATTTAATTAAATTGTATGGTTCAAAGAAATCATTTAATCTCACTTTGAATTAGGATATAGGACATAGGTTATGTTAACTATTTATCTCAAACATAAAGCCGAAGCCTGAGGCTATTATTATATATATTTTATACAGTGTATAGATTTTCACACCATTTACACAGTATAATTTCATTTGAAAACAACGATTTGTTCAAACTATAACTACTACCTACGTCTTACTTCTTAACAAAAAATATAATTATATGTATTTTATTTTAAATAGATGTATTAAGACTTAAGAGGGTCATTTTACACCATATAATTTTTTAATAGAATAACTATATTATTATATTAAAAGCACAAACTTAATTTTCAACTGTCTTTAACATATTTGGTGTCTTACAACAATAAAAAAAAACTCACCCGTGTACTGATGCAGTAACATAAAATATAGTCTCCACAAATATACACTTTTCAACATATTTAAAATTAGCAATTTTATGAAGATTTTTTTTTCATGATTAAATACTCTCCTTTCGCAAATTACTATCTTGATTTAGTCTCTTTACTCACTTTAGATAACCTTATCAGACGGATATCAGATACGACTTAATATTATAACTTATATTATACCTATTAACTATTATAGGTATAACATTTCTAAGTGCACCATGGTCTGCAAATAGCATATGGCTATCTAACACTATAGGCGATCTTATTATTTTAATTCATAGGTATATAACTTTTAAGTTCCACAGTATTTTCTCCATTAATTTTGGCCATTTAATTTTCCTCAACTCAAAAGTAATTACTAATTACCTAGATATAGGAAAAATTATCATGGGAGGCGCTTATTGCTTAATGTCCATCGACTATCACCAATTTGGACGCCTACAACTTTCAAAATAAATAATTTTCTTTTTGTTAAAACTATTTTGAAATGTAAATATACAACTATACAAGATACTTTTGTTTTATATTTATCATTATTACTATTGTTATTATTTATTTCAATCTAATATGTATATACCCAGCCCGTAAATCATAAATAATTATATCATATATTTTACCTCTGTATTATATTATAGGACATAGGTAGTAGGTACACGTATATAGTTAATATATAGTAGAATACTTGAATAATATGCTTAATGCTTATATTTTAAAATTAAAACATAATTTTTATAAGTAACTAATAACTATAGTTATCTATTTAATTATTCGAATAACGAACTGTATCAGTATAATAGATGAAATAAATTGTTCATGGAGCTCATAATATTTCGTTGACAATCTTGTCGTGATTTATATAAAAATAAAATAATAATACTTTGATATACCTATAAGTATTTTGAACTAAAAAAAGCGTGTTTCTGTGTACCTGTAATTTACATTTTATACATGACTGTAAATGGGTAATTGTTCAATATTTTAGTATTTAATATTAATATTTAATAGTGAACATATTTCATAACAGAAAATAGTTGAATAATACTAGTAAATAGATAGGTTCCCATGTATAGTTTATGGAAAATAAGAGCGATATTTTAAATATTTATCATGGTAAAAATGTTATAGGTAGAACTGTAGAAGGTATGACAACTAAAGTGGGCACATAATAATATTTTTTACTACCTATATTATATAGATAAACATTTAGTAAAATAATATTCATTTTTTTCCAACCGGTAGAAAGGATTACAGTTGGTGTGTAGGTAGATGATTTTTTTCAGTTTCAGAGCATCAGAAACCCAACAATAATTATAATGAAGTGTCACGGAGATAAATAATACCGCTAGTGTGTGTGGGATTAGTAAATTGTGAAAAATGTAATTGGAAATGGGGAGAAAAAAATATTAATAAAATATAGAAATATACGCGTTAATAAATAATTCACTGTGAAGGTTGTCTAGATCCAGTAGGCGCGTTTATTCTTGCGCTGCACAATAAAAGGTGTGAACTGGTTTTGTACCGCGTTCAATAACATATAATGGTACTCAAACTGTGTTCCGTAAAAAAAACCTTAATACGCCGTAACTAAAAACAAACTATTTTCTCTGTTATTATAAATAGTGATGTTGTAGGAAAAAAAATTAGATGGTCTATAATACAACCTAGTTTAATTGCGATAAGAATACCACAACGCCTTAATCGATTTTGTGAAGTTATAATAACCAGATACTCTTCACACCAGTTTTTTACCCGAATAATGTGTTTAAATTAAATAATTGGTTCAATAAGTTTTTCTTAATTGTATGTAATTTTTAATAACAATTTTCTAAAAAAAATAATATTATATTTCATATATACATACCAATATATTATTATAGGTAATATTAGTGGTTTTATAAATAATATTTGAATGGGAAACGGCATTATAAAGAAGTAAGAAACGTTTAAATATAATTTGTTTAGTACTCTATAATTTTCATCTGTACCGACTGCCGATTATCAACTTAATGACCGGGTATCAATAATTTGTAAAAACTAGGTAGTCACAAAAGAAAATTGCTGGTTATGAAATAAGACACAGTTGGTACCTATATAATTTTAACAAGTTTACTCGATATGGGTTTTTCGAAAGACACGCGATCAATATTTTCTATACTTGAAGTGTGACGGTAGAGAATTATTGGGAACCCCTGTCTAAAATCACGCCGTACAATAGGGCATTCCATTCTGGTCGTACACAAAGACTTTAACACCCGGTCCTGACTCCCGATGCTGTACCATAGCTCAGTATTTAAATGATATGTATGATATATGACACATAACACGTTATGAGAAAAAAAAAAACGAAAAAAAAAACACATTCATTTTATGTGAACGTCCATTTTGGTATCCTCATATAAATTCGGTTTGAACTTCGGCCTGTAAGAGAAAGAATGTATTTTATTGTAAAACGAGGCAATGAGCCAGACAAAATCGGCCGTCAAGTGCAAAGTAATAGCTATTTATTTTTTCTCATTTATTCACGTCTCAGGACACGAAGTACACCACCATTGTAGAATCTAACACGTAACATAAAAAAAATCTGAAATCGTGTACGGTAACACACATATACACACACCTACAACAGGTTCAGACTCATTTGCGTTTAAACACTACGGGTATTTTATACTCAATTTTTTATTTAAATAAATATATTTAAATGACAACTGTACTTAATCTTTTACAGTTTTACATATAAATTTAATTTTAGACTTCATGGCGTAAAACTATTTCTGAGAGTAATCCGTTTTACAATTTGTATAGCTTAATCGAATTTATCTTGTTAGACCAACCACGTATTATACACCACATACCAATCTTTATTTTATTTTTCATTCAAATAGATTTGGTAAATAAATATATGTATAAAAAATATTTTAAATTCTAGTGCATATATTACTATATAATTATAATTTACAAATATTTTTACTATTTTTTTAATAATTTTCATAGTTAGATATTTTATAAATTAATGATTTAACTTAATCATTAATGATATAATATTATGACTTATATGATAATCATAATTATGATTATATAATGGCTTAATCTACACCTGAACGATAACACAAATAAAATTACTCACGTATACATTAATCATGGCTGAATGGATGTTTATTATTATAAAACATGTTATGTACAACGTAGATACCACCTCTTTAAAAAAAAATATTTATAAGTATACTTATACTTATTTACCCCCAACTTACCGAAAAACTAGGGTCCATTCAGAGAAGTGTGCCATTCAAAAATATTTTATCAGTCCAATCTACACACATATATACCCGAATACACACATGTTAACATCAATAGGTTTTATCGAAGATCGTTCATCCCATTCAATATTGTCACAGACTTGGTGGCTCCAACGTCCAACGAATATTTTGATTGTTGTTAGTTGACCCCTTTTTTTTATAGGTAGGTACGTTACAATAATTCTTATAGTAAATCGAATTTTGTTTTGTAATTTTATGTGTACAATTTATTATATATATTTTAGTGTAATGGCCTATAGGTGGGCAGTGGTCAGTAGGAACCCCCGTATCTATAGGAATCTAATATAAAATAAAATAATATAAATAGTAGATATTATAATATATTATACTCGGTGAAAATGTAGATAAAACGAACTAAAGGTTATAATAAATATGAGTGTAAATAAGCTGTTGATTATAAATCCAAAAATATATATAGGTAGGTTACCTATCTAATATACTATTAGATAACAATCAACGTAAAAAATTAAAACTTAAAACTTAATTTATTATTTACCTATAATATTCCACATGCTATTTATTTCTATTAAATTTAAATATTTTAAAATATTAACACATTTATATCTGATAAATATTAACATTTTCACTGTATGCAACCACAATGTAAATTAGGCTACGAATTCGGCCCACGTTTTTAGTTCATCAATTATTTTATATATAAATATTTAAAAAATAGTGTGAAAAATAATCTTAAATAATCAGATAAAGTCAGTAGTTTTACTGCAAGGCATTTGAAATTTAAATGTTGACTGTTTCTGGTAACTCTTTAACCATTAGATAACATGAATAATTCATTGTTTTTTATGTGTATATATGTATATATATATGTGTATCTATATAGTAAATTAAGAAAAAAACATGTTTGGTGAGTTTAAGATTTATTGTACTGATTCGCGACGTGTGTAGCAAAAAGTCTAAAATGAATAAATTATTTAAAACATCCAGTACGGCGTACACCTATCAAAAACCTTATTTTCATTAATCAAATCCTTTTGTAATGTAGCACAATAATAATAATGATCTACGTGCATTGTCTTCAGAAATAATATTACTTATTCGTTATAACAACTATTTGAACATATTTACATATACTATCTGAAAGCTATAGATACGGTTGAATGGCTCATAAACTATAAAAGTATTATTTGAATTTTGATGTTTGAACAATATGATTTATGTTTGCAGTAATTATCGATATCAGTAAAATTATTTTATTTTCGACATTATAAGCATAATATTATAATTTATGTATATTAAATAGGCAATGGCTATATCTTAGACGAATTAAAATTATGTAGTATGTACCTTACAAAATATAAACTTTTTAAATGCACCTAATTTGAAAACAAAATAACACACAATATTTAAGTGAAAATAAGTTAACTTCACAGTAATCTAAACTGTGAAAATGTGTCCATAAATAAAAACTCATTTTAAATTACCCATATATTTCTTAATAATATCTAGAGCTTTTTATAGAATATAAAAAACAAAAGATTAACAATATTAATTTCATCATTTGCTGTATAATTATACAGAGCAGTGTATAATAATTAATAACTAATAAAATATAATACTACACTTCATTTTTTACATTTATTGTTACCTATTTATATAATTTAATAACAACCGTAGAATAGGTTTGGGTCAATTACCTTTTGGGATTTCATTGATTCCACCAGAATTAGTGGAAATAGTACATTTTTCCATGAAGGGGGTAGTTAATTAACTCATACATTTTGCCAATTTGAAGTTGTAGTTTGGGTAATTCAAGATTAAGCTACTGTTTTTCATTCCGCAAAAAATTGCCAACTATCCAAGACAGAAATTTTTTGTTTAAAAATAATATTTTAACACGATACTAATATTATTCGTGATTATAATATTAGAATAAAGCGTTATTATAATAATATCATTACAAAATGTATCTATGCCGACAAGGAAAGAATGGGGAATTATGTAAACTTCCCGATCAAAAATTGCAAACCGTAATTTCATCTATCGTTTTTAAATTGATAATATATAAATACAGTTTTAATATATTAGTTATATAAGTAATTAAAATTTTTTCAATTCTACTCAAAATAAAACTGAGTGATTTAACAGATAGCCATTTAAACAATATTACAGACCAAGTAATATATGTATACATATTAAAATAAAATATATTGAGCAATTGAAGGACTTGCTGCAAAATTCAAACTGGTCCACTTTTTGAAACTTTTCACTTTTCAGTTTGATAGAAAATCACTTTTATGGTTTGAAAATTATACTTAATTACGATTTTGAATTCTATGAAAGGTATAGGACAGTGGATTTGACATAAACGAAGATGTAGAATGTACCTATGCATACTTATATTTACTTAGACTTAGTTAAAATATGACCATTATTTACAGCAAAAATAAAATAATTCCAGACTTCTGAGAGATCTGATTCTTGCATAAAAAAAAAAACTAGATAAGTCCATTTACTATAAAAACGATACGTCTTATTGTTATTTATAAAGGACTAATCTGGTTGTTGCTGTTTGTTCTGGAATGATTTTCATTATTTTATTCAATAAATAGTAAGACTTGTACTTTTGCAGTTATTTCTTCAATTATTATTTTTTATTAGGACTAGGATTTAGATACATTTGCTTATTTTTTCTGGAATGCTTGACACGATGCTTTCCAAGATACAAATGTGTTTCAAGTAGGTACACACTTTGCCATAACGATCTGTTTTTGCATTTTTCGAGGTTTTTATGTTTATGGTCATTTTCAAAAGCTTTTTAATTATTGAGAAGGTTATTTATTAACATATTTATAGTAATATTACGAAAAAGAAAAACATTATACAAGTACGTATATAATATTGTACTAAAACAACATATTAAGGTAATCTGGTTTTTAATTAAAACAATTCACAAATGTATCTTAATTTCTGAAGAAATCAGGGTTCAATGTTGATGAATTTTCCTAGGACATGTTTTAGTTTTTAGGTGATCAATTAATTTTAAATGTATTTTTCGATATTTTTAAGGGCATTTAAATCCGAGCCCTATTTATTATTATACCTATTTCAATAACAGAGTACCTAATAAATTGTGTAATATTGTATTATTAACTATTGTGTACAATAGTATTTTTTTTACCCGCATAAGAAAATGAATGTGTTTTGGCGACACAATAATGACCGGTTGATTTTTATCTAACGACGAAAAGTATTCAAAAATTCATTTATAGTATGTATTTATGTAGATTCATCAAATATTATATCAGTTGTGCTCAATAATTATTAGAAACGTGAAGTCGTTATAATGTTACTACTTATTACTTATTGGCTATTGCAATATATTTTAGTGTATCTAATATTGAGTATAGGTATCAAATATGGATTTATATGTTCACAACATCCAAATATTATATTTTATCAAGTACCTAATTGATGAATTTCAATAAAATATAAATTCAAATATAGGAAATTTAAAAAAATTTATAATTTATAATTTTTGATTTATGTTTTTTAATAATAAACAAAAAATAAATATAGGTACATTTTTCATAATACTATAGTAAGTCAAAATGAAAGGAAAATTACAATGATAAAATATTGCCCTGCAAATGCGATGTTTACATCATATTCAAATTATCGACCAACCCATTGCTGAAACCAGCTAACTATTGAATAATAATAATACTAAACTAAAATTATTTTCATTATTGAAACTGCCATCCGAGTATATTTGTATACAACATCTGTCTTGTAGGATATCGGTTCCGTAGACTATAGAGAATCTGTAGAGAAGCTCGTGAGCGTCTTGTAAAATTCAAATACGAACTGCAAACTGTTCCGGACAATAATGATTCACGCGACGAAGATTTTCGGAGAACTGTATAATATTTTGTAAAATGTAGGTAATCGGTATAATATAATATAGAATGAGTGCAAAATTGCAGGTGAGAATCCATTGTGTTGGCGATCGCTGAGATCGTCGTTGCGGCCATAACAATGATCCGGTCATCCGGAATAATATTCTATACCTGTCCCTATAGCATAATATAAAATATTAAACCCAAAAATTATGAAAATGAATTATACTTGGGAGACGAAAATTACGTGATTATACGACACCTATAAACCGGTTCACAGGTGTTTCATATTTCATATGCCCTATAGGTTAACCCACTATATTTCTCTATTTTCTATTGTATAAAAGTATAAGGTTTGAAAATATAACACAATCGGTAGGTTGAAGGTTCTTTAATTTATTTCCTCGTCTTTATTTATTCTAATTCCACTACATTTAAAATGTATCAATTATAATTTATAAGTTATAACACACTTTTTATCATAGCTGGTTTCAAAAAATTCCAGTAATATTCACATTCATCATGATTCGTACAATCGTACTGTTTATAGAGTTTAGAAAACTGAAAAACGAATAAAACTGAGGTAGGTACCTTAGACTGAGTATCTTAATGAATAAAGAAATCTGTATAGTCATATTATGCTAATATATTATATTTATATTTATGATGCAGGTGTACCTAATAATGATTAGGTATAGCTATAGTCATATATTGTATATAATGTTTACCCAAACGTTTTCAGATTTACCAGGTAAAATTATAAAATAGGTACCTTTTATTTTATACTTATATGTCCAAATGTTGTGTACTTGTGTCTATATGCACACCAACGTTTTGGCTTTTAGGTCAAATGGGGGGGGGGGATCGGCCCTTTGGCCCTTCCTGGTGGCTACGCCACTGAGTTACTCTGAGTTCTGACACTATGTAATATCTATTCTGTGTTGTAGTCGGTGGTTGTAGTTGTATAATAATCCATAATAATATCTTTCTATATTATAATTTATAATTGCATATTATTATATTAATATTATTATTTATTATTATTATAATGAAAGTGGACCATTTTTAAGGGGTTAGATTTAGGCAATATCTATATCCACCAGAGTGATATATTATATTATTATGACTGTGTGTAGAGTGTAGACGGATCATTAGTGTGTGTGAGTTTCTAGATCTCTTTATGTACCTAATAAAATATAAACTACGGTTATGATTCTTGTAATTCCGTAGAGCACAATACGATCAACCAAATGTCACTATTTTTTACTATCAAAAAAGTTTAAACTCCCTTTGTTGAGAAAGTCACAACAATTGTAAAAAAAGTTCACCCAATAGTCAGTACCAAAAGCCCGATTTTAATTTTGAAAAAATACTTGTATTTTTTATTCTCTTTCTAGGTCTTGTAGGAAATGTATTTTCGATTTTTTATACTGTTTAATATTAGTACCTATTACCTATACTAATATAATAAAACCAAATTTATTTTCTTATTTTTAAAAAAATGCACTTTTACTGTAGGGTTAATAAAAAAATTTAAATGAAAATTAATTTCCTACAAAACAGACAAAAAAAAAACAAAATAATAGGTATATTTAAATAAAATTCAAATTTTTTTTCAAAATTAAAAGTGGACTTCTTTAATTATATTGTTTTCGGAACAATTCTAGTTTAGTTCCCAAGCCATTTTTTCATCAAAAACTACATGGGAATAAATAAAAAAAAGAATTTGAAAATTCGCATTCGAGCTAAAACAAAAATGATGCATTATTTCTTTCGTTTATTGGAAAATGCACAAAAAAACGACAGCTCAGTGGGAGGATTTGAGGGTTTTACCGCGACAAAAAAGAAAAATCAAAATATATAGATAAAAATATACAACTTATACTACTTAAATATACTACTTAAATAACATTTGTTATTATCTACTAGTCTTAAAATAGATGCTTATCTTAAGTTATATACATTTATATCAATACTATTAGTAAATACTAAATAGTAACCAGAGCGACGCCGCAATAGTAATTTAGAAAAATCATCATTACCTAGCTATTTTCTACACAGTTAATGTATTAATGCTTGTTTTCAGTTATACGAAATCTTAAATTTTTAAGAGTTTTGAGTTTATATATTTAATACAATGGAAACTACTTAAGAAGGTATGTAATAGTTAATAATAATTTATTCAACCCTTCAATTAAAAATGAAATATTAAAACTGCAACTACGAAATACCAAAATAAATAATTTATTTTATAATTAAATTGATCTTAAAAAAAATAGCGTAAATTAGCCCTCTAATTTTTATCATATAGTATAAGTAAACACTTACTATTAAGTCAATTTTAAAATATAATCTGCCCAAAGTTGCCCAATTTGATGTGTAGTTATTTTTATAGGTATTACATATTTACATACCGTGATTTATTCAATGCGTTGAGAAGTCCACAACGTCCGCGACAGTTAATATTTTTGTCGCGGTAAAACCTCAATTCCTCCCACTGTGGACCGCTTTCAACAGCCCTAATTTTCAAATGGGAAAATAATTACTAAATAATATGGTGTTACTGGGCCAACCATATGTTTGATAATAATATAGATAATGAAATATTTTTCTTTATTATCTGTGCCCATCGTCAAAGATGACGAGCGTCTCGATAGCAAAATTGCGCCACCAATCAGAATCGTTCACATTTGTTATCACTATTTGTGAAAAATCACGTTTCTTATCATAGATAATAAATAATAATATATATAAAAAAATAGAAGACCTTTTTTCAGATAAATCGATATTAGATAGGTAATCATAAAGCATAATCGTATTAAGTGACAACTTATACTTACTTGTAAGTACAAGTGTTACTGTGTAAGTACTGTGTTATAAAAAAGTTCGTTTTATATAATATTGTCAACCTAAAGCAAATAAAAAAAATCACATAATATTTGTCAACCTTAAGTCTATCTATAATAGTTACAGTAAAATTAAAATATGTCATAATTAAATAAATACATTAAAATATTTGTCAAACCTAACGTCCTAAAATATAAAAATAAATCATAGTAAAAAAAGCATGTGGATATTAAAATATATTACTGGTAAGTATGATCGTGGGAAGTATGTATGTTTTGTACTTCTCCCAATACCAACCCTTCCTTAAGAGATTTCCTTTCGTTACATTCTATTCTACCACTGAGTGAATCAATTTTTCTTTTTTTGGCCACAAATCGTTTCTGTTTATCGATGTTCTTGTTTACAGGTTCCTTATTTTCTTCTATTTCGATTATCTTTCGTTTTCCTTGTAATATTTGAAGTAAGGAACTGCTATGTTTATTCATTGCTGCAATTTCTTTCTCGGTCACCTCACTTTTACTTGCAATAAGGGACGATAATATTCCTATTCCAGCTTCTAATTGATTTTTTATTTGAAATAACTGTTCATCTTCTTTGTTCGTATTTGTTTTTACTATTGATTTTTCTATAAAGTTTATTTCTGCAGCAGTACTAACTATACTAATTTAGTAAATGAAAAATATAAACAATTGTTGCAAAACTGGTATTGTATATTTTCCAAATAAATTTACAAAAAGTTATTCTGTCTCCAATCTCATTTTAGTACTCAACAAATCATTCTGTTATTTGGTTTTATGATTTTATAAATAATAAAAAATAAATAAATAATCATTATTGGTATAATAACTATTAAATATAATTAAAGGGAAAAAACCACAACATATTAAACATTTTATGTTTTGTATTTTCAAAGTAAATAAATATAACATATTAACATATAAATAATACAGTGACAGTGATTGATTTTTCATTTAATATTATACTTTAAGTTTGTCAATTTGATTTTATATGTAAACTAGCTGATCCCGTGTACTTTGTTACCCGTTAAATGTACCAAATCTATGACTTAAACTTTAAAATTTTCTTTGGATTTAATTATATTAACGTTGTTTATAAATTATTTCTGATTTCAACCAATATTTATTTTTATAATAGCTTTAAAACCCAAGGCAACCATTTATAAACAAAAATATCCACCGTAAATCTCAACATTCCTGTTTGAGCACCTCCCCGGAATGGGCCTACCGGGTCCGATTGTGAATCTAAACCATTCAAAGGCCCACTCAACTTACAAACACTCGTACAGTAGAATTATATATATAAAGATATAAATTATATATAAATAATTATTAGCCCTTAGGTTTAAAATATTAGTCACAATTATAAAATGTAAATATAATGAATTGATTCAGTGATTCAATGACATTTTAATGAGCTGAATCACATGAATTAGTTGGGGTTTGGTAAGTTCCCACACGAAACATAGCAGGTAAGCGAGTACATATGTAAGTTCCAACACGAAAAAAATACGCCCGTACGTAAGTTCCCACACGAAAAAAAATACGCCCGTACGTAAGTTCCCACACGGAAAAAATTACAACTGTACGTAAGTTAAGTTATTAAGACTTAGGAATGACAACTTGAATGAAATTTTTTTTTTTTCTAGGTATAAAATAATCAGTTCGGCCGCAACGCTCAGCATGAATGCACGTACGCAGCGTTTTCGCTCCGTTATCGCTGTGCGCCCTCGCTAATTATGTTTATTATTTTTGTCATCATTAATTATCTACTTTTACTAAAATATTTATAGTATTAGATTATTATGAATAAAGGCACCCGTAATGCGGGCCTCGTTCCGTCACGCACACCCAATCCGTCTAAGAGACATTTGTCTAATTCGTCGCTTTCGCCGAATCTAGCTGACAAAAAATCGAAAGTTTTTACTTCACCAAATCGTTTCGCCGTACTTGCCACAAACGACTCCACCGACAAATCAGCTGCTGCCACGTCCTCATCCAATCCGACGGATGTTCCCTTAGTGAGCCAACCTCACACTGATCACGTCAGGGATCCTCCGATTCCACCTATCTTCGTTAAAAACATAGTGGACTTCTCCGCCTTCAAATCCGACTTGATCGACATCACCAGCCCGAATGGTTTCACCTGCAGGGCGTCTTCATCATACCTTAAGGTACAACCACTTAGCCGCATATACTATAATAGTATCTTGAATCATTTACACGAAATTGATTCCAGTTTCCACACATACACCCCCCGTCACCTCCGCACCTTCAGATGTGTCATTAGAAACCTGCACCACTCCACGTTAGTGCCCGATATAATTAACGCGTTGGCCGAATTAGGTCACAACGTCAAATATGTTCACAACGCCAAAAACAAAGATAAAAGCCCCCTTCCTCTATTCTTTGTAGAGGTTAAACCTCAGGACAATAACAACGACATTCTGGGCATCTCTTCGCTTCTCAATACAAAAGTTTCTATCGAGAAACCACACATCAAAAAAAGAGGCCCACCTCAATGCCACAATTGTCAAGATTACGGACACACGAAAAAAAATTGTCATCACCAATCGAGATGCGTCAAATGTGGGGAAGACCATCACACGGAGGACTGCACCAAAGACCGTAGTAGTCCTGCTAAATGCGCCTTATGCTCCAAGGAACACACCACCAATTACAAGGGCTGCCCGGTATTCAAGGCCGCTTTCAAAAAAGCCTATCCGAGAGTCCCTCGGAAAGGCCCGATTCCCAATCCTCATCAAACTACACACAAATCATACGCAGAAGCCACCAGAAATCAAAGTTCACAACCCGATCAAATTGGCGAAATGTTTTCAAGTTTCATTTCTAATTTGAGCTCACTAATCAATCCCCTCATCTCCCTCCTCTCCTCTGTACTAAACTCACTGATTGCTAAAGGTACTATTTCTCCATAATTATCTCCGTCATACCACTTATTGCTCTTAATAATTGATCACACATCTATTACACTCCACTTGGAGATAGTAAATATAAGATAACAATAATCTGTTACTATTAAAATTGTTTATTTCTGTAATATACCTATTAGGTATAATAATATACAGTAAATAATATTGTCACGCGCTGGGTGTTACCACTGGGTAACTCCTCAAAATCATATTATTCATTGTTATTTGTTTTTGTATTCTGTTATCTCATCTAATTAATGTGCATACCGATGTATAGATTGTAGATTATCTTTTCACTCAATAAAAAAAAAAAAAAAAAAAAAAGGTATAAAATAATAATAATAATAGAAAAAAATCAAATTTTATTTGATTTATTTCGAAAGCTCAAACACTTCACATAGTCAAATACTCACATAGTCAATCTGATATTTTATTTTGTTTTTCTTCTTCCACACATTATTTGTATAGGTATAAAATAAATAATAATAATAGAAAAAATCACATTTTGTTTGATCTAATAACACTTTACAATATAGTGTTTGAGCTATCGCAATAAACCTAATAAAATTTGATTTTTTCTATTATTATTTTTATTTTATACATATACAAATATTATACACATTATATTATTAATTTTTATTATATATTATACAGACTAGATTCAATCATAGAACAATATAGAAGCGACACTCGATCAGCTGATGGGTGAAGTGTTTACCTATGATCTGAAGTCCGAACATTCAAACTGTTTCCGTTTATCATTCAATTGGACTTTTTTTTATGCAGTACAAAAACAAAACAAATTTTAACCACACCAACTACGTTTAAGTTGTCAGTTCTAAGTCTGAATAAAGTGGGAAGGAGGTTTGTGTTTGGCAAGGCTGAGCATTAACGAATTAAAAGTTAAAATTATAAGCAATGTATATAAACATTATTATGTGTCTGAAATTTCGTGTGGGAACTTACGTACAAGTGTAATTTTTTTCGTGTGGGAACTTACGTATGGATATCCAGAGGTAATTTTTACCTGCTATATCTCGTGTGGGAACTTACATTCGCCCAATTAGTTCACTAATAGAATTGAAAGTACCCAATACCCATCATAAACCTGTATGATTGATGATTATTGATTATTATATTATCACCACGGACTAAGATATACAGGACTGGACACGACAAGGTTGGAGGGTGTGAGGGGTTTGACTACGAAATGTTTTACAACAGGCAGTGTTCGGGGGGATATTTTCCTTTTAGCATTACTAGCGCCGCCCTAGTGGATACTTATGGAACTAGAACACATCATACAAATTTCTAGTTCCATAAGTATCCACTAAGACGGCGCTAGTAATGCTAAAAGGAAAATATCCCCCCGAACTCCGCCTGTTGTACAACATTTCGTAACCACAATATTCATCTCGTGTCCAGTCCTGTATATCTTAGTCCGTGATTATCACATTATAATTTTTATAAAGGATGATAAGAAACGTGATTTTCACAAATAGTGATAACAAATATGAACGATTCTGATTGGTGGCGCAATTTTGCTCTCGAGACGCTCGTCAAAGATGCATCGAGAAAAACATGTGATAATTGATAACTAGGTATGTGGATAATGGATATTGTGGTTCTAAGATAAAAACTAAAAAGTAAGGTTTGTATTTTGTACTTATAAATTGCTGCTTACCAATTACCATTTATCATTGTGGTAAGGTAATATTATATTGCACAATAGCGTATAATATTTGAAAATTTTATTTCCACTAACGCGAATAATATTCATCTCAACTTAAAATAATGAGTATAAACAATGTTGTAACAAGATCATGTCTGATTAACCATCAGGTAAAGTTATTACTTATATTTTATACTTTTGATATTCAATTAAGTCAATGTCAAAAGTAAAATCATATTGGTTTAAATTATTTTTGAATTTTATTAATGACTATAATATGTATTTATACCAGTTTTAAGAAGATACATTTTTAGTTCCGCAGATACGTGGCCACAACTGAAAAACCGAAAGACATAACATCTAATGTTAAAGGTTTGAGTTCCAAGGTTATCATTGCTAACCCACCACCAGGTAAATAATTATTTTATTTGTTTACAAAAATTGACTGATATCTATATACTGTACACCGAGAGAATATGACTAAACGCTAAACGTGTATACAAAATGTGTAGATCCTCACAGGTTACTCTCTTATTGGATTTGTAGCAGAAAGTGTCTAGCTTTGGTTTCATCGCACTCATATTCTCTAGGTGTTCAGAGTACTTAAATATTATTATTCTTTCTATTACATTGATTTTTATATCGTAGAACGTGTTAAGAAAGCTGCAGAAAACGGTCCCTACAAGAATCCACAATATTTTAGTTACCACAAAAATTCATATTTTGATGCTGAGATTGAAATGCACAAATATAGATTACCACAACCTTCAAGTTTAAAGTAGAAAATGTAAGATTTTATTTAAAATAATAAGTTAATTAAAGAAATTAAATTCTTTGGTTTTTTAGAATGTATCTCACTACTTTTTTAGTGTAGTAATACTCCATAAGTTTCATATAGACCTACAGATTAAAAATACATACAACTTTTAAAGAAATGAGAAACATAAGGAATTTTTATATATATTTTATGAATTATAGTTCACAAGGTTGAAGGTTATAAAAATCAATCAAAAATAAAATAATCTAAGAAACTCGACATTTTCACCAATATAATGTTATGTTAAGGGGATTCGATACCGTGATTTTCTGTTTTTGTCTAACACACGGGCAACATAGTATTTTAGACATGTTTTTTGCCAAACATTCCAATTGATCTATTGAAGCGATAAGATTTCTGAAAACAGATTTGAATTTGTCGTCAAGTCTACTTGAAGTTGACTTTCCCACATTTTTGATTTTTTGATTTTAACTTCCCCAATAATTGAAATACCATAATTTTTAAATACTCTTTGAATATTACATTTTAAAAAATTTGTGGGATAATATCAAAAATGTGGGAAAGTCGATTTCAAGTAGACTTGACGACAAATTCAAATCTGTTTTCAGAATTCTTATCGCTTCATTAGATCAATTGGTATGTTTGGCAAAAAACACGTCTAAAATACTATGTCGAGCGTGTGTTAGACAAAAACAGAAAATCACGGTATCGAATCCCCTTAACTATAACAGTTCATTATCCCTACTAAATGTATATTGCCAAGCTACATACACTATATTTATTACCATATAATTTTATTTTTCAGATTCACCATGGTTTTGTATAGAATTTTGTTAAGATACGTGCCAATGATAACTTTCCCAATAGCTTTTGTGGCTGGTATTATTGGTTACAATGTAGAACGTACAATTTCTAATGTAGAGACACCATCTATACCCAGTATTTTAGAAGAAAAACTTAAAAGAAAAGATGATCAGAAAATTTCATACAGTGAACCTCCGGTTTTAGAAAGAAATCTTTCACCACCATTAAAAAAAGACTATTAATTTAGTCAAACAATATATTTAGTTGAATAATTAAATTTTATAAAAATAAATTGTATATTGAATATTTAGTAGATTTATTTATATGTATTACAATCATTAAAATAAAATAATGTGTTTTTCATTTCATTTTTAAAATAAATATAGTATCTCAACCTAAAGGATGTTTATTAAGATATAAGTTAGATAAATGTTATTCAAATTTGTATTCATGAAGTTAATTAATATTTTGGTAATTAATAGACAGCATCAGGTTGAGACTTTACAGCCCATCAACACAATACATTTTTAATAAAAAAATTATGATAATGAAGTCATTGTGATGTAGTGATGTATTTTTGGAAATCCTAAAATAATTATTTCAACTTGTTCGTGTAAGCCCAAATATAGCGCTACTAGGGGAGATTTGCACAGTAGGCTCAATTCTGAGTCTACTAAAAATATTAAATTTTTGTGCATTTTAAGACTTAATTGTTGTTCGGCAGGGTTTTTTTTAGTGTGTAGTGAGAAAAGTAATTGAACAGTAAATAATGTTACTTTGTGCAGTGCAAAAAAAGATTTTCAGAATGATATTAATTATTGTATGATATAATTTATAAAATAATAATTGCGTAAACCTCAAATTAAAAATAAAATAAAATATGTTTCTATTAAAATTAAAAATTGTTAATATTATTCATTACTACTATACTATTATTTGATGTAAAAGTTAAACAACAATTACAAATAAATTACCTTGTCAATTGATAGTAGAGAAATTCCTTACTATAATCTAAGAGTGGGAATAAGTTTGTGCAGTCAGAAAAAATCATTAAAAAAAACTTCTGTATCATTCGTTCACTTTGTCTGTTTTGGGGAATAAAATACCATACAAGGTATACATTCTATACATCTCAGTAATAAACAGGTCTTTTTTCATCTTAAGTGTGTAAAAGCCGGTTTTTAAAATTTTCTGAAATTCACAACATTTTATTTTATATTTTAGTTACCATCTTAAATAAATCACAAAAATTAACGGAGTGAGTTTTCCTTGCAAGACATTTTTTTGTGCTAATAACACACCGGCTCCGACACCATTAATAATGTATTTAAATTTATTATAATCAAATCAGAATCATTTTATTGATTCCAATGTTCCGATATGTTGTGACAGATGTAGGTACTATTTATTGGTGATTTTAACTTGTTTGGATTCTTGTAACCCGTTAATGTTTTAAAAAATTATCCATTAATGACGATATTCTTAAGAGGTCTAGGGAATTTCTTTAACTAAATTGTAAATAAATAAAATAGAATATTATTTTTATATATCAAAATACCTAGGAATTAGGAATCTTTTTTGTTTAAAAACATTATCTAATTAGACCATATCTAGAATTTTGTCTGCAAATAATTCAACTCATATTATGTCCTGGATATTGCTTAACAGTGAATATAATTAAAATATTATATATCAGACATATCACAACATCCAGACATCCTATATCTAGAGACTTTTCACTTAACACAATACTCCATTCGTCTTGACTCTTGACTATATTTATAAGATTTAACTTATTATTAATAACTGCTACGTTTGTTTATGATTTTGTAAATGGTTATTATTTGCTCAGAAATGATGTGTTAAATTAGTTATTGTATCTCTTAAAAGTATACACTATTTAAATTTATTTTATATCCAGAGTTTTTTTTATAGTTGGCTTGTACAACAATCTTAAGAGTATTTGTTTTTTTATTTTTTCCTCCAATGTGATTAAAATGTGAAGCTTTATATGAATCATTTTTATTCTTAAATTTTAAATACCTTCATATTTAGGTTTTTTGAAATTTTATATTTTTGTTTTATGTCTATGTGTTGGTTGACTTTTTTATATATAATATTCAGTGTTGGGTAGTAACGTAACGAAAGTAACGCGTTACTGTAACGCCGTTACTTTGTTTGTAACGCGTTACGTAATTTAATTACAATTATTTTCAAATAACGAAAATGTAATGAAAATTACTTTTGATGAGTAATTTACATAGTATAACGCGTTACAGTTTTAAATTATTTAGTAAATATTGCGAATTTCAAAAAAAAAAAACTTAAAAATATAATGTCTAATGAGGGTATTATTTATTATACAAGTGGTTAATTATTATACGTTCCTAATGTTCTTATTAACTATTGTCTATTATTAAGCATAAACTAGGTATACGTCTGTACATGCACTAAAAATAAATATTGATGGATAACCAATGATAAATCAAATTATTTACATTGCAGTGTTATAAATAATTATTATTGCTGTTTGGCATTTTACAAGAAACGGTGAAAATAATAAACTTATCTAATATCTTTATTAGTAATGAGTAATGACCGAATATTCATATGTACAATTTATTACTACTATTTTTAATAGTTGTAACTTAAAAGTTAAAAGTAATTAATATTGTTAGGTATGTATTTATGTTATTAACTGTAGTTACATCTTTTTCAAATTATACCATATCTTCTGTAGGAAGTGTATTTCTAGTTCCTTTGCTTTTTAAATGATAATAGCTAAGCAATTAAAAAAAAAATTATAAAAAAAAAAAATGTAACGAGAAAGTAACGTAGTTACTTTTCTATTTGAAAAGTAAAGTAATTTCATTACAATTTTATTTGAGTAACGAGTAAAGTAACTTTATTACATTTCTCTCTAAGTAACGAGTAAAGTAACTTTATTACTTTTTAAAAGTAATTTACCCAACACTGATAATATTATATATACTTAATGAAGAGGACGTGATACCCGTATGTGTTGTCTAAGTCTTGCAAGTGCATAACATGGCAAATTTTACGCTCAGCAAAAAACGTGTAGCTCCGTCAATTTATAAATTAGAGTAAATTGACCTCTTATAAAATATAAAGGTAGGATTATTATCTAGACAACCTCATGAGCTTTTTATTATATTTTGATTTTTAAGCGAGTTATGAGTACTTAAAAATGTACAAACAATTTACAGTTTTAAAATACTCATAGCTTGCTTTAAAATTAAAATATAATAAAAAGCCAATGAGGTTGACTAGATAATAATCTTACCTTTAGATTTTATAAGAGGTTAATTCACTCTAATTTTTAAACTAACAGAGTTACACGTGTTCTGCTTTGCATAGAATTTGCTGTTACGTACTTGTAAGACGGAGACAACACATTGCGGGTATCACATCCTCTTAAAGGGCTTATACTCACTGATAATTACAAAAATAGTTAAAACATCAAGCTTTTATTTTGAAGATATGTAGATCAAAAATTTCAACATGGTTGATTTTACTTTTGATAAACATTTTTATATGGTGCAAATTGACCTTCTGGAAAATAAGTAAAAATAATAATATATTATTCAACACATCCAAATTTTTTAATAATTTCAACTTTCAATTTTTAGTTAATTTACCCTGTATTACATAGTGTATTAAAAAGTATGTTAAGTAAAAAAAATTTGAGGAAGTAGGTACCTATAAATTATATATAAAATCTAAAAATATTAAATTACAATCTGTAAATAGGTACACAACAATTTGTTTTCAAGAAAAATATGTTGCAATAATTTACATAATTTAAATAATATATGTACGTATATATAAATAAAAGATAAAATATTTCAAGTTAACAAAAAATAAAAATTAATTAATTAATAAATAAATAAATAAATAAATAATGGTAGCAAAGGTCACAAAATAGAATTTATTAAATGCTTCTTTCCTCAGTGAAATTGATCTCAAAAAACCTTTACTGTTTCTTTGGTCAATGTATTAATAATGAAATAAAAACAAATTTTAACTTTCTATCACTTTTTTCTAACGCTATAAATCTGTACTTTCGGTTTCTTTTTTAGTAGATAAAACAGGGGGTGGAGGAGGTGGAGGTATGGGTCGCTGAGTTCTTGTTGGTGTTTTTGATGCTGGTAATTGTCCTAAAATTAATTTCAGATCAAAATCAAAATATCATTTAATAATTATTAATATGCTAACCAGATTGGATGTCTGATGGTATATGACGGTGACTAGAAAAATTTGGACTTATATACCCACCATTGTCATCATTTGGATTCTCTTGGTTTGTATAATACGTATCCATTATATCTGAAATATAGAAGCAATTATATACCCAATAGGCATTTTGAAAACATTTATTTTAAAAGTAAAATTAAATACAATAATAATTATTAGTTAATCCTAACCAGTATGTTGATTTTGGTTAGTTTCTTTATCGTCACATTGATCACCAACTTGTATCAATGAAACTTGTTGTTTAGACACAGTGTATAAGTGTGCTCTTTCCAACATTGGCCCTTGATCCACCTATAATTATAAAAAAGGAATAAATATTGAAGTTTGCATACCAAAATTAAATTATTATTACATCTACTTTATCATTAGAAACATCTGTTAATATTCTAAGACTCCTAAATGAAGAACTTAATGGTCTTTGTAAAGATGCTGGACGTTCAGGTATGGCAGGTTTACGGAAAACTGTATCATCAGACGTTTCAAGTATTGTGCGTGGAGCAACTGCAGGCTTAACAGGACGTTTTAAAGAACCTGTATCAGCAGCTGGTAACTTTTCTCTAGGAGATTCGGTAGTTTGACTAGGTTTCACTAAGGAACCGGGCGGAGGTTTATCACAGTTTGCTTTATCTTGGTCTTTTATAGTGACTGGAGGACTTTCAAATATGTTGTTTGCCTTAATTGTTGGTGATGGTGGGACAGGAGCAGGTTTACTTTTACGTCCTCTTGTGTGCGGTTTTGGACTCTCTGATGGAGGGCTAAATATATCATAATCAAATTGTATACTTTATTAATTAATTTAAATAGTTCAATAAATGTTTTAATAGTCTTATAATAATTAAATAAAACACACATATCATCGTCGTCATGCAAAAAGTGACAAAGTGAACTTTTTTAAGATTTTATTTGTAAATTTTAAGTTTGTATCACTTACAGAAGTGTCGCCAGTAGGTGGCTTCTCCACCATATCTTCTAGTAATGTAATCATTTAGCTTATTATACAAAATATGTAGATTGTTTAACTCAATTTATTACAATACAAAAAAAAAATTTGCATTTCTACTTTATTATTTCACTAGATCAGTTTTTGCATCTTTAAACCACAACTTATGGCCAGATTTATAGACGATACTTAGAAAAATCTTAGTATTATCTCAACTAAAACTAGAAATTGGTATTTATAAATCAGACTTATGATATTTACTAAGAATTATCTTAGTTATATTTTAACTTAAATAAATCCTAAGTTTTGGTATTTATAAATGGTACTTTGAATAATTTTAAGAAAAACTTGAGTAAAAATTAAGAAATATCTAAGGTACCTACTAACCATGCTTAACAGTCACTCAACAGACACAAAATTAATAACTTGGTATAAAATAGTTATTTTTATACTATTAAATTGTTGTTCGATCTTTTATAAAAAGTTGATAATTTTGTTTAATTTATTTTTTACTATTTTAAAATGGATATTGATTATCTTGATGATGACTTAAACTATGTTTGGCTAGAACAAACTATTCGTGTTCCTAAACGATATTTACGTGATATGCAAAACTCCATTGAAGGGTAAGTAATTTTGAAATATTTTTTAATAATTCCCCTTTACAAATATTTATTAGTAAACATTACTAGATTTTCAGATTTGCAATTTTTCCAACGGTTTAGGTTTCCAAAATATATTGTGTTAGAAATAATTTTACCTATGATATACTTGGATAATATGGATTGAAATTTTGATAGACGTGGGTTTAAAATCGATAATATTACAAGTGTTAAAATTGTCCTACGTTTCTATGCAAGTGGAAATGACCAAGTATTTGAATGCAATTTAAATGAGTAATTATGGTAAGATTATTGTTAATTTAATTTTATTGTTTTATAGAGAGTCAATGGAGATACATTAGGATATTCACAAGCTTCGGTTTCTATTGTAGTTAAAGAAGTATCGGGATTACTAGCTAAATGTGAAAAAAAATGGATTTGATTTCCATCAAATTTACAAGACACTAAGGAACAATTTTATTTAATTGGTGAATTTCCTGGTGTAATTGGAGCTATAGATTGTGCACATGTCCCTATTAAAAGTCCCGGAGGCAACAACGCAGAAATGTATAGAAATCGAAAAGGATGGATATCATTAAATGTTCAAATTGTTTGTGGTCCTAAAATGCAAATTTTTGACATAGTCTGCAGATGGCCAGGTTCCAACTAATGTAATTAATAAGAAATCGTATTAGCAATATTTGATATTATTATCACAGATAAGACAGCTAATCTGTGGCAATAAAATATTAATTATGCTGATAACAATAAAATTATATATGATCTCCCGAACATTTTGCTTTTAAGAAATATTTTTACTTGAAATATTCTTAGAAAAATCTTAGCTAAGAAATAACTTAGTACCCTTTATAAATACCACTTGTGAGTTAGTGAAAAATATTTACTTAGCAAAGTTGAATATAATTAAAATCTTAGTATCGTCTATAAATTTGGCCAATAGTTACCAACATGCAAAAAGTAACCAAGTGAAAAAAAACCAAATTCATGGAGTTATACATAAAATGTTAAAAATTTTCAAGTGGTCACTTTTTTTGAGGTGACAACGATATTTAGAATAAACACAAACACTAAATACCTCATATCAGTAATATTAGTACTAGATCTACTTCGTTTCAAATTTGTGTCAAAAGAATCATTTGTATATATCAAATGTGTATCGCCACTACTTGATCTTTTATGGCCATTAAAATCATTTACGTCCAATACCTTTAATGTAATATAAAATTCTTCTTCTGAAATTAAAATGTTTTCATTATTTAATAATGAAAATATATTGATTACTATCAAATATTTCATTTTTACCCCCAGGAAAAATCCAATCCGAATGGGAAATTAGACAGTCTACAATGATATTATGACAAGCAGCTGCGTTCATATTTAACCTAGTTCATAGAACAAAAAAAAAAACAAGAATAATGGGCAATTTAAAATTCAATGCATAAGAATTCTTACCCTATATTATCACTTTTATCTTCGGGCGTCCATAAAAGGTTAGGTGCAATAACTATAGCTAAATTTTGTGGGCTCATTTTATTTACATCTTGATGTTTGGTCAACAAGGCCAAAAATTTAATTATATATCGTAAGTTATATAAATTTGATTGGGGTAACTTTTGTACAACATTTAGGATTGCTTGAAGTCTACTTTCACTAGTTTGTAATCTAATAAATAGTTAGAATACATTATACATTTATCAATAATAATCAAAAAATAATATTAGGTAGTTTATAAATGAAACCAAATTGTAAACATACTTAGCTGCAGCCATCCATTCTTCATACAAATGATGAGTTAATAGAGGTTCAGGTAACTGTCTCAAATAAGATTTTAAAACTCCAGCTATTATATGAGGATCTCTGTATTCAACTGCTGATTCTAAATCTAGACAATTAGAATCTAATCTAAGTTTCATGCATCGTACTTTAGAAGCACCAGCTGCAATTCGAAATAACCCTTCTTCTTCCACACCCATTTCCAATAAAGCACAAATACACAGTTCAATTGGATAGGCTATTCGTCTTTTTGTAACTCGTAAATGGTCTTCAAGTTTTTGACCAAAAACTGGCTTTGAAGGGTTACTATCTGTATAAAATGAATTAATTAATATTTAAAATATTAAAAGATTATACAACATACCAATAACAGTTTCTAATTCAGGAACTATTTCATTCAAAACGGCTAATGCAGTTTGGTGGTAAGAACGTTGATGTTTTATTAATTCCATAAGAACAGATGAAATTTCGGCTTCTCGTGATATTAACTGAAATATTTCTGATGCTAAAGAGTCCTTAATGTAAATAAAAAAAAATACATTTATTTAAATGGAATAACTAATATTGAATATTTTATACACATACTTTGCATTGTTCAACTTTCAATTCTATATCTTCTAGTTCTTCTTTAACTGCATCTACTTTATTTGTATGAGAACTCCCAGAATTAGAGTTTTTTAAGACTCCTTGGTATCTTTAAAAAAATATACATAAATAATGGTTATAACTTATAGTATTAAAAGAAAAAATTAAAAATAATATATTCATATTACTTATATAAAACTTAATGCTGATAACTATTTTTATTCAATAAATAACATTTTGAATTTAAATATTAATACAAAAGTAAGGACCACAAAGGAAATTAATATATAGGTCTATATAATAGAGTAATAATTATAAAAAATATATAATTTAGGTTTACTATTAAATATAAAGAAATATTACTTTGCTCGAGCTAAATCCATATCAAGCACCAATTTAGTAAGTAATCGTTTTTGCTTTATAATATTTGGCACATCTACATCAAGAATTTGTTGTAGCTTACTAAGCACTGTTTGTTCAATACGTGATTCATAATCTACACCTGCATTAGCTAAACATATTTGAACTTTGCTACATTCCACTAATACTTGTCTAAAAAATTATAAACATTTAAAATAAACTTGAAATTTAAATTTAAAAATACATATATTTTAAGTTTAAGTTAAATTAAATCAAGCCATTATACATTAACAAACTATGGATTATAAATAGTAAATATATAGGTAATTATAATTTTATTTCACCATAATAAAAAACTTGATTCTTTTACTCAATGGAAGAGTATTAAAGAGGGTCTTTTCTTATCTATCCATAAGTTTGTTTATGTATCAGCAGCTTTAATGCAAACTATAAAAGTATTAAATAAACAATATTTCACCTTAATAAATTATCTTCTTCATTAGGACCATTATCAAGCATTGCCATTGCTAGCAAATAATCAGGCATTTTTTTCTGAAACATTAAAAAAGAATTATTGTTGTATAAGAAAAAAATAAATTAGGTACTTACAAGTCGTTTTTCGCGTGCAGGAGCATCATGGCCAAGCCCAGGTGATATTAATGTAGATAATAATTTTTTTGTAGTATTTTGACATGCATTTTTTATAAATTCAACTCGTTTTTCTGCTGTTTGTAATGTATCAGAAAGAGCTTCCGTTTTACCAGACCTTTAAATTTAAATTCAATAAAAATTTATTTTAAATATTTATAAGTTTATGAAAAAAAAAAAAACATAATCACCATACCTAGAAAATGTCTGGTCAGCAAATTGCTTAACCTTAAAAAACTGCCTTTTCATCTTCGTTATGCTTGGATAAAACTTAAATAGTATAGGTTAATTAAATAATTATATCATATTATTTTCATAAAATGTATAATTGTATAACCTAAAAACCAAAAATAATTATTTTATTAAATAGTTGTAGTCACAAATGGTAGTAGCCTACAATTATCATACAATTTAGGTAAATATCAACATCAATTTGATTAAAGAATTGTTTAAAAAATAGGAGATAAGTAAATGTTTAAATATTGGAATAGAAATACCTATTATTTGAAACGATTGTACAATTTAAATAAATACTTAATGTGTTAATAAATACAATAATTCTTAAACAAAAACTTACTTTTAAACTGTATGGTACTAAATTAAATGTATATAAATAATAATTAAATGTAATCTTATAGTCAGGGTTATATATTTAGGAGTTAAAGGAAATAAATTAGATAACATTAAGACCAATGATTGTAAATATTAATATAAGACTTTTAACTAATTGTTTAACTTGTTAAATAGGTACAGACAAAAAAAAATAGTATACTGTAATTTGCACAATGTAAAGTAATAACTAATAATACCTAGTATTAGTTAGTATTTAGTATATTGCAATATTATGTTCTATGATATATCATATAATATAGTGAATAGGAGAAATCACTCAACATACAATGATTGTATCCTTTCAGTACTGTGAAAAATGTGCTCACGAAGAGGCAACAAAAAACTATAGGTATAGCCAAAATTTATTAGACAACACCATTAGAAAAAAGTTATTTTTAAATAAAAGATGGATAGGACAGGCATACACGTTGGCTGTGTCACGGCATAAAATTAAAGTTAAATAAAATGACAACAAATACAATTAGTCAATATCTTAAACCAAAGTAACATTATTACTAAATGTTTAATAAAAATTAAATGAAATTATTTTTGATTTTAGTCTAAAACTTATAACAAAGTTAACCATTTTTAAAATGTTAAAATTATATAATTTTTTAATTTTACATACATAAAATAAAATATGGATATATTTTATTTAAAATTAATTAATTGAAAAATGCACAACATTGAAGTTTAAATAAAAGTGAAAGTAAATTTATGTTGTGAATAATATTAAATGAATCTACCTACAGTGAGTCATTTCTAAAAATAATAAAATAAATAGAAACGATTTACAGATTTACATTATTTGCGTTAATTTTCATCCTATTCAATTAAATATAACTCTATATTTAATTATATTAAATAAAAACAATGTTAATCAAGAAATTATGGCTAATAGCTCTCAGATGTATATTTACTATCTTAATAATTAGTATATGGTATATTGGCATACACATATTATCTACAGGCTACAGCAATAAATAATAGCATGAAGATGTTAAACAAGCTAGCAAATAATTGTGAGGAAAATTAACTACAATGATAACCTATAAATTATAATTGGAACCCAAGATTTTTTTAACTCAATATAAATACATAATATAGGCACAAGATTGAATACATTATTTTATTTTTACTACTATAGGTATATTTTGAGATCTTGAGTTTATTGTTTCTATAAAAATAACAAATTAATCAATTTTATTTAACTGTATACACTATTATGATTCATAAATAAAAGTCAATAGACTACTTGTAATACAAGTAAGTTGTATAATATCCAATAAATGTTTATTATTTTTATGAATGTTTTATTAAATATTTTACAATTTCTAATACTTTTAAGGCCTAAAGAATTCAGAATATCATAAAATATTTGCATTCTAAGAAAAAATAAATTATAAATAACAATAATATTGATTACATTTTGTAGACAAGTAAAGTATAAGCAATATAACTAATTTATACTTAAATTAATATTATTCTAAGGAATTACACGGGTTTTAATAAATCATAACCATATACCTATAATATGAAAAAAAAAGCCATTAGTTGACAATTTTAAAATGACCATTATTTGTATTTTTTTTATGAATACCTTACAAAAAATAAAAATAACTGATTATTGTTTAACTAATATGTAATTTAATGAGGTCATTCATTCAATTGTTTTTTTTTTTATATAATTGTAGAACACATATTATAATACCTTACTTAGTACATTTTAAATTCGAAAATTGTTTAAAATATAATTGTGTATAAAATAATAATAACATTAGAGATATTTTATTCTTTACAAATAGGCATACATTTTAAACAAAAAATTAACATTATTTTTTTTTAATTATAAACTAACATTTTTTTTCTATAATTTTTGTTTTATACATAGTAATACAAAATATAAATGTATTAATAAAAGCAAATGTTTGGGTTAATTCACATAGTTAGAATTTAGCATATACCTACAACTAAATACAAATTATTTAGATTGATATTTAAAACTAAAATTCAGAGTTCTTAGGTTAATTTATAATAATTAAAAAAGTCAACTAATTTAAATCATAAATATATTTTATTGAATTTAAAAATTAGTTTGTATTCTTGTTTACAATAAAATATATTCTTATTTTACAGTCATTGATTCTTTAATTTCTTTACAACTTAATATAGTTCCTAATTATATTGTGATAAGAACAATATAATATTGTCTCCGAATTTCCTTACAATTGTTCAATATCCAAATAATTTTAGTAGAATACTGTATTACTGTTAAATATATTGCTATACATTCCTAGCTGAAATAGTTTGATTTTACCAATATATACAATAATGTTACTATCAATAGGTAAATAGTTTTTGTTTCTTTTTATTCTAAACTTTCCATAAATATGAATAATATTTATTGGACACTAGGTACAACAAATAGAATTTATACAACGAGGTTATGATGTGAAAACGTATAATAAAAAATATTTGAATTTATTTTATGGACCAATTTTTATATGGAAAAATCAATAAGTGAGTTGCAAGTTGTATATTAGAATAAAAGCAAGTATCGGGTTCAACTTAATAAAAACATTTGACCAAGTCTACCACATTTGTGTTACTTTGTACTGAAGTTTTTAGATTTCACAATAAATCCTTATGAAACTATATTTGAAAATAAAAATAAAAATGTACTTGGATTGTAGATAAATTACTTTTAAAATCATTTGTTCAGAGAAATAAGCAAAAAAGTTTAACTTTATAACTTACGATGCAATGCTAGCGGCGCCCGACGTTATCCTCCGACCATCGAACTTCGAGAAGGACAACCACAGCATGAAACGGAAACGTTTTTACTCATTTAAGGGAAAAAATGAAAAATTCAATTTTTCTACAACTAGATAAGGAAAAAACTTTAAAAATTGGTGAAGGAAAATGTCAACATTTATACAGCGCTGCCAACAGAGATAACTAACCGATTGTCATATTGTGTTACCGCAAAGTGCGCAAAATTTTTTAATACAATAGATTTTATTTTAACGAATTACAATTATTGCAGACGAACATTGGCTAATACGACAAAACAATAGGGCACCTGATCACGAATTCTCGTCATATTGGCATAATAAAATGCTATCTAAACTATTAAAAACCATTTATGAATTGATGTGGAAAATAATAGAACAAGTTTAACGTAATTTCGATTTTTAGACGCTGCACTGTACACGTAATCGCTAGTTGGTAGAATCGATAACATTTCTGATATCGAAAATTTTCTTTGAATTTTCCCTTGTCTGATTTTGTATTACGGGTTTCGAACTTTTACACTTCATATTTTTTTAGTTGAGACGATATAATTAAGTATTTTAGTGTTTAATAATAAATGCTGCAGAGAAATGGCAGGACAAATAGTGAGTATCTAAATGGCTAAATGTTATCGAGTTACATTATTTCTATTGTTGTACAAAATACAATATTAACTTTTCATATAAAGGTGCTGTGTCATTGAGTGTTTAACTGGTTTTAAAATATTTTCTTTTTAAATGCCAATCAGGCTATTGATAATTTAAACATCCTTCATGTCAAATATTGTTTAATTTCTATTTTATTTACATTACTCATTTGATGCACTCAAAAAGCAAATTTTCACATTTCTGTTGTATTTTTCCACTAATAGTAAAATTTAATTTAACAACAACTATTACAATTTAAAACTTCTCCCAGGTTATTAATTATTTGTTATATTGTACATATGATTTAATCCTTTTGTTTCTTAACTAACTTATTTTATAACTATTATTTCTTAAGTGTATATTAATATATTATATAATTGGATATTTATGTTAAATAACCTTAGACTCTCCTAAACAATTATTTTATAAATGTATATTTATTTGAAAATTTTTCAGGTGTTACGTGTAGAATCTCCAGATGGAACAAAAAGAGTACAAGTTTCACCTACGGAATCAAGTTATAATTTATTTGAAAAAGTATACCTACCTATTAAAATATTAATTTCTTTATAGAATTTCTACTTTATATTTCAAAAACAGTGGAATTTATACAAGAACTTTATAATATGTTATAAATAATTCCTTTTTTCATGAAACCTCAATTGAGTATTCATTATTCAGGACTATTTCAGAAAAATATTTTACTAATATTATTTTCAAAATGTTAACAGGTGTACAATGTATTTTCTCTTACAAATTATGGATTCACATTATTTAATGATCGAAACCGTAAAAATGAAATTAAATCATCTAGAAGTGTATACTTGAGCAGCTTAAATCTGAAACATGGAGATAAGATATACTTGTGTCCATTAGATCCAGATAACATATGGGCAATTCCTGGCCCATCAAATGCAGAATCTGCTAACGGAAGTCGTTCTTCGTCAGTGGTTTCTACACCAGGATCCACTACATCAATCCCATCAAATGGAAAGAAAAGTTCAGGATCAACAAGTCAAGTAGAAGAAGATGAAGTGGATAAACAACTATGGAAATTAGATGGAAAAATTAAACGTCTCAAAGACAAAAAATAGTAAATAATAATATCATACATTTTTAATTGTTCATATTACCGTTTAATATAGGTACTTGATGATAATGAGATATACTTTTAGTTGCCGTCATGGAGATAATGGATGTTGTGTCCATTGTTCACCTTTAGAACCATACGATGAGGAATATTTAAAAACACAAAATATGAAGCATTTATCTTTTCATTCATACCTCAGAAAAATGACTGCTGGAGTGGCAAAGTAGTTTAACTATTTTTTTAAAAAATGATACAAATAATCAATGAAATTAAATTTTTACTTTTAGAGGAAAATTTTTACTATTAGAAAATATAAGTTGTCGTATAAAAGAAGGCTGTGCTGGACATTTGCCATGGCCTAAAGGTATATGTTCAAAATGTCAACCATCAGCCATTACATTAAACAGACAAGTAAATAACTTATGTAAATTGTTGAGATCTATTTTATTGATTTATATAAAACTTGGTTTTTGTAGACCTATAGGCATGTTGACAACATTATGTTCGAAAACTCAGAGTTGGTGGAACGTTTTTTGAATTATTGGAGGATTACTGGACATCAACGTATTGGATTTTTGTATGGTCGATATGAGACACATCCTGATATACCACTTGGAATAAGAGCTATAGTTGCAGCAATTTATGAACCACCTCAAGTATTTATATTCATGTTCAAAAAGATAATTAAAGAACTTTTTTGTAGATTATTTCTTTTTTTTTCTATTCAATGCAACTAACTGATAAGTACTAATATTTTAGGAAAGTTCAAGAGATCATGTTAAATTATTGCCTGATGAAAGACAAGATATAGTTAATGAATTGGCCAGATGCTTAGGGCTTTCGTGTGTTGGTTGGATTTTTACTGATCTTTTGACTGAAGACATGCAAACTGGAACTGTATGATTATTTATTATGTATTTATTACTATAATTATAATTTTTTAAATAAATTGTAGGTAAAATATGTTAGAAACATAAAAAGTCATTTTCTATCTGCTCAAGAATGCATAATGGCTGGATACTTTCAAAATTTACATCCAAATCCTTGCCGTTATGCATCCAATGGATATTTCGGTTCGAAATTTGTTACTGTCTGTGTAACGGGTATGTGTACATACAATTAATAATGTAGTAATAACTTATAAGAGTCCAGTTGTTAAATGTTTTTTAAATAATTTATGATGCTATTTTGGCTGTGATGTTTTTTATTCATAAGTATAATTTTTTATGTAACATAATATATTATGCATGAAAGGTAAAAGTAATTGCAATTAAATTATTATGTGATAATTCTTAGGGTCAGTTTTACCATATAATTAATTATAGTAGTTAAATATCTGTTATCAGCTGATGAAGCGTAATCAAAGTTTAAACGTAGGCAGTACAACTGGCCCTTAAAGTCATATAAATATATAATTTGTAAATACACAATTATATTTTAGTATTAATTATAACAATTTCCTAATGGTTTCTTAATTGCCATATTTAAAATTGATCGATAGTTTTGTATTAATTTGTAACTATTGACAATATTGATTTTATAAGTTGTTTATGTAGGTTTGGCAGAATTTATATTTATTATAATTTTGGATAATAACTAAAGGCTCAGTCAAACAGAAAGAGGTCTGCCAGCACGGGCACTGTAAAATAATACAACCGGATCGCTGCCCGTACTCCATGGCAGCTCGCTCTCTTTGACTATTGACTGAGCTTTTATACACAATTTTTAATTTTAATTAATTTGCATGGGGCTTACAGGAGATGAAAAATGCCAAGTACACATGGAAGGCTATAGTGTGTCTAATCAGTGTATGGCTTTAGTTAAAGATGATTGTTTGGTACCAACCAAGGATGTACCCGAATTGGGGTTTGTTCGAGAATCTTCAGACAAACAATATGTGCCTGACGTCTACTATAAGGTATGAATGATAAAGTTCTACATTTTTTTTACCTAATTATACTATTTAGTTTAATATTTACAATTTAAAAACATTAGTTCATTGATAAACTTGAAAGATTTTTTAGTAAACTATGTATATTTTATAAAATGATTGCGACTGTGTGTCCCTTATGCATTCCTAAACCGTTCATTAAATTGCGATGAAATTCGGTACAGAGATAGATTAGACCTTGAGGAGGAAGATAAGTTATTTTGTCGCGAAAATAAGGTAAATAAGAGGACGAATCCGGGGATGTTCTCCAACATGGATTTTGAGATGATTATTGTTATTATTATTATTAATAATGCGATAGGACTATGTGTTTTAGTACAGAATGTACTGCAAAATTCCATCGTAACCACAAAAATTAGTTTTTGTTTGTGGCTACTGCCTGCGTTATCTCAAAGGAGAAAGTTGCCAAAAAAAAAATTTATATATAATTATATTATACAAAAAAAGCTAGTATTTTTTAGAAAACAGAAAGACTTATAATATTAGGTAATTAAATTATAAATAACTAAAATATTAAAAATTATTATTTGTAAATTAATTTATAAGCTTCTAACTTCTTGAATTTCATATAAATCAAGTATCCAATTAAATTGATATTTTATATATTACACTACACATATTTTTTTAACTTATAGGAAATAAATATATGGGGTATTCAATACAATTTTCAATAGTTTTATATTTCAAATTCTTTGACTCAATTAATAATTGATATATTAAATAAAATAATACTTAATATTATTATTATTTAGTTTCTGGTAGATTCATACCTATCTGTCTGATGTGGGTTTCCTTAACCACAGAAACAACATGTCATCTATAATCAAATTCAACCCATACCTTCTCTAGCACATTATAAATTATAATTGACTTCGAAAATTTATTTTAGCTTTTCTGTGGAGGTAATGATAATATGTACACAATTTCTTTAAAATATCTTTAGAAAAAGTAGTCACGTGGCATAAGATTTGGTTACCTAGGAGGCAAGGTACAAAGAATGTGATGAATCATGATTATAATTTTATATAAACAAAATTAAACATTTTAGACAGTAAAAATGAATGTAGGTATATAAATTTTTTATTAAATGATAATATTAAAAGGAGGTCGCACCTGTGTGTGTGTCTTACAGACATAACCTGGCACATCAACTTACCAAATTCTTACTACCGTTTATTTATAATTAAATTAATATTATAGAAAATACACATATTAACAATATTATATACTGTACTCAAACAGTTTTTTTTTTAAATTTGGACTTTAAAATGAGAAACGTACTTAAATAATTCTTTTTTTTCAAACTCATAACTTTAAAACAAATGTATGAAAAAAATGTATAATATTACTTTTTATTCAACTCTCTGATTTTGATAAATAAATTTGCTCTAATTATTAATAAATAAACTGTAATTAGAATCTGCTACATAGATAATATGTTATGTTACGTGTTTGCATGATAGAGACAACACATGCGAGTAAGACCTCTTATAGTCTTATTAAATACAATACAATGCTTTAAATTATTTAAAATTCAATTTTTACATTTTGAATATGATCTTTAATAATTTAGAATTGTTAATTGGGGTTACATATTAAAATCGAGATTAAAATTGATATAGTAATAAATAACTGTAGAATTTATTTATGGTGGATTATCGTTAGGGCTTATAGGTAGTAATTAATAGCTTCAAAAAAAACTCAAAATTTCCTAAAAAAAATATAATACGTCATGTTATCTATCCAATAGTATTCTTATGATGCTCTCTCCCCAAGTCCAAAAAATGTATTTAAATCTTTAAGCTACCTAAGTTAAAGGAGGTTTTTTAGTTCTAAGCAGACTAATGAATCTATCTATAGGTCTTAATTATGTAAACAGTAAACCCAAAGTGTAGCAATTGCTTAATAATACCGTGCAGATCTTACACATAGATTATACAAAATTGAATTTCTTGTTTAAAACATTTCAAAATCATGATAATATTATGTTCTATGATTTATCTAATTTTAATAAAATAATGTAAATTATTTTGCAATCCATTTTTAAAATATAATAATATGCCTTTATAGTTTATATATTATGGTATTCCATCCAACTGATTCTTGTTGCTTGAATTTTAGATTCTGAGTGGAACGATGAATATAATGATTTTACAATGATGTGTTTTTTTTTTTTAAATTTGTTTCTGCCATCACGGTTTGGGGCAGTAAAACTGCTTTGATTTTCTTCAACAGTATCTTGTTCGATGGGAAAGTGAATCTAGTTGGTGAATTCGGGAGATCAAATTTTAAAACTCCCAATAGTTTTCAAAAGCGCTGGGTAAAACAACATACAAATTAAAGAAAAACGGGAATTTTTCCACAAAATCAATATTGGTTTTTGGTGTAACTCTAAAAAAAATAAATGTTTATACATGAAATGTTCACTGGTTGTTTATATTTGCATTTTCTATACACGATAACATTTTCAAAATATTTTGATTTATTTTGAACTGTTAAGAAACATTTTCTGTTTCCAATTTCATTAGTTTTTTTTTCTATAAATATCAATAAAATTTTATTTGTTGGTTAAAAAAACTTGAAAATTTAATAGAAGGTTTCTAGTATATTGTTTCAAAGGCAAATGAATAAAATGAAAATCCATAGTCACAATATTTTTTATAAGCATTTAAAGTTCAAATATTGATAAAATACGTAAAAATGACGAAAATTTGCAGATTATTTTGGGTTAGAAATTCATAAAAAATTTTCTTTTTAAATCTAAGTTTGAAAATGTAATATAAGATTCCTCATAAGTTTATCTACCTTTGTCAAAAAAAAAAAAAAAATGTATACAAGAAAGTCAAATTTAATTTTTATGAGCGTTTGAAATTCATATTTTTACAACATTTGATATTCGCTCGATTTCTCATGTAACGATTATTTTGTTGTATTTAAAAAATGAATGACTAGATACTTGAAATTTCACTGAATGTATATATTAGCGTTTTCTATACACTATCAAATTCTGAAAATATTTTGACACTTTAAACTGTTTACTGACATTGTCAGTTTTTAATTTTAGATTTGGTAGATTTCTACCAGGAGTGCTTTGGTTTCAACATATAATACCTTATATTTTTGCAAATCGGATCAAGATGGTACTTTAAAGATGCAATTTTTCTATTTTATCAAAAGTTATTTAATGGCACGGTTAAAACCACTTGTTTTTCTTATACAATGATAGAATATCATTGAATTCAAGTTTAATACAATCCATTATACAATCACCCACTTGTAACCTACTATACAGCAGAGCGACATCCACTTCCCCGCTTTTTTTCTATAAATTTGTTGGGTAAAAAAGGGTGAACATTTAATGCAAGGCTCCTGATATATTGTTACAATAGCAGTTGAAAAATATTAAAAATACATAGGCACAATTTTTTTTTATAAGCACTTAAAGTTCAAATTTTGGCAAAATGTATCAAATTTAAAATGTAATAATTATTTTGTAGTTAAAAATGTATAAAATTTTCAACTTTTATAGCTAAGGATTGAAAATTTAAAACAAGGTTCCCCTTAAATAGGTTATATATAAATTACTTAATATCATCAAATATACTTCATAGGCTGACTGACTGTTTTCGCTCAGAATCGTTTTTCTTATACAATGATATTATATCATTGAATTCAAATTTAACACCATCCATTACAGTGACCCACTTGTAACTTACTGTACAGCAGAGCGACATCCACTTAACCCACTTTTTTTAATTACATTTTAAAAATATTCTATAATAGTTCCAGCCTTTTTTTTAAATCTCTATAATTTTGAATATTGAATGTACAGTTTTTTAAATATTTCTTACTAAACATGTTTAAAATTAAAATGTAACAACTATATTTGTTGAAAACTTGGTTACTGTTAAAAAGTATTAGTACATTTATTGAATTTGGATATTTATAGTTTGATCTGAAACATCACATAATATGATTTTATTTGGCTTATTATATTATATTCGAATGATATTGAAAAATATAGCCACATACAATTTGTAGAACTATACTTTTTTTTTGTATTCAGAATTAAAATAAAAGATCTGGTATACATACTATTAAAAAAATTTTTAATTGTCAAATACAAATAATAAATTCCATCAAAAATATATTTATTGTTCATGACAGACACTACAAAATGATTTACAATTATTCATGTATGAATATGTCATAATTTATTATTCTGATTAATAATATTAACCTCACTCATCAACATTTAATGTATACATTTATATTATATAACTCGGTTTACTTATTGTTTACAATTATTTGGTATAATAAAATAAAACAAACCTGTCTTGTAATAAATAAAACATTTTCAAAAGAAAAAAAAGATGTCTGGGTAAAATCAAAAAATAATATGAATACTTAGTATAGATTAAAAAATCATTCATGAGACCATTTTTATTTAAATAGTTTTAACTATTTCGCAATTAAAATTTAAAAAATACTGTTTTCTTTTGGAATATAATAAATCACAAAATAATTTATTCTTGGTATTGATACATTTGTGTAATTGTCTTTTTTATTCAAATTATAAACATTGATACTTATACATTTTTTTACCTCAACTTTAACAATAATTAGATCAACTTTGATTGATCTATATACAGTAAAATGTAAAAAACATTATAATTAAAGTTGTGTACCCAAACACTATATAATATGTAATGTTATTCTGAACTTTAAATATATAACTTATGCATATCTGTAAGAAAAGAAGTACCGTTAAGATACAATGGTACACATCTTGAAAAATAATAACATCAATAAATCACTGTGCGCAGCTTTAATTTTTAAAACGCCATTATATTATTTGATACATTTTAATATATATGGGATATAATTATCTTTATTATTTAAAACTAAAATACAGTTTGGATTTTAAAATAAATTCATCGAAACCTTCGATAATGGATTACAAAAATACACATAAACGTTCACTTGCTTCTATAAACTACTTGATCTATTATTTAGTTTAGATTTACATTAAAAAGAGGGTTATTTTAAACTTTACCACAACTAGATATGACAAATGTCTTGGACGGTTTGCCAGTTTGATCTCCAAACGAGGCCATTTTTTCAACGAGATCAATACCATCTACCACATGTCCAAAAATTGCTGTGAACCCACGCATCTCTTGTAGAATAATACGAAATTGTGATCCAACCATACCCATATTATCATGACGTTTTTGAGTGCGGCGCATTCCTACAGCTCCTCGAACGGCAGGAAACTTAGTATCATCAGGCATGAAGTAACTTTCATCATATATAGATTTTCCGCCACGACCATTGTTCAACTCAAAATCACCTGTAATCACAGATTCTCCATCCCAACATTGAAATATTGAGCAACCTTTATATGAACAACCACCTGTATCACCAACAGTTAATACTTCAAAATTCTTTGACATTTTTGGCGCTACATCTGGACGAGTTTCAATGACTAAACGACCAAATGATGTCCCATTTACTTCAATATTGAAGTAAAACATGGGAAAAGTGTTAACATTACGTATTGAAGGTACATTATTCAAAGTAGTTGGTGGTGGACTGTTTTGTGACGTTATCAGTACTGGTTCATTTGATGATATTGAGGATAGAGACGTTGTGTATTGAGTGGTAGACGAATTTCCAGGAGAATTTTTTGCAAACTCTGGTCCATTCACAAGTTGGGTGACATGTTTAGGTAGTACATATCTTGTAAACAATTGTGCAGTACAATAGTTAGCCAAGAAAAAAATATGAGTATTCGGATTTGCCAAATCTGCAGACTTATATGATTCTAAAGCCATAGACTGTAATGAAGACAATGATTGTTTGATCATACCAAAATCTAACAAGTTAGTAGAAGATATAATATCTTCTAATTGGCCATGTGCAAATTGTTCAGAGTATTTATTTTGTACTTTCTGCTTCACTTGTTCCAGCCGATTTAAATATAATTGTAAATCATATAAATCATCGGTACGTAAATTAGACGGTTTGATACTATTCAAAGTTTCGTTGGTCTGCAGTAAATCGTTTGTATTTTGAGTCCAACCACTGTTTAACTCTAGTTCAATTTGAGTTTTTAGCGTGTTACAGGCATCTAAAACTCTCAAGAGAAATTGGCGTTTGTGTCCAAATAAATTTTGAATTTCACTCATCAGTTTAGCAATAGCTATAGTTTCAACTTGAACCTATAATATAAAAATGGATTATAAATTAGTATACAATTTAAATAGCAAACAATACTTACTTCACTGATAAGATGGTCACGTGCATCGTTATTTGATTTTATAGAATGTCCAATATGGTCAGATTGAGTTCCACACGCTCGGCATAACAGCTGTTGGCAATTGTAACACCAAAATGAAAACGGCATTCCATGTGTATGACAATTTTCTCCCTAAAAACAAAAAAATACCATAATATTTTTAAGTATTAAGATTATTTAAATCAATATTAAAAACAAACCTTTCGTTCTTTATCAACAGAATTATTGACTTTAACATTTGCCAGGTGTCTAATTAGACTGAGAATAGACTTTTGTGTTCGCAGAGTCTCTGGAGATTGCTCATCTAATTCAGTACGCTTCCAACAATTTATGCAATATACTTCCAAACCTTTGAGCATAGTAGTCTTAACACATTGCAAACAAAAACAATGCTTACAACTAAGTTCCTTGGGCACAAATTCTGTTTCATTGAATTTCTGCTTACAACAGCCACATATGATAAGTTCTTCAAACTCAAAATCTTTTTTCGTATCCATCATCTATAAACAACTGACAATTATTTCTGTATTCAATACAACCATTTAAAAAAAAAAGTTAAGCATATTGGTTGAATAATATCTGTACCACATGATTAATTTATATTTAAATAATTGATAAAAAAAATGTACAACAATATGCATACACGATACATCAAATACTTATATTTTATTTGTTATTCTTCTAGATTATTATGCCAAAATTAACCATTCTACTACTACCATAATTTGATATTGTTCATATGTATTCAATACAATAGTAAAATACCTTGAACTTAATTATTTATATACGATTTTGTAGATCAATTTGGTTAAAACAACTCAAATTAATAATGTTTTTTGATTATGCTATATTAGAATATTGTTATTCTTTTATGATATTAATATATAATATCAATTCATTTATTATTATTGATATTAAATATTATAAATAGTGAATATGTCAAATATTGATAATTGTTGGAAATTATTTTTTAAATTTATCAAAAACAAGTAGGTACCTACATGTAAAATTAAAGTTTACTATCAGAAATTATATATATTTGTCAAATGTCAAGACGTATAATTGAAGATTTGAATAGCTTAAAAATGAACACTATATTTTATGTGAAGAATTTTTAACCTTGAAATTTATAATTTAGATTACAATAAAAAGATTTTTTAAAAGCTTTCGACAAGATAATGCATCTCATTTATCAATTCTTACAAAGTACGACATAATAATGATATCATCGTAAGTATTATTCATGACGTATTATATTATTATTCTGTACTCGGAGTGACGAAGGTCAAGGGTGGTCGATAATAATAACATTGAACACGATTCATATCAACCGTGTGCGGCGTCTAAGTGCGTTTTATTTTATTGTTGTTTTTTTTTTTTTGGAAATATCTATATTATGTAATCCACCAACGGGTCCCAGGAAAATCCCAATTTGTATTTTACAAGCATGAAATTATTAATAGATAAATATCATGTATGGCAGTGTGCGCGAAGAAGGCACGAAATCAACTTACACTTTGGTGCAATGTAAACAATATAATATAACGGGCTGCCGAACGATTAGCGCCGTGTGTTACACATGTAGGTGTAGTGTATTATTATTTATTATTATAGATAATAAATATATTATGATATTACGACGACGGTGTGTATAAAAAATAATAATAATAAACAACAACAACTCGTGTGCGTTGTGATAAGTACGTTCCGCGTACGGCGAGCGCGTAAAAATACCGATTACGAGTTACGCCTGGCGCACTTATCAATGGCGACGACGACGGGAAAACGCGATGTGACCGACGGCGCACTGTATAAAATATTAATAGTATTAAATGGTATTAATTATACCGCGACGGCGGCGCGATAGAGTAAAAAAAAATATTCGATTATCGACAAATAATGTATTTCGTTGTGTATCGAACGGACGACAAACGACGGGAAGGCGACGACGGAGCGACGTTGAAGGCAGACGGCGACAACGTTCGAACGATAATAGTGTATTGCGAATTACGATTGCAAGAATAATTGTTATACGATTTATTTCAACATAATAATATATTATATTAAATTATGCCATTAAATCTTATATGATTATTTGGCGCGACGACGACGACGGTGCCGGTGTTGTTGTTGTCGTAGCAGCGGCAGTGAAACCGGGGCGGCGTCGTAGTCGGCGGGCCGTCATCGTTGATTTTCCACTGTGCACAACTACACGCGAATCGCGCACGACGATAATATCGGCTTGGTCGGCGGCCGTACCGTTCGGTAATAACCAACAATAACAATAAAGACGACCACAACAACAACAGCTACTACTACTACTACGACGGTATCGACGACAGCGGCCGCCGTGTTGCATGGCGATCGCTTCGGACTGTGTGTACACGACTGACGGCGACCACTGGTGTCGAGGCGGTGGCAGCAGCGTCGGGCCCGGTGTTGATCCCTCTCCCGCGCGCGCGGGTTTTTCGGAAGTACGCAGTTCGCTAGCGGCGCAGAGCGACCCGGCTCCGGGTTTCGGGTCTTATTTTTCTTTCCACGCCGCCGTGTTGTTGTTTTCTAACCGTCCCGGCGAACCCTCCCACTACCCTTTACATTGCCGCGCCATGTCGGCAGTGCATGACGTACGCACGGTCTACCGTAACACTATTTACGTTAATACCCACGCTCCCCCCCCCTTCATCGTCGCGTCCATCCGGCCACCGGTTGTTGTTGTTGTTTGGGTGTGGGGTGGCGTCTTTCTTTGTGGAAGGGGGGGGGGGGTCAAATGAAAAAATCGTGTCCGCCAACCCGTCTTTGTTTTTTTCTTTATCGTTACATATTATATTACACAATAATAATATTATACAGCATACGCTGACGGCTCCTTCAAACTGACACTGACTGCAACAGTGCAGCTGCGACTGGTAAGAACGATAAATAATGATATTATACTCTAGCCGCGATAGCCGATAGGTATCAACTACTGTCTACTCTATTGAACTACCATCAACATGTAAAATTTGAAGTGGGAAGTGTTATTATTTATTAGAGACATAAAAATAACGTAGTATTATGTTATGTTACCATCAATTGAGAATTGGTGAGTGTTTGAGAATTGAGATGGTGACGCGACGATTGTGTACTTATTAGTTATTATTGTTCTCACTCCCGGGCGGCAATTCCGCGATACGAATGTTTTTGTTTGGTACTATTGTACGTTGTCGATTTTGTCTCATTCCGCGTACCACGCGAATAACATGTCCATGTTAACGGAGTGTCGGAGTATCATAATTGTGTGAACGTGCTACACTGCTACCTACTGAGATTTTAAAAACCTCGATTTTAATGTAAACAATTTTAGAGTGTAATATAATAATAATAAAATAATATGGTACTTATCTGGACGATCGGACTACCTGGATGCTGGATTAATCTAGAATTTACAAATTTACTGGACTAAAATACATATTATTTGAACTAGGTACCATTATTTGTACATTAGCTCATTCAACTACGTATAATATAATGAAAAAATAATATAAAATTAGTATTACTTTTAGAAGCTAAAAAAAAATGTTTTATTTCTCTAAATATTGAATCATATTGTTTCGAATTGATGTAATTTTGTCGCCACATAAATTCCACTAAAAATGAATCATTGTGGCGTGCGGTCCCTCTGTGGACTTAGTTGCACCCACTCACTGGTCAGTCTAAATATTTTTACATTTTACGTGTGTACCATAGTCACAGAATCGACAAATTAATAGTATGCCTATTACCTATCGTAATTAGGATCTCCTCGAAAAAAAAAATGTACCATCGTTGAAGTGAAAAAATTCTTCAAATGATATTGTAACCCTCTCAATAGTCCAATTAGGACTGTCCAATATCCATGCACTCAACAGAAATGCACCTCTAACCAGTTCGCTTTGTATTCGAACTACTCTTTATACCAACCACCCTTCCTTTGAAACTACCGACTTAAAAACAATTCGTGACTGTTAGTGGACTGACTATAATTTGTCCATATTTTGTATACCATTACCTTAGCAGTAATTACTGTAATGATACCAGTGGCGTATTTACGATTTTGGTGTCCCTTTTCTTCTCAGTTTCCTTTTACTCATTGTCACAAAAAACTTTTAAGTCCCCTCTAAATTACAATTTACTTTTTTTCTCAGTTAATATTTGCAGGGCATGAAACCGGTATAAACCGTTATAAATCCGAAACCGAAAAAAAAATTGGAAACCGTCATTAAAATCAATACCGACTCGAAAAAAAATTGGATACCTAATAATAATTATTATAATAAAGTATAAAGTATTAAATATTATAATTAAAAACCGAAAATATAATTTAGAAAACGGTATTTTTTGAAAATCTTTGTATCTTCATATTTTGGAAAGCTTAGTTTACACAACAAGCGATCGGACGCTCGATCCGGCGATTCAAAAAAAATAATAAACTAAGAATGAACGTAAATAGTCCAGGTCTTGAAACCGATTTTAGGAACCGGTATAAACCGCTTAAAAACTGAAACCGATAACAAATTCGGAAAAAATTGGAAACCGGAATTAAATCCAAAACCGAAACCGAAAAAATTTGGAAACCAGTGTACAAATTGAAACCAAAACAGAAATTTTTTCAATAGATTCAAGCCATGTAATAGTGATAATTGATAACTCAAAATGTATATTTACCCCTTATTTGCATTTATGCTTCCACTAATTTAGAGAACCCTTTTATTTTACCATTAACACTCCATTTATTCCTAATAAAAAGTCTACCTTTATAATTAAAAAAACAAATTATAATTTAGATTTTAGCCTTTTTTTACGACAATTTAATAAAATACATTATATAGAAATATGTATAGAAAAATAAAAGATATTATAGGAAAGATACAGGTATTTACTTATCAGTTATCACTAATATAATTTCTCAACAAATCCAATAAAATAAAAATTAATTTTGTTATAACCTCTAGCAACTTAACTCTAGTTGGGTTGAATTGAGTAATTTACCATAAAACCCTAAAATCCCGAAATTCGTAGAACTATTCAAGAATTTGAAAATTCAAGGGTGGGTTTAAATGGGCTTTATTTAAACAAACCATTTATACCCATAATAAAACCCACAAAATAATAAATTACTGTACAGCCTGCAGGCCCGCATTTAGGGATGGGCGCTAGGTACAACTGCCCCAAGCACCAGCATTTTAGGGGAGCCAATATTTTGTGGTCAAAAATTGGTTTACTTATGAATTATTAAAATTTTATAATTTTAATTATTTTAATAACAGTATTATATATAAGTATAGTATAATTTAGTATTATAGTATTATGCTGTTTGAAATTTTTTTAATTTATATTAATTTGCATAGTTTTATGTAATTATATTTTATTTATTCATGAAGTACCTATAACCTACTTAAATATAGTAAAAAAAAACTACTTATATGATGAATTATAAGCAAGGTTTAAGTGACATAATTCAATTGTATCTTTGCGGAGAAAGGATCAAGCAATAATTACTAAATAATACTTTTAAAAAAAGCACACATTATTGTAAAATAAATATTAATTTCTGTGCTCAAAATCTAAAAGGTTAATGAGGATCTATCTCCCATATTTTCTATGGGTAAGCCCCTTAGGGGAAGCAATTTCTTTTCACCGGGGCTTAGAGGAGGCAATTTTTTTTTGCACCAAGGCTCAAAATGTCTAAATACAGCAGAGTTATTACCAACTTATAACGGTATTTTTTTATTCAAATCTTAAACTAAAAATTTGTCGTAGAAGGGTTATCCCTACTAAAAATATTCCACCCCGTGAAAAAATCCGGCACACGCCAATGATGCAATACCTAACAGTGGCGTAGGTAGGGGGTTGTTTTAGATGTTGAAGCACCCCCTCCCTCGTTTTCTTTATTTATTCAAATTATATTATATGTTATTGTATATGATTCAGATTTCTGCGCAGTATTTAGAATATAAAACTAAAACACCTTCCTAAAAAAAATCCTGGCTATATAATCTTATATACGCGCCTACATTATAATAATATTATAGTCTTAAACGCGGCGATTACGAATAATATTATTAATACTATTACAATAAATCTAATACTATAAAATGAAGAACAGCTGACTGATAATATTGGGGGCCAATGGAAAGGAAAACGCCGGCTATAGCGAACCCATGGCGTCAGGGGCGTAGCGTGCATGTAAGCACTGTAAGCACTGCTTACACTTTAAATGAAAGAAAAAATTAATTTAATCAATCACGACTAATAGGTACATAATAAATGATTTTTAAAATTTTAATTTTATTTATAAAATATTTTAGTTATAGCTGGTAGTGGTTTTTGTTATTGTTTATATGTGTCGTACGCTGTCTACTGATTACCAACTATTTTAAGAAAATCATCGATTGTAGGTCTATTTTTAATCCATTCTGTATTATGTTAACTGCATAATCATAATACGATATACAGTGTAACACATTCTGAAATTGCTTACGCGCAACTGTTGTTTTCGAATAGTCTATAATGCCATAGTGGGGGTCACGTATTTAACTAGCGTTTGTAAGCACATTTGATTTTGCTTACGCGAGAAACAAGGAGCGACCACGGACCAGTACGGCAGTACGTAGCCCTACGCGTTGTAGACTGTAGTCGTTTTTACGTACACACTACACTGTCACTGTCATTCGCCTAATAGACTTTTGAAGTATTTATACTTCAATTTATTTATTTTCTCGAATTTGATTTGTACAACTAGTATATTTTTAAAAATATTAAAAATGTTAAAAGGATAACATTTTTTATACATAATTTATAATTAGGTATTTAGGTATAGTACCTATATTCTAATCACTTTTGAAACAAAATTTTCACTGCTTACATCCTTTTAATACCCACGCCACGCCACTGCATGGCGTAAAAAATGAAGCACTGCTCCGTTTCCCCAGCCCGCCGGCCATGTCCCGTCGATTCCTTATAGCGCGACCAATCGCGTACCTTCGCAGTGGCGGCGGTCGGTTTTAAAACGTTTTTCGTTATCTCCTGTTTTCCCATCATTTCGCCGATTTTCGGAAAATTAGCTGTTTTTACATGATATCTTTTCATGATATCTTTTCTTTTGATATCTTTTATATACTTAATTCGAAGCCACCGGTGTGCGGTTTATATTCGTGCAATGTCCGATCAATAAATACACTACCGACCGGACTTTTTTGCCGATTTTTTCCTTTTCTCCCACCGTTTCGTCTATTCGCACCCGTTTGTGCCCGAATCGAGTCTTTTTGAAGCCGTTTATATGCGCTTTTCCCCCAAAATCGGTTCGTTCGCCTCGCAATCGCGTTTGGAAATTACGCCGGCGACCGACTGGCCGTACGCGTATATATAGGTACATGTATATACGTGTATAATTTAATTTTTCCTTATGATTTAATAATTATTAACGGAAAACGCTTTTCACACGCCCCGTTAAATATATATATGGGAGATGCGCGTATTACAAGCGAATTATATGCGATTACATCGATGTACATCGGAAATATCGGTTTACGTCGCTCCGTAGTCGCACGGCTTAATTGTTGATGTTTTCACTGTTTTTCATATCTCAAACTGTGTCCGAGTAGGTTAGGCGTTAGGCAGGGAACACGTAGGTCCCGGGTTCAAATCCGTCCTGTGCCGTCCAGGCATTGAAACCGTTAATGCCATATGGTTTACACGGCCGCCCAAATCCCGACTTTTTTGCATTTTTTTTTCACGTTATTTTTCATATAAATTAAATAATAATATAATAATACAGGAACATATCGTACATTATTATTATTTAAAGTCATTATCATTTTATATCACACAATAAATAGGTACATATTATATTTGTTTTATTAGGAATTATTAAAATTGCATATTTTTTAAAATTTCCATGATTGTTATATAAATATAGTTTGTATTTTATTTCGGTTTGCCTTGAAAGTTAATCTTGATTTTGACTTGAGAGTTGAGATGACTGACTTGCTAGACACTCCAACACGGTTTTTGACTTTACACTTTTTACATAAGAAAAGGCACCGGACATGCGAAGGCACATACCACTCTATGTGATATACCTACTATATATAGGTGATAGACGGATTGCTCATTTTAGTTTCGTCTTAAACGGTGATGATTGACTTGATAGACACTTTAACAAATAACATGCAGGTTTTTGCAATTTTTTTTTAAATTAATATATATACACTATAGGTACACATGTTTATATGTATTGGTTAATATAATAGTATGTATCTAACTATCTACCTATATGTTAATATTTTTTAGGAATTATAATTGCACATTTCTCAAAATGTTCATTGTTATATTATATCACACAATAAATACATATCATATTTGTTTGTATGTATATAGTTTGAATTTTTCGTAAATAATTTCGTAAGTTGTGTGATAGGGTTTTCACTTATAGCCGCTTGATGTTGTGTCTGCAATCCACCGCAAGTGGATTGCCTACCTGATTTGCTGTAGCACATAGTCCGCGATCCGACGAAGTCGGATTGCCTACCTAAGTGGCTAACTTGAAAGTTAATAGATTTTGACTTGAGATGACTGACTTGCTAGAAACTCCAACACGGTTTTCGACTTTACACTTTTTACATAAGATAAAGCACCGGTCATGCTACGGCACATACCACTCTATGTGCAGGTATACTCTATATAGGTGATCCTGGAGATTGTATCCAGCCTATCCATTTACAACGTTTGTGACGGATTGCTAGACACTCAAACTTTTAACATTCCCGCCAAAGCGTCTAGCCTTATCTCCAATCCATATCACTAATCCTTATCACAAATCCTAAACTTTCGTCTTACAACCTTTGCGACTTTTCACTTTTATAATTCATTGTCTCCAAAATCGGTACCCACTCTCAGCGATTCCAACGGGCCCCGAGTTATACTTAGAGCTAGTATTAATATATAATACACTTTAATACTATCATCTAATAACCTCAAATTACGCATGTACGATGGTTGTTTCGGGACGAAACTACGAAAGCGGAACGCTGACCAACTGCCAAAGTGTATAGTATTTTACGGTATTACGGTATTTCGTGTCGCGTTGTTATGGCTGCATCGGCTCGGCCGGCCGCTATTCACGGTCAAATATGTACCGCCACCCGGCACAACAAACGCCTTCCGCTAACCGACGCTGCCAGCGCCGCGCTACCCCGCCATCTTCTCAATCGGATCGACCCCTAAACCCTCTACCACCCACCGCCGTTGCATTGCAGCACACGCGCACGTCGTCGTAGTCGTTGTACTTCACAGTCGTTCACTTTCCAAATTCTAATTTCTTGCCGCCGCCTCGAATCCTCACTCCCACGCTTTTCATGCGAAGCGAAGCGACGCGACGCAACCCGATCCCAGTTTGGGCTGGTCCAGTGAGAGCGTTTGTTTCTATTATTATTATTATTATTCTCCGTCCGGGGGTTTGGGAAGCTCGGTCGCCGCCGACCTTGGCTAGTGACGTCACCTGAGCGTTGTGTTTTTATTTCACCCTTATTTCGTTTCCGGATCGAAACACCGAACGTTATATTTTTATAATAATATTGTTAATATATGGCCGCCGTCCGCTCACAGACACGACTGCCACGTAGCCCACCCTTGTTTCGTAAGCGATAACCCTCGTAGAATAGTACAATTTTTGTTGGGTCTGCTCGGCCCCTTTAGATCTACCAGAGGACGATCACACCGTACGCAGTTGTTGTGGTTGTTGATGTTAATGAAGCAAGAGGGTACTTTTTAATTTTATATTTATACGAATGTGTGTTTGTCAATTTGAAAAATATCATTGCGGTTAAAGTTAACACTATACCACGTATCTACGTCCGCTTGAGGGTTTGCTGTAGATTAAGTTGGGCACTTCTATATTATGCTGTTGGAGAATTTATTATTAAATAAAAAAAATATTTTTTTTTTTCACCGGCCAAGATACGTTAGAAATGAGAGTGTAACAAATTTACGATTCTTTGTATTCTTATGTGCTTGACATTTGAAACTCAAGTATTCGACTCTTCGGTCGTTTTCATACAATACGTACGTGTTGTTATTGGTGCATACCCCCGGGTGTTCCATTATATTATGGTGACTTGGATAATTGATACAAAAAAAAAAATCCTTCTTCGAAAATCTGTAGTCATTTGAGAAATGTAAACGCGTATTCACAGAATTGTTGACATATGTAATTTTGTCCATCTATATGCAGTTCAATAAATTTAAACACATATTTTAAAATTACAAGGTTCACATATTATATCATGTTCCGTAGTCCGTATACTATTCTATATTAGTTTACATGAACATAACTGATATAATATTCATTAAACACTTCCGGTGTTGTATAAAACTCATACATCTCGTATTTTTATAGAAAAAACTCATTTCCATTATTATTAATTATTGGTTTATCGGCATACATTTGGATCAAATAATACCATTAAATTATTCAAAAGGTTAATTCCGTACACGCAAAACGTTAAATCCGCAAAATATCAATAATAAAATATGAAATAAATAAATAAATTAAATCACTCATTTTTAAAAATCTAGTGTGGGCTGTGGAATCCCGGAAAAAAAATCCCCAGCTACAATATTACTCACAATCACATGCAAATGGTTGAACAAATATTTTTTAAACGTTAATTAGTATCTATAGTTAATATTTAATTACAAATACGTATATTATATTATATTATATTATATTGTTAAAAAAATTATATATTATAAATAATATTTTGTTTGAAATTACGATAATATATTATGTGTAATTTAAATTAAATAACTAACTTAACAACGTTACAAATAGGTGTAGAATATAAAAATATTTTGAATGATCGATACGACAAATAATACAGTTAAACACATAGTATACAAAAATATTATACAAAATATAGGTAATAAAAATAATATAAATAAATAACTATAAATAATTTTTGAAAAATTAACAACAACATTTTATATTACTATATTAATACACATTTTATGTTGGTATAATTCTGTAAAAATTAAACCCCTGAAATAAAATATTACGTTTTCAAAACTTCAAATATTACTTATGATTGTTGTGTAAAGTATAAAAATATTTCGAGTGATTGATATGTCAAAGAATACAGTTCAAAACATAGTAGGTATATAAAAATATTATAAAAAAGGTGGGCAAGTGGGTGTCGCTCTGCTGTACAGTAGGTTACAAGTGGGTCACTGTATAATGGATGATATTAAATTTGAATTCAACGATATAATATCATTGTATAAGAAAAACGATTCTGAGCGGAGACATACTGTCAGTCAAGGTATAAGACATATTATATACATTATACATATCTATGGTACTAAACCAAAATTTGACCTATAATAGGTAGGTACCTATAATAAATTCCAAAACTAATCATATCAAAATATCCATTAGGTACTTATAACGCGTTATACATCAACAAAAACCGTGATACTATCATAGATATATAATAGTACACTTTAGAAGTTTCAAGTATCCACGAATAATATTATTCAATCACAACAAAATAACTAAAATAGTTATTCTAGGTTTTTTAATATGTAATTTCGTCCAGATTTGAATAATGTCTGTAAAAATAACTGTGTTCATATATTTTTTAGATTTTTTGGTTACAGTATGAACTATTTACGAGAACCTTTGTGTTGAATTTGCAATCCTTAGCTATAAAAACTGAACATTTTATAATTTATTAATTACAATGATTGATAATTTTCGAGATTTTGATAAATTTTGTCAAAATTTGATCTTTAAATGCTTATAAAAAAAAACTGTGCCTATGTATTTTTAATATTTTTCAACTGATATTGTAACAATATATCAGGAGTCTTGTATTACATTTTTACACTTTTTGGCCCAACAGATAAAGCTTTATTGATATTTATAGAAAAAAAAACTAAAAAAAATTGAAAGCTGTAAATGTCCATAAACAGCTCCAAAAGAGTCAAAATATTTTCAAAATTGTATAATTTATAGAAAATGCTAATTTAAACATTCAGTAAAATTTTGAAATGTTGTAAAAATTTGAATTTCAAACGCTCATAAAAATTTAATTTGACTGTCCGGTAGAGTTTTTTTTAATTGATAAAGGTAGATAATCTTATAAGGAATCTTGTGTTTCATTTTCAAATCTTAGATTTAAAAAGAAAAATTTTTACGAATTCTTAACTCAAAATAATTTGCTAATTTTCGTGATTTTTCCATATTTTGTCAATTTTTGAACTTTAAATGCTTATAAAAAAAAATTGTGACTAAGGATTTTTAATATTTTTCATCTGCCTTTGAAACACTATATTAGGAGCCTTCTATTAAATTTTCAAGCTTTCGCAACCAACAAATAAAATTGTATTGATATTTTTAGAAAAAAAACTAAAAAAAGATGGAAAATGAAAATGTCCCTAAACAGTTCAAAATAAATCAAAATATTTTGAAAACGTTATCGTGTATATAAAATGCAAATATAAACAACCAGTGAAAATTTCATGTATATACGTTCATTTCTTTTAGAGTTACACCAAAAACCAAAATCGATTTTTTGGAAAACCGATTTTGCGTAAAAATTCCCGTTTTTCCTTAATTTTTATGTTGTTTTTCGCGGCGCTTGTGAAAACTACTGGGAAATTTTTACTTTTGACCCCCCAAAGTACCAACTAGATTCACTTTCCTATCAGAGAAGCTACTGATGAAGAAAATCCAAGCACTTTTACTGTCCTAAAACGTGATGACAGACACAAAAAAAAAAATATATAAAAATATAAAAAAATAAAAACACACATCATTGTAAAACCAATACATTCATCGCTTCGCTCAGAATCTAAAATGTACGCAATATTTTATTTCGGGGATTCAATTTTTACAGAATTATACCAACATAAAATATATAGGTACCTATATTTTGTATAATATTTTTGTATACTATGTTTTTAACTGTATTATTAATTGACGTATCAATCATTCTAAATATTTTTATAATTTTTTTAACAATATAATATAATACCTATACGTATTTGTCATTAAATATTAATTATAGATACTAATTAACGTACAAAATATATTAGTTCAACCATTTGCATGTGATTGTGATTAATATTGTAGCTGGGGATTTTTTTTCCGATTACCGAGCTGTGTGGCGTTTAAATTCCAAAACAACCTAATATTATTATGCTATTAAATAGCTGAAAATACCTTTTAAAACATTTTTTCCAGGGGTGTTGGTTTCCGAATCTTTGTATGACTGTATCTAATATAAATATATTATAATATATTGCATGTAAACAGAATATAGGGAAAAAATCCTCAAAGCTATATCTAACTGTTAGCCATAGCTGTAAAAAAAAATAATTAACAATAAAAAACTATACAATTTGAATGAAAATAATTATACTGTTGCTATATAAATATTTATTTATTTATATGGGTAGGTACAATTAAGTAATAATAGTACAGTATTTGAATGTCAATTTGACAAATATAACAGTGAAATTTAATAATATAATATTTTTAAAATTAATCGTATTCCTGTTTATGAATCCTAATATCTTAAATGATTTTTTAACTAAAGTATTAAAATGCAATGTACTACAATTATTAATTTTATAATTATAAGTAATAACTTTATCTAAAGTATTCTAGACGAGAAAATGTAATAACACTACAATTATTTACATTTAGTGGGAGGTAATTTTGACGACTCCAAGTTACAAATTTATTTAGATTTTACTGTAAAATTTAAGTATTAGTTGGATACTTTTAATGGTCAAACATATTTAATATTTATTTATTAAAATATCGTTTTTATACTTTATCTAAAGTATTCTAGACGAGAAAATGTAATAACACTACAATTATTTACATTTAGTGGGAGGTAATTTTGACGACTCCAAGTTACAAATTTATTTAGATTTTACTGTAAAATTTAAGTATTAGTTGGATACTTTTAATGGTCAAACATATTTAATATTTATTTATTAAAATATCGTTTTGATGTCTGATTGGAAACAGTATAACTACTTGTTTACGATCCGATCTATTCATGAGAAGTTGTAGGTACAATAACCATTTCATGAAGTGGAAACGGTAAATAATATACTGTGTGATGTGTGTTCATAAAAACACTTACTGAGTAATATAATATATTATAAATATTTAAGTACCTAATTTTAAATATAAAAAAATGGGTGTCGCTCTGCTGTACAGCAGGCTTACAAGTGGGTCACTGTAATGGGTGGTGTTAAATTTGAATTCAATGATATAATATCATTGTATAAGAAAAATGATCCTGAGCGAAAACGGTCAGTCAGACTATGATAACAGTATATTACTAAGTATATTTGATGATATTATTGTGAATAAATTAATTTATATATTTACCTATTTACTTTGAACATTGTTTCAAATTTTCAATCATTAGCTATAAAAGTTGAACATTTTATAAATGTTTAACTACAAAATAATTACCTATTAAATTTTAAATTTGATAAATGCTGTCAAAATTCGAACTTTAAATGCTTATAAAAAAATTTGTGCCTATGTATTTTTAATATTTTTCAACTGCCATTTAAGCAATATATCAGGAGCCTTGCATTAAATGTTCACGCTTTTTACCCAACAAACAACATTTTATTGATATTTTTAGAAAAAAAAAAAAAACTAAAGATATTTAAAACTGACAATGTCCGTAAACAGCTCAAAAAGAGTCAAAATATTTTCAAAATGTTTTATTGTATAGAAAATGAAATTATAAACATTCAGTAAAATTGTCATGTATTTACAGTTAATCGTTTTTGAATAACAATAAAATAACAAAACCACTACATGAGAAATCCAGTGAATATCAAAATTTGTACCATACAAATATGAATTTCAAACGCTCATAAAAATTTGATTTGATTTGCTTGTAGACATTTATTTTGTTGATAAAAGTAGACAAACTTATGAGGAATTCCGTATTACTTTTTAAAATCTTAGATTTTAAAAGAAAAATTATTATGTATTCTCAACTCAAAATAATTTACTAATTTTCTTGATGTTTTCGTAGTTTGTCAAGATTTGAACTTTAAATGCTTATAAGTTATAAATAAAAACTGTGACTAAGGATTTTTAATATTTTTCAAATGTCATTGTAACAATATAGTAGGAGCCTTGTATTAAATTTAAGCTTTTTTACCCAACAAATAAAGTTTCATTGACATTCATAGAAAAAAGACTAATAAAATTGGTAACAGAAAATGTTCCTAAACAGTTCAAAACAAATCAAAATATTATCGTATATAGAAAATGTAAACATAAACAACTAGTGAAAATGTCATGTATATATATAAGTTCATTTGTTTTAGAGTTACACCAAAAACCAAAATTGATTTTTTGAAAATTTCCGTTTTTCCTTAATTTGTATGTTGTTTTTTCCCCGTCGCTTTTGAAAACTAGGTATAGGGAATTTTAAATTTTGACCTCCCCAATGCACCAACAATATTTCCTTTCCCATTGTACAAGATACTGAGGTTTAAAATCGAAACATTATTTCAACTACTTATCGTGTACACAGCCACAAAAAAAAAAAAAAAATACATTATTGTAAAATCAATACATTCATCGTTCCACTCAGAATGTAAAAGAATCACTTGTTACCAGCTATACTAAAGTCTATACTACCAAAGTCCCACAATTATATTTTAAGTTTACTATTTACTTTTTTATTCTTGTGAATCTCAGCGGATGTTTAATTAATTGTTACTTACTAGTTACTACTATCGACTCCGGTCTACGGCGGACTAACCGAGAGATTTATTTCGAAATTTTTCATATTTTGTTTTTCGTGCAATGTATAGAATACACAATTTTTAATCTGTGTTTTGTTACTTTTGTTATTTATTAACATTTTATAGTTAATTATTAGTATGTCAATTTGAACATGTTAACTTAATACGAGGAATTTTTTCGGTAGGTACGAGAAGTTAATAAATCAAGAAAAAAGATTTAATGCATATTTGATTGCATATTTTAGTGTCTGCGCATACTTCACTGCATATTTTAACACTAACAATTAGTAATAAATTTTTTTATTTAATCTTTACACCTTCATACGCTCTCAGTAATTGGTTTTATTTTTTAGATATAGCTTTTCTCTAGTTATTCTATGTTCTATAATATTAATTTGTAATTATATTCAATAGATACCTACATTTTTTATTTTTTAGAATTATTTACTTGCATACATAATCATCTTGTGTATCATATATCTGTTTTCAAAATTCTTTGTAAATTTCCGTAATTATCAGCATTTTGTAGACCACCAGTATATCAATATTCAATATAATTATAAAGTAAAATTGTATTTTTATTTTTTAGTATTTCATTATATTATGACCATTCATCTCCCAATCATGTTTTTAATTATCAATCACCTTTATCATCAGATGATATTGGACGATATGTCTTCTTTTTTTTTTTTTTTTTAATAAAGAATAATTTCTATAGATATTAATATTGATCTTATACTTATTGTATTATTTTTTTATTTTTTTAATAAAACTATCAATTATTACAATAAAAAAGTTCTAAAATAAAGTACATGTTTATTATTGTTTGTTTGAACACGCTATCTCAGGAACTACTTGTTCGAAATGAAAAATTATTTTTGTGTTGGATAGTCCATCTATCGAGGAAGGCTATCTAAGCTATATAACATCACGCTATGACCTATAGGAGTCCGGGGAGGGGCTCAAAGAGGCATTTTGAGATATATGATGGAAATTTTTGTTTATAAATGGTTGCTATTGGTTATAGGAGAAATAATTAGTATAAATAATATTCATTTATTACTGGTTGCGGTTGATTAATCGACAGATCCGGTACAAGAATGCATCAAATCAAATTTTTGCACATTGCTTACGAAGTGGCGGAGTTGCACTTATAGCCGCTCATCGCCGTTGTCCGGGGTGGCTGAGTTGCATTTACTGTAGCAAGTTGCACCCAAAAAAAGCTGAACAATCACAATTTTGTCCTTTTTTATGGGCCACAAAGTGCGATGGATCAGCTAGTGTTTAAGCTACTAACTAAACACAATCAATTTCCAAACTATTTTTGTCTTTAATATGTTATTTACTTATAATTTTTAATCAAGTTAATTTGTTTATGTTATGAACTCATGAATCACGATTCATCCAACATTTTAATTTTATTTGTGCTTTTATTAGGAAAAAGACAGTTATGGAAATGAAGTTTCTAAATTAGCCCGTCCATTACCTGTGGAGTATTTGTTACTAGATGTACCAGCTTCAACACCCTTAACTCCATTGAATACGTTCACATCAATTAAAGACATCACAAAATTCCCTGTTGAAAATAGATTAATCGATGGACATATTCAAGACTTTGATTCATTGTGCAAATACCTAAGACAATTTACTCCGTTACAATTTTACGAGTCTGTTTCTGATTTTCATTTACTATTGTATATTGCTACTATGGATATGCTGCCCATGAAAGTAATTTTTTTTTAATATTTCATAATATTCTTGTAAATAACAAAATATTTTTTTTAGGATTCTATGGCTCCACTGTTAGAAGCAATACAAGTTAATGATAAACAAGCAGTGGTTGAATGGTCCAAATCAGATGTGTGGGCAACACTCGAGCAATTGATCAGTAATACTTCAGATTCTGCAGTATCGGGTCATGTAGGTAATGGTTTTGCATCTGCACAGACAGAATCGTGGACATGCATACATTGCACCTTTATGAATAATTCTGATCGGCAATCATGTGATATATGCAGATTGCCAAGGGATATCAACTAAATGTTTTATAACAAACATGTATCTCATTCACAGTAAATATAATTATATATAAACATATTTTTTTATGCATTGTTTATTATATTGAAAAAAAGAACTAAATAACACAGGTAATATTATGTAATGAACTTTTGTTTTGTTGTATTGAGCATAAAAATGTAAGTATATAAAAAATACAAAAAAAATGGTGGATTACCACAAAGTAAAAAAATTTCCAATTTTAATTAAGTTTTTTAATTTCAATAGAAATTTATAGTAATTTTTATCTTTATTGTACTGGTATTTTATTTTGATTGATTTTTCTAAATAATATAAAAATTGAAAACAATAAAGTTTATACCAAAGTAAAAAAAAATATGACTTCATTTCTTAAAATGTATGCAATACAATATTAAGGGCCGTTCTTACAATGTTCGATTAAAGTTAACTGACATTTAACCTGCCGAATTCTGCCGATAATAAAATCTCTTATCAGTCGGTTAACAGAGACTTTATCGAACATTGAAAGAACGGCCCTAGATATTGTAGGTATTTATATTTTCCTGATATTTCTTTTTATCCAATATCATTATTGAATAATACTAAAAATGTCTATTTAAAATGGTATTTGTATAATACCATATAAATATAGATAAATATAGTTAACAATTATAAAATTGTAAAATGTATTAAGGTTATTTTAATAAACCATCTTACAATTAAATATTTATACCTTTGAATAATTATATGAAAAATTATGTACCTAGCTACATTTAAATCTGATTCCACATATTACGTAGGTACTAAGTTTTCCTGGTAAAAATCAAACTACAATCAATCTACAGTCACATCCTGCATTTAATGTATAATTATTGAAAATAATATTGTACAATTTGTTAACATTTAAGCATATTATAATATTGAGTCTTAATACTTAACATTTAAAAATATATTGTTTAAATATATATTTTATAAAATATGTCACAATTGTTGAAGAAAAGGCAGATCGGAAAAAATATATATAATATTAAGACAAACGATTTAACAAAAATTTAACAAGCATGCAAGTTTCATATAACTGGAGGAAACTCTGAATCGTCGTTCAAGTTAAATCGATCTTCGGATACGTCAGTCAAGCTGTCAACATGATTCTCTGCATCTGTAATAAATAATTATAGTTTATTCAACAATTGTATAATATGTGATTGAATTGCTCAACATTGTAATATAATATATAATGTAATATTTTGTCAATGTACGTATTTTGTTGTCTAATGAAAAAATCACAAATGTTATGAGTTGTTATGACAAATACCTGACTGACTGGATGGGGATGTCCCTGAGGGCACCAGCATAACTTCCAACTGGATCTTTTTAGGTTTTATCGTAAACACAAATACACACATAGCAGGTTCATTTGAAGGACAGCAATTTAGAGAGAAGGAATCGAGCAGCAGAAAACAAAACCAACAACGGTGTCAGTCAAACCATGTTAAAATTAAGGGCTAAAGCTGCATACTCACTCGCTACAGATAGTGTGTAATCCAAGCAGTCCTTAGTCATATGATTAGTGTCTACTGCAGGCCCAGTATCTGTTGCAAACAATTTTAGAAACTACCAGTCAACGACTCATAACAAATGTTAAATACTTGTTACAAATGGAATAAGTTGATCATTTATACAACGTTTAGTAGAATATTCTAACTCATACATTTTTAATAGATATATGAAATTTCACCAAAATAAAAGCAGATATATATATATAGGACATTATGATAATTTTTTTAAAGCCTCACAATTATGTTCCTCAAATTTGTTTCAATTATATTTTTGTTTGTTTGGTATGTAAACTACTGATGTGAGTTATGATGATCAAATATTATACTAATAGTTTTTAATGATGAAATAATTAAAATTATAAGGATCAATTTCACAAACCTAATTTTGTATTGATGGAGGATTCTGTTTTCGTGGTTTTATCCAACTTGGTTGTATTGACCTCCTTCAATTTGATTGGTTTAGGGCTGTCCACTACATCTAATTGGCCATCCAGTCTAATATAGAAGCATAGTTAAATATATACCAATTTAATAATTCAAATACACAATAATTATTCTAAGACAAAGCATTTGACAAACCTATGAGTACGCCAAAGAGTACATTCACCACCCTCTTCCATATCTAAATTATAAACATATAAATATCCATGGGATGAAGCAACCAGTAACCTTAAAACTTTGTCAACCCTAAAAAAAAATAAACCAAAAGTAATTTCAAAATTATTTGTTTTCAGTAAATAGGTTACTTACATCACTATTGTACAAATATTTTTTAGTCCCTGAAACGGTAGATGAATTGAAGCTACTGCTCGTCCCTGGTTGAACACATCTGTTACTTGAGTCGGTAAATAATTAGCTGATGCAGTAACGGCTTTTGATAAAAATGACATCCAGCTTTGTTGTTCATCGGGCATTTGTGGTCTACACAGAATAAAAATATTTTATAATCATCCATTAAAAGCACATTTTCATGAATAATAAATTACATTTCTTTGGTGTCATCCAATTTGAACACATGCACTGTTTCAGTATTACTTGATGAACACAAGTACAAGCCATCAATACTGAACGCCAAGCTACAAATACTGACACAGCGCTTAACACCACGACGGAACTCATATAATTTAGCACCATCAGAAATGTTGAACACTCTAATAACTGTGCCTCGTTCACTGGCCGTCGCTATTCTATTGCCCTGGTGGCTAATGGCCATTGCCGCCAAAGGACTTTCATGAGCTGAGATCATGGACACAGATTGCTAAAATATTATCCAATTCATTTTAACTCAAAAAGTCAACACAATAAGCTTAAAATATATAAGATGATTACCAAATTGATGGCATCAAAAATTTGCACTTCACCAGTTGTACTTGAACCGGGATATGCCAAATAGCACATATCACTATTTGTAGACAGACAACAAAGTCCAGCTGGGTTAGGTGGAGTGTCTCTAATTGTGTGCAAGACCTTCATGTCATGTATATTGTGTATATACAAAGATTCCTCTAGGCATACAACTAATCTCTGCCGAAAAAAATAGATAGTAATTAATTCCATTACAGATATACTACTTTAAAGAAATAAACATTATACTTACAGCCCTGTTTAATTTCACACCTAGAATAGTGTTTGAATAGCTGTAGTTGCATATTTCATTTCCTTTTTTAAAATGGCACACTCTTAACTTACGTGGCGACGACAAGCTGACCACTGCAACCAGGCTACTGCTGAATAGCCTCTCCACAATACAGATATCTTCAGATTCTGTCACAAGTTTAAATATAATTTTTACACAAATTATTATTTTCATATTATTATTTAATTAGCTTTACCATTTTCATATATTTGGTCTAAATTATCAACGGAAGACAACGAGTATAAACGATATCCAGTCTTCGTACCAACAGCAAGTGACCTGAAACAAAATAATAATGTATTAAAAAAAAAAACAGATTGATTTTGAACATAATTTTTATTCATATTTTATAATAGATTTTAGGATTGATATTTCCATAAAAATAATTAATTAAATGTATATGTTATTCAGTTAGGGATGTTTATTCCTACGATCAGTAATTTTTTATTGCATTTTCCTGAAACTTTAAGGTTCTAAAAATAAATCGCTGAAGTAACATCTGTGTGCGTAAAATATATATAATATGTTATATACGCTTACACAAAATTGTGAAGTACCTACTCCTTATCCAAAAAAAATAAATCAATGTCTAGACGTTTTTGCCAATATATATCTTTCCACGTAAAATCATAATTTTTGCGAACCGTAATTTATACTTTAATAGTTTAAAAATATAATATAAATTATAAATACTCAGTATTCGATAATCGATATATTTTATGTAGACTTTACATTTTTTAGGCTATAATGAACGTAATCAGATACCTTAATAAAACATTATGCAAGAAGAAATATCAGGCTTTGAGGGAACAGAAATGGTTTGTCATATAGTATTGATATTTTCTTGTCAAAAACAAGTACCTATATAAAAAAAATATTAAAAACAATTCTATTATTGCTATCACAAAGCTTTAAAATATAATACAAAGTTTATCAAAAGTTGTCAGTTAAGCAAATTAAAAATATTGTAAATACATGGGCACATTTTATTTTTACGGTCAATGAAGTCAGGTACTCAGGTCTACAATTTGACATTAAATGTCATAAAATTAAGAATAATTGATAATACTCGATATTTTTGAAAAAAATTAGTTCAATCTACCGTATTTCTAATACAATATGAATTATGATATAAGTATTTACTATTCTACCATCTACCTAATGTCCTAATATATATTTAAAAATAGAAATTACGTTTAGTCTCCGTTCAGAATCGTTTTTCGTATACAATGATTTATAAATTAATTCAAATTTACCACATCCATTTCATTGACCATATAATATAACCTACACTCAATACACAAATACACACTGGTGAGACAGCCCCTCGTACAAATAAAAAAATAGGCCTCCCCAAAACACACACTATAGGTATACTTATTGCACACTGAATATATGCACTTGTAATATACCTATTTATGATCTATTTATCTGTTATAAAATATATTAAGGGAGTAAGAGCCGGTGCGTTTTTAGTATAAATACAGGGACAAATACATATTATCTTACAGGAAAAACTCTCACACTCTGTAAAATAGTCAGATTTTGTTAATTTTTTTTTTTATTTTAAAAGAAAAAAACATTTTACAGGTGGGATTGAAGCCCGATTTTCAAAATTTTATTTATAGAAGCTATAATATGCATTTGAATAATGCAATGAACAATATTTCAATTTGTTATTTTCAAAGGTTTTTTCTAGAAAGTAAAATGGAAATTCGATCTTTGATTCCGACCTGGAACAAGTTCTCATCTTTCAGATAATTAAAAAACTATCAAAATCCGACATATCAACGAGGCGTGAGTTTTTCCTGTGAAGTAATTTTTTTTGATAAAATAGGTTCTCCGTATCAACCCCCCTAAATATGTATCGGATGTAGATAGGTGGAAAAGTATTATAATTTATAACTAAGGTAGGTAACGACTAAAATATAATTTTCAAATTGTATAGAATTTCGGAAAATTGGAAAAACCGGCACCGACACCATTAATTAATAATCGAAAATCTAACTTCAACAGGGTAAATCACTCAATCACTACAAGTACCTAGGAGGGGATATATGGGTTAAACCCCCCGGAGACCAAATGTTGTACACAATACAACATAAATAATTTATAATATTATGAATAATGAATATATGTGGATACTGAATGTCTATTAAAATCTTTATATCCACCCCCCCCCCGTTAAAAACCCTAGATTGCTAATGCCAAGCACCTTATATATTTTAATCATGCATTAATTCAAAATTCGATTTTTGGAATTTTTAAAATACTTAAAGTAATAGTAGTTCATATAATATTGAGGTTGTTATATATAATCTAAGGAGTTTTGTATGATGACACAAACTTCTTTTTTCAAAGACAATTACAGTATTTTATTGCAAATTGTGAACCAGATGATTCTTTTGAAAATGTTGATATACGCGTCTATATGAAAATTCGTACGAGTAGGTTCTGAGTAATTCAACTTTATGTACCATGGGCAATAATAGGTAATAGACAATAGTCCTTATTTCATAATAACGGTTATATAAAGTATAAAATGTAAAACCGATGACATTTTTAGTCTAGCATTATTATTGTACTCAATTCTACAATATTTACAAATTAACTTTTTGTTATGTATTTATTTATTAATTAGTGGGTATATTCTTACATCATTATTTTAATTGTCTAATCATCATAACCGCCCTATCCTTTAAACCTATTATTATCTATACGACTATACCACACAAAGTTAAATAACTCATAAGCCTTAATCTACTCATAATCTACTACTTTAAATTTAAATTTTTATACCTATTATAGGTACAGCGAAGCATCGTCTTTTAAAGAGGTTTCTAAATTAGATTCAATATAGGTTGGCAGGCGGCCGTCGGTCTAAGACTCGGCTCTGAATATTATAATATTATTATATTTTAATGTTTAACAGTGTACATTTAATTATATTCAACCATTTATTGTTCTTTCAATGTTATATAACATATACATTGGAAAAAAATCAATTTGTTTTGAAAGTATTTTGTTAATATTGACACGTGTATATCAAACAAAAAACCTTGCATCGTGATTATGAAACATATGCACCGTCGCACCAAGTGGCCTTGATAGATGCACACTGCATACTGCATAGTGCACATTATAGTTACACTTGCAGTATTTGCTATTCTTTTAGTCATATTTTATTATACCAAGATAGTTATCCCTAGTTTACCAGACCTTGGTATTTAAAACGACGTATAAGGTAAGTAAAAAGCACTGCAGTTTTAAAACATTAAGAACGACATGACTAATACTAATTCGTAATAAATACTTTACCACAAGTTACAACTTAAAGTTACTATAACTCGTATAAAACATATTTTAAGTACCTAATATTGAACTATAAACCATATGCACGTATGAATAGTACCTACTATAAAAGTATATAACTAAATTATAATGTTCTTCTTTTCAAATATAATTACGAACAAAATATTTTGTGTTAATTTATTATGAAAAAAAATTAATAAATGTAAAATATCAAAGCCACGAAGGACAATAATATTATCAAATACGTAATTCAAAATGCGTGATGGAAATCTATCTAAATTTAAGTTCAATTTATTTCAAGCCTCCAGAGGTATACGAGTTCTGTATTCTATAGAACATATTTTTTGAGATGTGATATACAAACCTAATATTCCACTATACTTATGGAAAATCATTAACGATTTGAGTCTAGTCATTCTAGTTCACTATACCTACCTATACCATGTAGTAAAAGTAGCAGGTATCTTATACATGAAAAATAAGACATGCACATGGCACACATACCATATTCTTTCATTATAATATTATATTTGTTGTCAAAGGATTTAGGTTTATTACGTGAAGTTAATTTTAGTTTTAGTCAACAATTCAAATTCAAAAAAAAACTCTTTAAAATTATTTATTGGTAATTTGTATTAGACTAAAAAGGCCTTCACTTGGGGAACATTCTTTCATAATGAAAATATAACTACCTATACATATCCTAATGTGTACCGAACACATTTTTAAAAGAAATTATAACGCAATGTTGTTACACTTTTTAAAATACTCAAATATAATTTTTAAATCACTGTTAACTATATAAATAGTGAACCATATATTATAATGGTTAACCTGTATAGTTTCCTAATAATAATAATAACTTCGTATTTTAGTTTAACTAATGATGTTATTAAGAGTTATGTTTTATTTTAGAAAATTGAAATTCGATTGTTTTCAAAAATTAAATCTGACATCATATTATGAAAGTATAAAAAATAATATTAACAGATACCTATTTTATATCTGATAATAACAAATTAGAAAAACAGATTGAACGTTGATTTTGTCAGCACTAACTACATTGAAAGGAACAAGTCTACCATCCATACATTAATATTCATATTTACATATTGATATATGCATTATGCACTATGTAAACATACCAGTTGTTATATTTTAAACACGTTTTATTATATTCATATAATTACGCAATTTTAAATTTTAGTAGTCAAGGAGTATAGTATACAATAAACTGTGTTAAATGTGAACTGAAATTTCTGTATTCTGAAGTACTATTATTATCAACTAAGTACATTATTTTAGTTTATTTTTAAAGACGTTATAATTATTTTAGTAAAATACATAAAAAAATTGTACTGTATACGAAATAAATTTAAATTACAATTGATTAGCATTTAGCAATAATTTTTAATGTACAATTTGTAAGAAATAATAAGATGTATTACCTACAATAAAGAACACCGAAAAATGACCTCCACTAATAATATAACTATTTGGACAATAAAGAGTACAATCATCCTGCATAATTTGAGGAAATTATAAAATAATAAATAAATAAATGATAAATTAATTACAGTTCATTTCTAAATCTCATCAAACATCGGCGTGTTAGTGGCGGATCCAGGGCTTAATTTTGGTGGGTGGGAATTGGGGGGGGGGGCAAAAGTACGAAAATTGGCTTAACACAGTGTAAAACATAGGAAAAATACAGAGATGTGGGGGAATGCCCCCTTTGATTCCCTTGGATCCGCCGCTACGGCGTGTTTATACAAATCAACAATTAAAAGATAACTACAATGACATATTATTGTTTACTCATCATTTAACAATAACTACGCATACGGAATACATTGTTATGAAAAAAATTAATTATTAAGTATTAAAATCACGTAAGATTACCTACGTTTTTTTTTGTTTCTATTTGACACACGTATGCTGCTCAATAAAATCACGTCCTACATATTATTTAAAAAAATAATAATTGCGAATCTCGTAATGACTGCGATATTGCACTCTATATATTTATATTTATTTTTAATTTAATTGTTTTAGCACTTCCTATATTATATATTTAAACAAAATCATATTGTTAGCTCTTAGTATTTAATCGCTTTTACGGTTACAAAATGTTTAATATACATTAGTACACATAAATGATAGTGTATAGTACTGTAGTATCATTTGCACATGTTAAAGGTTATTATAATTATTATATTATTATGATTGCTTATAAGTCGTAATCATCTACGTCATAAATCATATTAATATAAATATATAAATAAATATATAGCCATATAGGTCCATCATTATATAACGAATTTATCTCCCTATACATGGAAGTTTATCCCCGGCATATATAATAATTAATATTAAATAAAAATTGTATTATTTACAAATTAACAATTAACGATTAACAGTAATGATTATATAGATAATATTAATGACAGAAGACGCTGTCTTCAAGACGGACTAGATCCTAGGGACAAGGAATAATACCACTCCCCAAGATATAAAGAGACAAAAATATAGTGATAAACCTCTTTATATGTACTGTATAGATATTAGATTATAGAGCCTTTATAAATATTATACATGATTCTAAGTTATAGCTCATACATTTTAAGCCGTAACGACGTTACATTACCCAAATCCTTAAGGACAGTTGTGTTTAATGTCATAATTTCGTTTTATCTCAGTCACTTCAGATCATGTCAGAAAACAATTAATAAAACACTCGTAATGAAATATTTTGCTCTCCGAATTGCATCAACAGAATCAGATATATAAATATTAAATTTAAAATAACTAACTATTAATAAGTTAACTTTATACAGAGTGATTATCCAAGCATGCTCAATGGATTACCTTCATTTTTCCTTTAATAATGAATTTTATCAAATTCTATTTTTTGGGATTTTTTAGTATACTTAAGGTAAGTCAAGGCTTATATTTTTAGACTTTTTATACAACTGCACAATATAGTCTTATGCCATAGGTACTTATTTTTTTCAGTAAATTTATGTTAGATGACTTTTTTGAAAATTTGATGTATCTCAATCGAAATTCGTATGAGTCATAAATTATGAGTTATCGAATAACCCAGAAATACAGAATTTAAAAGAAAAAATTGGTGATCATGCTGGTAACTCATCTTGCATATAATTTAAAATTTCATGCCACGTTGAAAATACTAATTTCACAATAAAAGATCCCTCGAATGTTTTAAATAATATTCCTGTACCTATAGGATTTATTTTAAATTTCTAAGGTCAACTGGTCAATTACATAACTATATATAACAAGTCCTCCACACTCGTTGTGAGAACCACTGAATAAAAATTTACAATTTAATGTGCAGGTGTGTATTATGGCCGTGTATGAATCGAGGAGAAGTATATAACCCCACGCACAGAACACAGTAGATATATTTAGGGAAAGTATCACTATCATTATTGTTTTATACGTCATATTATCTACATATTAACAATATAGACAAGAGAATAACAACGCGAAAACACTATTGAGATCGGATATACGGCTATACAATAGAATGATGATGGCTGATGAGTGATGCAATTTAATAAATTGCATACCTACGACTATGTATAGGTAGTTAAATATTTATAACAATATAAATAATTGTATTAATATTAAGTATGGTTGTAATTTATACAAAAATTACTTAAAATTCTATAATAAAAACTAATTGGTCCTACGCGCTGGTCGACCGCTGCGTATATACTATATAGATATATATTATTAATTATTTTTTATAGATATAATATTTATTGGTTGAGCGTTTGTAAAATTGCATAATTAGATAGATGGCAAGGTAAGAAATGACTCATTGTCGAAAAAAAATTGCTCAAATCATAATAACAATCATCAAACCTTGGGTTTATGAACCGTAACTTTGGGCGGCGTGGAAGTAAAACAAACGGCGATCGTACTAAATATAGTATTAGTACAGGCTGGCCATACAATTTCTTATAATATAGAGTATAATATATACGTAATATCATTGATTTTAAATACTAGTATTTAATACCTATATATAAATTATATCGATACGTATGCCTAAAGAGTAATGGTATATTATTAATAATATTATATGGATCGTATTAATATCGGAATGCGTGAGGAGGATAATGTGGTAGGTCGTAAGTATAATAATTATAATTAACAGATCCTGGATCGCGTCAAGCCACTAAAGGCAAACATTTTTTGTTTGCAAATCCAACTGAAATTTAGGGAATAACGTTTTGTAACATGACAATATAAATATCGTTATCGGAAAACACACTATGACGACGGATGTTGTGATAGTCTGCACTCTGCAGTATATATTATAATAAAAAATAATTTAGGACACCATATTATAGATATTATTTTATCAAATATTATACTGTTGTGTAATATAGCTAATATCCTTCGCACGCACTCAATATTTTTTTTAATTCGTGTATTATATTATATAGGTAACTACAGTAATTTAAAAAAGCATGGGATCAAGTAGGTATATTGTTAAAAATCGTACCTGCTCAACACTTTCTTACCAGCGGTACCAAAACTGAAATATTTGAGTTCCGGAGTACTGTTCGACATTAAATATAATACCGATATGTATAAGTGGTATATGCGCGTGGGATACGCCGAATCACGATATCGCGACGACTAATTTTTTTAGCACATCTTCACTTTGAACTGCCGTTATCGTAATTCGAAAAAATTTGCACACGCCACTTATGAATTAGGTGTTAAAGTTATTTATAATACGAGTAAAAAAAAAAAACCTATAAAACGAAACTATAATTATTTCGTATAATATTGTTATGTTTTAAATTAAATTAAAGTAATAATAATAATAACAATAATATAGAATCACAATGACACGACGGCAATATTGTAAATATCATATCACTACCACAACAGTGCAGTTGTTGTAGGTACCTACGGCGGCGGCCAACTATATACATATAGCGATCTTCGCGTCGAACTGCACATGATATCGTTTAGCACAGTTTTGAGCACTTATTGACCATGGTAGCGGTGCGTCGACTGTAACACGCGCGCTGCACACACCCACAAATACACACGCTCCCGCACATGCATACGTGCGCACAACCGGCACAGTCACTCGCGCGTATAACAACAACAATAACAACCAACGCGCTCGTCTGTACTATAATATGGTTGTTGTAACGCCAGTTACCACCTTACTGGAGTTACACACGTCATACAAGATGGGTCCCAAATACATATTAATATATTATAGTATTATACCTTTCGCTTAGCACATTGTGAATTATTTTTAATATTATAATTTGGACAATTTGGTGGTGAAAAATTATTGTTATTGTGCGTCCGGCGACCGCCACAGCGAGTTACCACCAGGCCGTGTACTCGTAGAGCGTCGTTGCCGTGGTTTCGCGAACGCAGCGCGCAGTTTTTCCCTCCGCGGACCGAAGTTTGCGCGCGGAACTATGCCACGTAGATAGCGGAAAAGAGAACTCCGTACGCGCAACGATAGAGTGCCGCTTACCGCTGCCGAAAAGGCCGTCACTGTAGTAATATTACACGATAATAATATTATAAAGAAAATATATATAATTAACGGCGTCGGCCGATTTTCGGTCAGGAAAGAAACAAGATTCACGTCCTAAACGCGCGACACGACTGGATACTCAAATTCCGAAGGGAAAGTGACTATTCCTAGAATGCCGAAGATATCGCTGGTCGGATCCCGTGATGTGCGCTGTTGTGGTTGTTGTTATCGGCGTCGTTGTTATTGTTGTTGAAACTGTCGCATTATTATTATTATTTATTATACCGTCGTGGAGAATCACTTTCGCCCGCCGCTGCATTGGCGCGAAACTTAACTTGACCTCCAACCGTGACCTGGTTAAAGACGTAAACGAACGCGTAATTTATTTCGAACGCATTGCCGCTGCTCAGCGGGACTGGACCGCCTTGACGTTTAAAAATGGGTGAACAGCTGTAGCCGTCCGTCACATTACATAATATTAGTTGTTACTTATATATTAGATTATTATTATCACGTCATAATAATACAATTATCGGGCTAAACGCACACGCTCCTAACTAACGACGCATAGTTTCACGTTGTCCGTTTGTTTTATAATGCATACCTACTTTGCACGCACAGTCGTGTGCTGTATATATTATATCATACATTATTATTTATTACACACAATCAGGCTACACTAATTTTCACGGTTAATGTTTTTTTTAAATATAGATTTTCATTAAAATTAATATATGTTTATAATTTATAATTATAATACATTGAAAGATCAAACTATAATTTTATTATACCTACATTACTAAATAATACGGAAAATATGCAGATATAATATTATTATATAGGAATATAATTCTTTTAATTGGATTAGTAAATTAATATGGCCAGTTAAAATTGATTAGACTAGTCGATATACACTATACAGTATAATATAATTTAGTTATTACTTATTAATATTGACTTGGTTACACAATTTTACCTCTACTGACTGTTCCGCGTATGGCGTGAGTATCTATAACGGAATACAATTGTAACTATATCAATTAATTTACCAATCCGCTTAAAAAGTTGTTCAAACAAATTTGTCACTGTAAACAAACATTAATTGGTTAGGGCGTTTCAATAAGTTATATTACAAAACTATGTTACAAACAAGACTTAATTTATTTCAATTATTATACATTTTATAATAATTTATTATAATTTTATTGTTTTAGTTTGACCCACTTTACACCCTATATTTCTAAAACTGCAATTTTTTTAATTTCCATGGATTCTGCCTCCTATTATCCCCAACTAAATGTTCAACGATATTAAGTCAAATCGATATAGGTACTGACAGATTACGAGTATGATAGTACTATAGGTATATTACTAATTAGTAAAGACTAGATTTATACTCTCATACCTAAAATATGATGCTAATATTCTCTAAAAATACCTTCAAATATTCTCATTATATTTTCTTAAAAACTTAAAAAATATGCAAAAAATTATCAATAAACATCATTATTTGCTTTAAAATGCATTTGAAAAAATTTTTTTTTCAACATTATTTTAATAGAGAGGTATTAATTAGGTATTAAAAGTTAAGTATTCTAATGGAATAGTGCTGCACTATTGGAAATAATAAAAAAAAAATTGTAAATGTTCAAAAAAAAATTTTCTAGCCACCGTAATGTTAAAATAAATACAAATTTTTTCCCACAATTTACGAAATATCTAAAAATATTCTAAATGGGTTAAATATTCTCTAACCCATGAATTATTCTAAAAAAATAAATATGCAAAAAAAAACTTTTTTCTACATATTCAGAATTGAACGAATCGTCCACATTTTTTACTCCCATAAGAATACCCAGTAACAATATGTAAAAACATATAAATCCGGTCTTTACTAATTAGTAACAACAAAGAATGTACCCAGAATAATGTTCTTTAAAAAAATAAAAACAAGACAGTAATTAAATATGATGATTATATTCTCTAAACATTTTTACTGTAATATAATGTATTAAACTGATATTGTTTTACATCAAAGGTAAAATATATACTTATAAATTAGCTATACGAGTGGGCACTAAATTTAGTTATCTGTTACTTAGCAAGTAATGGGATTTATGAATTAAAAATATTTGTTAAAACACTATAATTTTAAGAATGTGGAAACTAGTAAATAATAAATATATAATAACCGATAATAATAATAAATACAAAAATATTGTCACGTGCTAAGTAAAAATAGCAAAGGACAAACAAAATTTAATCTGCCCCAGAGTGCTCAAAACCTTGGCTGCCAACTATAATTATATAATAATATAATATAATCATCAACATTAACATTAATAAATAAATATTCACTATGATACATATTATCGACAAGATATGAATTTCTGACACCATTAATTTTGTTGTAATAATCATAATATGTACTAAAAGTATATTATACTCATATAAACTATAAAATATAAGTTGAGTAATTGTAAGAATATTTTGAATGTGTAATTTTATTATTAACTGTAATGTTTACAAAAAAAATATAAGTTAATTCAGATAAAAAAAAAACACAACTGAAAAAGATGGGTTTTCAATTGTTTCAAATATCAAGGTATGTAAAGAAAAATGTATATATAGAAAGTTTATTATTTTAAGAAGTTCATTTTTATATAATTATTAAAAATAGTTTTATACAAAGATGAAATACCCCATACATACAACACAAATAATATTATGTCAATAATAACTAACATTAATTTCAACATTAAATTAATTTTGTACTGTAGTCCAATGATTTCAATAATTATCATCTAAATTACACGAGTATTTATATAGGTTTACATAATATGAGTATTACATAGGTTACTATCTTTTTTGAATTTGATGATTGTTAAAATAAATATATTATAGGATGAAAGTATAGAAAGAGTTCTCTAAGCAAAGAGAAAAACATTTTTAAACTAAATACTACATTTTTTATTATATATATGAAATACAGTCTGTCTGTCTTTTTATCAAATAATAAAATATATTTTAAACATTGACATACTAATACAAATTATAGGTGTCTACTAAAATGTATGTATAATTACGATTATTAGTTTATAATGTACGAGTTTAAACGAAAGCATACTAGTATAAAAGCCCAATATTAACTCATTAAAGCAAAATTAGAAATCTAAAATTGTAATATTCAATTAAAAAATCTTAGTTTTAAATAGGGTTTTTATAAGTGGTTATTTAATTCATAATGAAAATATTAAAAAAAAAAGACATAATTTAAAACAAATAAAAATATATCTCAAGTGAATGTTTGTGTAAAATAAGTAAATCATGAAATATGATTAAGTGGTCAGCACTGCATTTTCATTCAATGGATCCTTCATCATGGTCTTGTGAATTCCTATTACCATTATCATTGCTATCAAGTTGCCATTTATTGGTGTCAGTAGTCGGTTCTGGTGGAGTTTTGGGCTTGTTATTAGCAATGTGTTGTGGGTCTTCACCACTACCACCAGAATAACGTTTTCTATATTCTTTCGAAGAATTTTTAGATCCACTACGGCTCTTACTACGGCTACGACTACGACGATTTGGTGAACCAGAGTAACTGCGCCTCTCATAGTGTCTATTTCTATCATATTGTCTAGGTCTGTAATGGAAGAATCTTTGCCTTCCACCACCTCGTTGACCTCTATTATTCCAGTTATTGTTATAGTTATTATAATTTTGTCTGTGCACGTATCCTCCACGATGTTGGAAACCACGATTCTGAAAACCACGATTATGATGATTTTGATTTTGAAAACGTGGTTTATAGTATGTGCCACGGTTACGATTATTGTAGTATGGCATGCGATTGCGATGATGCATGGAACGAGAACGTGAACGTGAACGAGAGTATGAACGAGAAGATGAACGAGAACGATTTGAACGGGAAGATGAATAACGTCGATGTCTAGGATATGATCCTGAACGACTCCTGGTTTTTGACTTTGATGCCTCTTTGGGTTTCTTTTTAAATGGAGACTGACTTGAACGACCACCAGAACTTCTACTTCTTGAATAATTCATGCGCCTCTTAGATACTGATCGGGTACGTGATCTTTGCTTATTATTAGGACTCAAATAAGTTTGCTTTTGTTGAAACTCCATATTATTCATATTATTTTCAGAAACTGGATGAGTTGACGGAGGTGGAATAAAATATCCTTTGCTGCTCTCATACATAGTAGGAAATGTATGCTCTGCATTATTAGTCTCATTATTATTAGATGATTGAGTTCTCATTAACTCATGATTTGTAGGCAGCAAACGATTGTTGTCCCAATTGTATGGTACACTATCAGTTGCCTCCTTCTTCTTGACCTTAACATAAGTCGTAGTTGTAGTAGGTAGTTGCATTTTGAACTTAGGTGTTGGAATTAATGATGGATCTTCATCATACTTGTAAGTACTAGGCATTTCGACAACTTCAGTTGCTTTAAACATGTCTGATTGTTCATTATCCTTATCAATAACATTTTGATCATTGGGTTTATCTTGTTTCACATACTTTTTAAAGAATATGTTTTCTTTTAAACTTGATAAATTTGATTTAACAATCTCCGGATCAGGGAGACTGGATTTTTGTACAACTTGCTGTTCGTTATCGAAGGATTGTTCGGCGAATTTGTGTTTTTTTGATTTATTTTTTTTATGATGATGTTCCTGATGATCTTTAGCACTTTTCTGCTTATTTTTAGAATCTTTTTTCTTGTGTTTATGAGACTTCTTTTTATCTTTGGATTTTTTCATTTTCTTATCTGTTTTTTTTTCTTCATTCTTTAAGGCACAAGCTTCTTCTAATAATTTTTGTATATTTAGTCCAATTTGCTTACTTTTCTTAAATTTGTTGGATTGACTTAGGAGTATTAACTTTTCTATTCTTTCTTCAATATCATTTTCTTTTTCAGAATTCAGTTGTTGAGGTTGAGAATTTTCTGTTGCAATAAATGAGGGATTACAGGGTAATCCACCTCCATTAGTACTACTTCCATCCATCATTGCTAAGCGTTTACTAAATGGTGATAAAGATCTTTCTTTTTCTACTTTTTGTGAATCATTACCAGATGATCCATCACTTGAAGTATCAGAAGAGGATGTGTGATCAGAGTCACTATCTGAGTCACTAACACTTTCATCATCTGAAGAACTTCCTGAACTTGAACTATCAGTTGAACTGCTGTTGCTATTATTAGAACTGCTGCTACTACTTGCAGATTTTTCGAAATCAGTATCACTTTTTTTTTTTGGTAAACTGTCAAGTGTATTCATTGGTGTTGCTCTTCCAACTAAAAGAGTTGACTTAAGATATTCAATAGATGCTTTGGCTTCATCATGATCAGGTATTACATGTAAGCATTCTTCATAATATTGTAAAGCTTCTTCTAATTTATTTTGTGACTCTAAGGTCCTAGCGTATCCCATAAGAGTTTCACCAAGATACTTACGACCATTTAAATGTTTCGGATTAACTTTCAAGGCAGATTTTAAATCTTCAATTGCTTTTTGAAAACGACTTAGATTAGCATATAAAGCACCTCTAGCTACATAAGCTTCTACATTTAAAGAATCTATAGTTAATGCCTTATTTAAGCATAAAAATGCTTCAGAGTGTTGTCCGGCTTTAAAAAATTTAATTCCATCCGAGACGCTTTGAATAGCCCATTGAGCAGACTGAACTTTACGGAGTTCTAATGCAATTTCTTTTTCAGGAAAGCTCCCTGACAAAGCTGGAATAATTGAATATCTATCATCAGACAAACCTGTTATCAACTCCAAGTTACAAGTATTTGACGGATTTTTAAATCCTGTAGAGTTTTGTAACATTGAGTCATATGATTCATCATTTTTACCAGCATGAAATAATTTAAATGTTTGAGGGCAATTCTCCATGTTGAATAAGCCGAGTAAATCTTTATACTTCTTGTGGCATTTAACTCCTTTTATTCCACAAACTAATTTACAAGCTTCGGGGACTACCTCCAATACCTCACAACACAAATTGTCCCCAATACTAAGACCAGGAATAGACGCTTGACAAAAACCACGAACATTAATATCAGAAACACACCTTACAGGTTCAGTATAAGTGCATAATACCTTTAAAATTAATCCAGAGACAGTTTTTGAGGATATTGAAGTAATTATGATTTCGCCTTCAGATAGTTCATTTAAGAAATGTTTTAACTTTGATTCTTTGTTGATAAAACCAAACACTTCATATGGTGGCATTACAGTAAATGAGTTGATCTCGAAGTCTTCGCATTGTTTTTGCTTATTGTTGGCCAACAAATCAACACTAAAAAATGCTTTTGAATTATTTGCAATAAATTTATGGAGTTTCAATTGTTTTTCACTATCCAAATCATTAGTGATACTATGTCCGTTTGCATAGGCTGGGAAACTTATTGCAGAAAGTCCAGTAAAATCTCCAACCTCGCCTAAATCACTTCCTAGTGCTTCTTGTAAATTAGGCCCATGAAATTGAAGGGCAGTATACAGTAAATCTTGGTCCAGTTCGACTTCCATTTTTATCTGAAAATAAAAACATAAATTAGGTTATTTAAAAAAAAAAAAACAAAATCAAAAATAAACTAAAGGTGTATATATTATACAAATATTTTATATAAATAAAGTTAAATACAGAGTTAAGTAGAATATTATTTTTTATTTAAAAAAGCAAGGCTATATTATTTATTGATGCGTGATACATATTTTAATATTACGTAACTAATAGGCCAGAAGTTGATCAACAAGATATAAAACAAAATTAATAAATTATAATTGGTGCCTAAATTCAATTTTGGAAGAAATAATATATGAAAAATATTAAAAGCTGCTGAACTTAATAGTATTAATACACATAACCATGGTAACAGATTTCTTAAATTGTGTATTAAATCATGTATTTAACAAATTTCAAAATGTTTCTGATATAAAATAAAATTTTACTATATATTATTATGGCACTTTTCACTTCAGTTTTAATCAAGAGTTTGAAAATAGTTGTATTATTGTTGTTGATCAGCTTTGCCTCACAGATATTAAATACTAAAAATGTAATAAAAATTTCAAAATTTTTATTTATTTATTTAATATTGGTTAGATGTAAGATAAAATTCTATAAAAAATAAAAATAGGTACTTAAACTGTTGTTTACCTGGAATATTCTCAGTAATAACGATGAAGTGAATAATAATTTTTTACGTAGATTTGATTACAACCGAAAACTTGGCACTAATAAAATACTTATCCAAAATCATATTTTTGAAAAAAAACATGAAACCACAAAACCATGTTCATAAAAATTCTAAAAAATATAATTTCGAAAATAACTTATTACAATTTTAATATCTCTAGATTAAACTCAAGTGAAAAATGTTAAATTTATTTCACTAATTTCCATTATAAGTTGATAGTATATTGAAATTATTGCGTACCTATTAATAATATTACCTTATTTTTTATGTATATAATATTTTTGATTGAAATTTCTATCAGCATAAACTTTATTTATTTATATCATTCTGTTGTAATATAAAGAATGAAGTATTTAAATTTAAAAAACAAACAGCCTTATAAATGCAATATAAATTTGTGTGGCCTGTACACCCTTAGTCAATAATAATAAATACAACAGTTTTAATATTTGTTACCATGGTTACGTGGGATCATTTTGAGTAAAAGTACTTTAGAAGCAAATTAACTTTTATACACATATGTAATACATAAATTACGTAATATATTGTTTTAATATTTAGGTAATTAAATTTACAATAATTGGATTCAATAATACAACTTAACTCAATTTAAACCTCAAGGAAATATAAAAATGTGCACTTTTATTCATACATAAAAAAATAAAAAATAAAAAATTTACTATGGTGTTAGTTAACAGATTTTTTTAAGAAATGTATTAATACTCTCCATACCTTTTTACTTAAGAGAATATTCAATTACTCAATAAATAACAAATAAAGGCGTGATTGCATTGACTATCATAGTTTTTCAGTAAAATTTAAAAATTAATATATTGAATTTATTAAACTCAGACTGACAATATTTTATATCTAGTAAAAAACGTGGGTAGAATATAAATAATAATGATTAAATAAATTAAACCCATGAGTTTTAATGAAAAAATATAGGAAAACCAAATTTATAAACCAAAAATTAATGTAATATAAAATATATTCTACCTAGTAAGTAAATAATTAAATTTTACTTTTACAAGATAATTGTTTTTGTTGGTAAAACCGAAAATTCAAGAATATGGCATAATTATTAGTATAGTTGTGTATGATATTATATTTGAAAATGAATATTATTCAGTAAATAAAATATTTTGCTTTTCCTATAAAGGCTACATATATATCGAAGTAATGTTGTGAATATGTTAAATTAACTGGCGTTCTAATTCAAAGACTAATGAATATATTAACAGCTTATGCAAATTTTAAATGTATTGTTCAATACCTAGATTAGATAAAATAAATACATAGCCAACATCTGATCACTTTGCTTACAACCATAACTTTTAACTTTAATCAACAAAAAATTAAGAGCATTTAGTATTATAATATAGTTTCAATAATATTGGAAACAATATTTTAATTTAGGTATCCATGGTAACACTATTACTTTATGCTTGAATGAAACAATTTATGTATAGTATAAATTAACCACATACATACCATGAAGTTATATGTATTGTAGTTTTATGTAAAATTTGATTTAAATTTATAACTTAACTACTAATTTAAAATGAAAATCATAAAAGAGTGTGTAATAAAATCGAAACGATAGGTAAAAATATTAATTGAGCGTTAACACTTATATTGTACATAGGTAGAATAGGTTATAATAAAAAAAAAAAATTAAGTAGTAAGTACACATAAATTAATCTGCAGACAAAAAATTCAAATTAATTGTTATTTATTGTAAACAAAATAAAATATATTAGTAGTAGGCAGTAGCAAATTATTCGTGTCGTGTTGGACTTTTTAATTGATTTTATATTTTGTGGTATTAATAGTTTTACGATAATAAATACTATTAAAATTGTAACACTAATTTTACAATTTAAATTAATTATTTAAATATACCTATTCTTCACTAACAAGTACCTATCAAATACAAATTGATTTAACACTATATTTACTGATCACAAAGAAAATATGTATAATATTTAAATACATAATAACCTACTTAGGTAGTAGCATAACAAGAGGAGCAGTGGCTTTAATTAATATGTCTGTAGAGTGAAATAAACCTTAAGCCAAATAAATTATGGGTACAAAGTGGACAACTCATGAGTGAACTACACATTCCTAATACCTATATAATATATCATGTATAATGTAGAGTATGACGCACAACGGTGTTCGAAAAAACGCATTTACAATGTACATATTTTGTATCTTTGAATTACTTACATAATACATTGTACCAGACAAAAAAATATATAATGCATCGTTAGCCGTTACAGTAACTCGTATAAGTCATCATAATAATATAGGATACAATAACGTCAGTTGTTGGGTTGCAATGACAATTTATAGTAAGCACATAGTGGCGGGTCGGGTATTAAGCAGCAGCGCAGTCTCACGGTTATACTCTGTAGAAACTTTTACTTACGTGCTGTCTTGGTTAAAGTTGATAAAGTATAAGCGTTCGTTCAGATCAGAATTTGAGAGGTTCATTTAGCCTGAAACATACCGAAAAGTTTGTGATGTGTTCATGCGACATGAGCGAGGGGAGGGTAGGTGGGTGGGCTCCAATAGAGAGGGGCAGGGAGGGATGGTGGGGGTGACATTAAGAGTGTAAACATAGGTTGTTTTTTTTTTTTTTTTGTCCGATCCGCCGCTGGGACGGGAAGAATAGGAATCGGGACTGTCCGTGAATTACTGCGCATGACCTTGAGCGGTTATTGATAAATTCTGTCATCCAGTAAACAACGAGCGCGCGACCAAACGTTTTCCCATTATTACTCACCAGCGATTCATGAATCTGTTGCCAAGAGTTGTATGCGAGTTGAAACCGCACGCGCACTGTGTGTCAAATGTGCAGACGACCCGTCTCGTCGCTCCAGCAAACTCACGGCGATGATGGTAAAAAAAATAACAGTTCAAAAAACGCGCTTATGGCCAAACAACACTTTCGATCAGCGACCACGCAAAACGTGACCGAGTGCGAATAGAACAATAGAGAACAGCCAGGAATCAGAATTCAGAACAGACTCGTCATTCGACTGTCGATGCACCCTCCAACAACAAGAGCGACGAATAAAAACAGTATAATATAATAGTATAATAGTCGGCGCACAAAATGGTCATACACATGGGTACAGTGCAGACAACAACAGAAGCGTTGTTGTAGGCGGTGTGACCGCGACAGGTTTTTTAAAAATCTCAATTTCCTGTCGTTTCATTAGCTGATCACTGAGACAGAAATACAGATTACAGAATGCGCTTCGACAACCATAATATTATTATTTATTAATAATAAATATTTAAATATTTAAATATTAAATGGTCTATGCTTGCAGCTGCAGCAATTTAGCTGCGCTTATAAATTAGTTGGAGTAGTGATTTTATGTTTTACTTATGGCCAACTTGTGATTCGTTTTAAGTGTTATATTTTGTAATGAAGAGCGCTATATGGTTTATACTTTTATCAGTTTTATTAAATCGAATATATATATATATATATATATATATATATATGTTCATGTTGGTAATGCAGTAGATTAGTGCTGAGTGCTCCTGTTTGATAGAAAAAAAAACGTTATTGGGAGTATAACTGAAATTAGAATTAAAAAACGTTGGGAGAAATGGTAGTGACTAGTGAGGCAAACTCCGGATTAACAATATTATTAAAGAATATAATATATTATAATTTATAACTAATAAGTAGGTATAAAGTAATAGCTATTAGCTATGCGGCAATGCGGCATATGCACATCTACGACATGACGATGCATATTTTATTACTTTTAACCTATTCATTACTAAATCCGTTACGATTGTTAAGAAAGTTATAGTTATTAAATACTTAATCATCATTCCACAAGTAGGTACAATTTATAACTTTAAAATGTAGAAACTTTAGAAAATCTCAGTTTTATCCTACAACAATTTTTTTTTAAAGCAGGTGAGAGCAAATTTTAAAAAAGCTTCCAAATTGTATAAGCTTTTCAACAGTGTAATCGATTTTTTCGTTAAACCTTTCTGAAGGGCCGCTATTCCACCTAATGTGTGGAAAAACCGGGAAAAACGTAAACAAATTCTAAGCAATAAATACAAAACCTGGTAAATTGATTTTTTTAAAATTTCGACATTTTAAAGTTATAAAAAATGTGTGTTATTCTTTTTACCCAAAAAATCAGGTGGAAACCTTGTAAGATATGTTGTACTAGGTAATCCCAACTTCATGAGCTTTTCATCAAAGTATTCAAATTAATTGTTGTACCTACTGTTTAGCAGATATAAACATTATTATGAATCAAACTTGCGTTTAACAAAAAACACAAACATGGAAATTATCACCCTTATTAGTTATTATTGATAGTTCGATTATGATCACAAGGACTTTTTTTGTTCCATTCGAGGTATAGAAACACCTCTAGAAGTTTGACACATTTATCGTGCAACACCCTGTATATATATTTAGGCATGGTATATTCCCATATTGGTATGTAATGTCTCAAAGTGCCAGTGGCGGATCCATTGTTTAATTTTTTTTTTTTTTGGGAGGGGCTCCTAAAATAATTAGTTCTAAGCCATAAATACAACATAATATGCAATTATTGTAAATGTTGGTTTTCAAAATAGATAAATAGATTGTGTAATTAATTTTTAAATATTATACAACATAACATTATACGCTTTAAAATATTTCTGTAATTAAAAAGAAAAATCTATTAAAGAGGTCTGGGGAGGAGGTCCCTGCCCCCCCCCCTGGATCCGCCTCTGCAAATAAGTGCTATAATTTTGAGTTCCTTGTTCTCAGCTCGTAGACCTTTATGTTTAATATGTCATATACGATATACCTATAGCCATTCAGCATTCTACCTCAATCATATTATTTATAAATATATTATAATATAATATTATCATTTATCATATAATAATATGTCAATTTTACGAAGGTGGGCATTAACTTGTTAAAAAGTTAAATTTTTTTGACTTCTTAACTTAATTAGTTATTTTTTTGTTTTTAACTAGTTAACTTATTCAGTTAACATTTTTTATTGTAGTAACTTAACTTTTTGTAGTTAATTATCATTGTCGTGCAGTTAATTTAATTTAATTTTCTAGCCATGAGTAATCAACTAGACTCTTAAGATTTTGGTCATTTAATTTCGAATACTATATTATTATAATCTATTTTTTTACACAGTGTTATACGTCTTGGTAAATATTTGTGTATAACAAAATAATATGGCAGTTTATGACTTAAAAATATTGTACCTTCAAAAAAATTAACTTTTTTTAACTGAGATAAGTTAATTTTATTTTCTATCTTAACTTTAAACTTAACTGAAGGCAATTTAATTGAATTAACTTAACATGCCACGGTTAATTATTTTCATTAACTTGCACACCATTGCAAGTTTAATTATTACTTATTAGTGTATAACCACAGAATAGATATGTAGCAACACAACAATCTTCACAAACGTCGATACGTATGTAACAATATGATGCTGTAAAAGTAGTACGACAATGGGCACTATTAGAATTTACTATTTAGAGACTAAGAGTCATATACTCATATGTCCATACTGTAGAGTATGGTCCAAACACTCAACACTCTGAAGCACGCATTCAGACCATAGTAGGTACCAAGGCCGTAACTGGGGGGGTCCAGGGGTCCGGATTAAATTTTTAAAAGTAGAAACATTTTAGCGGTGAATATAGTTTATTAACTATAAATTGTATTAAATAATAATTGTATATTTTCGTTAAAGCAGTAATTTAAAATAAGATAAAATTTATCATTTTATTTTATTTCAACGTCGTAATAAAGATTAGGATTGATAGATACGGTTAGGTACTAGTTACAATAAAAGGTGATTGTCACAGATGATATAAACTTACCTATATATGAAATCCAAATTATTTAAGATTATGAAACAAGAATATAACAATATTGTGTGTATTGTAAAATATTCATTTTACTGCTGTTCGTGCTCACAGCTCACGTAAACTGAAATGAGTAACTGAATGAGTAAAAGAAACCAACTTCAAAATTATTTTATAAAGAGACAAGAAAAAGTTGCTCTTCAAAAAGATAGAGCTATTTTACTAATATAAAACAGTCAACATATTGCATGCTTATAGACTATAAATTAATAATTATTTTGTAAATTTAATATTGAAAAAATTTTATTTTTAATTTTATTTTTTTTTAATTTGTGCTTTTAAGTAATTTGAATCAGTCTATATGTATATAAACAATCAACTATTACCTATGTTTATGTAAATTGAATATTATAATAATGACTTATGTTTTTAATAATGATAATAATAAAATTTTATATTTTTAACGTAAAAATGAAGTGTTAGTATCTATATTTAAAAAAATGTTAGACCCCCCCGAAATTTTTTCCAGTTACGGCCTTGGTATAGTTACCTATTTAAGTAAAATAAGTATCTACAATCTATAATATACTCTATAGGGATATGGTTCCACAGTACAATATGACGTGTAGACAAAATATATTATGTTAATATGTTATAACTTATAAATGTACAATTATTATATTTTGTCATTGTGTATACTGTATGTCTGTATATTATAATATGTATCATGTACGTATACATATTGACTGATGTCTAAGTACCAAGTCCATCGTCTGACGTCTATGAGTTATGAGTACTTGTGACTGTATTTAGTACTCACTATTCACATTTCACTGACTTATCTACTCATCATAATAATTCATAGTAAAGTTCGTGGCCGTGTCAATTGTCAACAATAAATGCTGCGTAGAAAAGGGATAAATCATAAATGTCTATATTGTTTACTCTTTTCGTTAATACAAAATGTAGTGTAGGTTGGTACAAGAATCCATGTTATCGCAATATTGTGTATCGGGAGAACTGACGCTGCACCTTTTTACAATGGACAACAAATAACAATATTAATGTTATGATAAAATACACAATTGATAATTTAAAATTAAATGAATATTAAAAAAAATGAAAAATGAAAATTTCATTTTTGAAATGTTCAGTTCTGACTTTATGATACGTTGTGCACTCAGCCATAAAACAATAGTGTTATTTTCCTAATTTAAATATTACCCAAATTTATACACAATAATATTATATTTAATAATTTGCAACACAACTGAACAATTCCTGATTGATGTTTAAAATCCAAAATTACTTTCACTTCTCCTTTCATTGTATCAATTATTATTGTTAATGTAATTAACTTCTTTTCTTACCTTTAAAATTTAAATGGTTGATTATGGATTTATAATCCAAATCTAACAGGTAATTTCGATTTATTTTCTAAGATAACTAGGTACCTAATTTTATGGAAATACCTAATTTTATGAAAATAATTTGAACTCAAAAGTTGTTTGTTTTTAGATATATCAAGAAATCATAGTTAATAATTAAAAAGTATACCGTGTGTCTGCTAAAACGGGATACACTCCATAACTCAGTTACCTACATTACTCGGTACCCTATACATATTTTAAAATTCTGTCTGCTGAAGATTGATTATCCAATAGTCTAGTTTCAAACAGAATTCAACAATGTGTGTGGCGTACTCGGCAATATGTGTACCTAATTTAACTATATAATGTTTTTGCGGACACACGGTAGGTATACAGATATATCTGTGGTTTTCATTTGTTATTAATTATTATATTGAATATACCACCTATTAAAATTTAATTACTTTTTTTTTTCAAATCACATAATTTATTAATCTTTTACAGTACTTACCTATTACCTGAGCTAAATAAATTTAAATTATTATTTGTACTCACTTGTTTTTTCAGAACATTCAATTCTTGTAATTTGAAACAATACAAAATATAAAAAACATGTTTTTGTAGATAAAAAATATACCTAGTGGTGAACGATCCTCAAAATGTAAGTTTTGATTAATTCAATTTGTATATTACAAATTATAATATGTGATTAACCAGTCAAGTGTCTACTCTATAGTAATATAGTACGACTGAATGCATTGATTAGATTACAATAGCACTTCTAACTTAATTAAATTGTTGTGTTTATGTTATTAATACAGTTTCTGTGTATGAGAAACTGTCTCAATTCTCAATAATAAAACAATAAAAATAAATCATGAAAATATATTAAGAAAATTCCAGTTTGCTACATAAAAATACTATAGATATCATATTCATAATTGATTAAACTTGATAATTTGAATTTTGAACAGCTTATGATCCTGTATAATTTGGTTTTCGCTTTTCCACAAATGCCAAGAGTCCTTCTATTCTATCTTTTGTTGGAATTATCTGACTATAACAAAATTCTTCAATGGCACAGCCATTGTTTATGTCCACTTGTAGTCCATGACTGATCGCTTTTTTAGCCATTTTTACTGCAAATGGCCCATTAGGTATAATTTCTCTAGCGATTTTCAAGGCACACATGTAAGCTCCTGTACCCTCTTCATTTTGTTCACTTACTCTGTTTACAGCTCCATATTGTAAAGCCTGCTGCGCATTAAAAAGTCTAGCAGTATAAACCAATTCTTTGGCTAGTGAGCCACCAACTGCACGTGCTAAACGTTGAGTGCCACCAGCACCGGGTATTATGCCAAGTCTAGTTTCTACTAATCCGAAAATGGAATTGGAAGCACATAATATAAAATCACAACTTAAAGCCAATTCAAAACCTCCACCTAATGCAGCACCATCAACAGCTGCAATAACAGGAACAGGTACATTTTCTATAACATTAGCTAAATTACGTATTTCTGATACACGTCTTCCGACATCAGAAGGTGGTAATTTTAAACGTTCTTTTAAATCGGCTCCTGCACAAAATATTCCCTTTACTAGACTTCGAAAAATAACTGCTTTTGTATCATTGTCATTGTACAACTGTTTAAAAGTATTTAGTAACTGATCAAGCATATGTTTATTAATTGCATTTTTTGACCACGGTCTATTGAGACCTATGACTACAATACCTTTATCATCATTTGTTAGTCTTTCAACATTGACTAATTCTTGAGTATGTTCTTGAGTTGGTTTTGTAGATACATTTTTAAATATAAAACTTTTATTGTTCAATTTTGACAACCTATTCATAACAAACATTGTAAAATATTAAAATTCTTGTGTTCTATTATCATTTAATACTTATATAAAACACATCAACATATTTTATAATTTGTAGTGATTTAATTAGTCATTACTCATTTTACACAATATACTTATTATTCTGTAGCTCATTAAATAATGGTATTCATTTCTGTGATAAGATAAAATATATTTCCCAATAAGTTTATCATCTATTAGTTCAAATGTCTTGTAAGTTTTGGTTGCTATAACAACAATTTTCAAAACAACTAAAATTTATTATATTTGATGCATAATTGCATAAATAACAGATAAGAGCTAGTTATGAATGTTTAATTTAAATTACTATTGTAACAAAATTATTTTTTATAGTTATATAATTTCTTAATAAACATTTTTAAAAATAAGTACCTAGTACAAATAAAATCTATAATATTATATTTAATTTTGTATATGAAAATCATTACTTCATGTCGAAAGAAGTGTTTCCATTATGGTTGGAAGATTTATCGGAGTGAGTTGAAAATCTGTCATCATTTAAAAAATTATAATAATGATTTACCCAGATTTTTAAACTATTATAATATAAAATACAATATATAAACTACGACCAATCAGAAAAAAAATGCATAAATATTTTTATTAAATGAAAAATTATGATTTTCAGGAGAATTGGTAGTTCTCGAAATATATCAACACGTTCTCGAAGAAATCGAAGAATATCAAATGCAAAAAGTGCACGTTTTAGGCCAATTGAGCCTGCAGTGCTTATGGATATATCACCAACATTATCTCTATCTCCAACAATATCTAATAGAACAAATGATTTATTTGATTTGCTTGATGAAGGCATAGATACACAAACACAGCGTAGGGAAAATTCTGCACGATATGGCCGGCGAGCTATATCTAATGTTAAAAATATATCTAATCAAACTTTACATTTTGTTCCTGATGAAATAATATTATCTAAGAAACCAACTAACCAAGTTAACGAAGATTTTCTTGAACAGTCTTGGACATCTTTAAACTTTTTTAATCGCAAACAAAAAGGAAGACTTACTAGCAAACGGCAAGGTAAATTGTATTATATTTACTGCTATTGTTTTTACAATAATAATATGACAATGTTCTTATAATATTAATAATTATTATTAGTAAAATTTAAATTAGTTAAAAGTTATTTTAGTATCTATGATGATTTTTTTATGATAACTATAAATTTTATATTATGATCTATTAGTAATTTTTACACACTTGCAGATCGTAAAACACCAATGAGCTTTGGTGTAGAATCTGAATTTAACACACACATTCCAAAAAATGAATCTCAATCACATACACCTTTTGTAATACCTGAACTACCATCTGGATCAACATTAAAATTGGATATAACCAGCACTTGGGGTGATCAACATTATATTGGCCTTAATGGCTTAGAAATTTTTAACAATGAAGGCCAATTAGTAAATATTTTAAAAGTATGTATATTTATAATATAATAAAATGTAAAAATTGTTCACCATTTTTAAAATTATTTATTCAGATTTGGGCTGATCCATCAGACATAAATGTCTTACCAGAATATACATCAGATCCTCGAGTTATACACAATTTGATAGATGGGATCAATCGAACAAGAGATGATATGCATTTATGGCTAACTCCATTTACTCCAGGTGCTCATCATTTTATTTATTTGGAATTTGATGATGTGCATACAGTAGCTATGATCAGAATATGGGTAAGTTAATTTAATAAAATATATTAAGTTACCCATATTTTAACTATTTTTTATGGATGATTCCAATAGAACTACAACAAATCAAGAATCCATTCTTATAGAGGTGCCAAAGACTTAAAAATGTATCTTAACTCAGAGTTAATATTTCAAGGGGAAATTGCTAGAGCATCTGGTGGAATTGTAGGATGTACAGATGCATTTGGTGATGTAAGTAATTAAAAATAAATCGTATAAGTTATGGCTAACTAATAAAAATTATGTCATTCAATAATGTTTAACAAGGCAGTGTTAAAGTGTTTTAAATCCTAAGAAAAACTTGACTAAACTTAATTTATCATCTTGTGGTTTTATATCAAACAATACCATTTTATTTTAATTATATTTAAATTGACTTTATAGTATGTTTTATTTAAAATGTATATTGTATACTATTATGGTATACATTCTGGCCTGTAATTATGTTAAATAATAAGTTTACAAATATGCAGAAAGTCCTTCATATTTTTCTTAATGTTTCATTTTAATTAAAGATTGTTATTTATACTGATTTTAGACAATACTGTACACATTAGACGAAGATATATTAGAAAATATTGCACAAAACGATACTTCATATTCAATATTATTAGAAGCCAACAATACAGTTGATTCAATTTCAGTTGAACCACAACAACGCCCTCTTACAGCTGATACTGGAGTACAAAAAAACTTAAAATACTTTTATAATTTATTAAATATTTACATGCTAATATATTAAACCTTTTCTAGATTATCAGACCTTTAACATGTGCACAACCAATTGTCACAAATATATCTTCAGATTTGTCTGAATCTAACTCAAAAACTCAATATCAAATAACTGGATCAGTATTATGCCAACAATCATTGACTATTACTGTTATTTCAACTTGGAATTCATTAGATAATTCAGAATCAATGAATACTTTTAATGTTGTTGGATTGCTGGGACTAGAAGTATTAGGGGAGACTGGTGATGTAGTTAAAATTGACAGTATAAAATGTAATACTGATACATCTAATGTAGACAAGTAAGATAATTCTTTTTTTATTGTAAATATTTTTTACCAACTATGTGATTGATTCTGATATTATGCATAATACAATGGTTTTGTGCACATTTTTGTTTAAGAATATATTTAATTATTATACAGAGAATATTTAAATATTAAATGCAATTATTATTATAAATGTCAAAGCATAATTTATAACATCAGATCCGATAGTTATATATCAATATCCTTATATGATACATTGGATGTATTGAAAATGTTCAATATGTTATAGACTATTGGAATGCCATATTACCGATAAAGATTGTGATATGTGGACTTGTGAGTTACCAGATGAGCCTTTAACTTTAACACTCAACTTTTTAGCACCAGTCCATCTATCAGCATTGGTTATATGGAACTATAATGGATCGATAGAAAGCTTAGACTGTGGAGTATGTTTTATTTATTATTTTAATTTATGTAGAAATTAATATTTTATGAATAGGTAAAATTTATAAAACTGAATATTGATGATCGAGAATTGGTTGAAAGAGGTACAGTTCAAGTAAGACGTGGTCCTGGACATTGCCGATATAATTTTGGTCAAAAAATTCCTTTACTTCCAAAGCATTGTCCCGCTCGATCTAAAGAATTTGCAACAGTAAATCCTAAACAACATATAAGTATGTATGTTTTTACTTTACATTTAATTATAGTTTATAAATATAAGAATATACAAATGTATAGGTAATAGTTAATTACATTTATATAATACTATGTTTAATTTGTTTGTATTTAATTTAAAATTTAAAGAGATTACCTGTAATGTTAATTTATTTACTTTCAGTATTAGTATTATATAATTACTTTGTATATAAAATATAATGTAGTAGTCAGAAAAATAATTATTATTCTATTTTATTAGGATTAAATAATCCAGATTATGAGCATGTAACAATTCCAGTTGGTTTTGTTTACCAAATTGCTTTATTATCAACTTGGGGTGATCAATACTATATTGGTTTGAATGGTATCCAGTTATTTGATAAATTGGGACAAATTATAAATTTGGAGCCTAAAAGTAATACAATTCAATTTAAATAAGATATTTATCATTATATGTAAAATATTTTATGTAAATAAGGTATTAGTTGTTGGCCAAGCAGTGTAAATATACTACAAAGTAATAAAAATGATATTCGTACACCTGAAAATCTTTTAGATGGGATCAATGATACTATGGACGGCGCTCATATGTGGTTGGCTCCAATTTTACCTTCAGAGGTTTTGTGATCTATTATATGTATGTAAATTTTAGAAGTACCTATATCTAATTATTCTTTTTGTATAGGTTACCAAAATTTATATTGTTTTTGATGAACCAACTTATGTTTCCATGTTCAAAATTTGGAATTATGCAAAAACTCCTTTAAGAGGAGTTAAAGAATTTGCTGTGAGACAATAGCATATTTTATAATTATTTTTAAACAACTCATATTTGTTATTTGTGTTTATAAAGATTTTAGTTGATGATCTGCTTGTTTATAATGGGATTTTAGAATGTTTCAAAACCACATCAACCTTAAACCAGTATTCCACTGTGATATTTGATATCTCTAAAGAGCAAAATGATGCTATTTTTGAACTGTCAACGTAAGTATTTATATACATATATATATTTGTCAGATTCAAATATCCTTTATATTTTACAAAATCACAACTATCCCATAATTTAGTATTAACATAAATATACAATATATTGGTTATGGTATTTACCTAAATAGTGTAAAATATTCTACTATCTAAAAAAAAAAACTGTTTAATTCTTAAAATTATTCATTTTGTGAAAAGGATATAATTTTAAACATCAATTGATGAACCAGTAAATACTTTCAGGCATAAAAAATTCATTAACTAGTTTTATGTACTAAGTGTCAAAGGAACAGATTTATTGTATAAAATAAATCCACCGTATAGTGCAGCCAAGTCAAGACAATGACCAGTTAATATGGGACCAAACTAGTTTTAGACGGTTATCTGGTCATAATCTTAACTCAGTTGCACTATACAATGCCCAAAAAGTACCGAGTAGAATTATAAAACAATAATAAAAACCATAAAGGCGGGTTTCCACTATACATGTGTCCCGAGTACACAAAAAATGTTCAGCTATGTCCAACAACATGATATTGTGGTTAATCGTGTGACAACTTAACCTAACTAACCAATCACAGGAAAGGATTTACGCAAATGTGTATAGTGGAAGCAGGAGCTTCATTTGGGGGGTGGTGGCAGGGTGTACGATGGCACTACTAACATAATAGAGTAAATTATTGGCCATCTATTAATGCTTCTATGCTCCGATTTAATTACTATTAAAAATTAATAAATTACTCATGCATATAATATATATTTATTTTTTTATCAGCTTTATCATCAAATTTATCCCTATTTTATAACCGTGTGAAGCGCGGTTCATTATATATGATAGATCGGGCCAGCCCGCTGGTATCAGCTTTAATAGTATAAGCATAGCATACGTAATATATTAGAACCCGTAGATATCCACTGATTTAAATTTAAAAATAATTAATAATATTTTATTTTGTATGAATATTGAAGTGTTTGGTTTTTTAAAAAATTGTATTAAAACAAATTCCTTTAAATTCCGATGTGAGTAATTTTAATTAGGATTATAAAAGGGAAGGAGATAATAACAACATACTTTATACGGCATGGTTTTTGTTTAAATATTAAATATTTAAATTGGCCTGGCTAAATGTTAAAACTGGCCTGTCTAAAACCTTGCACACCCGGAAAAAAAACTGAAATTACGCCCCTGAGTGGAAGCCTCCTTACATTACAATAATCATATTAAAAGGTTAATTAAAAAAATGTTCTTAAAATTACTTTATTATCTAAAAGTAACAATAATAAGTATATACAATTATTATGTATAAAATCTAAAATATTGTTTTATATGTTTTAGTGCAAATGAATTGAATAGTTTGAATATTGAAGGAATGTTATTAGATAATGTTGTTGACCAGTCACAAAGACCATTTACATCAATGTTACCATCTTCAAGATTAATAAATTAAGAGTTCTTGAATATTCTAGATTTAAAATAATGCTTATGTAGTTATGTTATGTCCAACTAATATTGGATGTATAATATTGTATAGTTGTGTAATTACCTTAAAATATTTTTATAATTATATGTAAATTTTAGACAAATAATTTATTAAAATAGGTTAAAATGTATTATATTTTGTTTTTATTTCATAATTCAAATTCTTGGTTAATCTAAAATGTTTAACAAACAATTGTCAATCGATCATACAATGTAAAAGGATCCACCCAATTTTATTTTGTTATAAATCTTATTTTCCACACTAAGTTTTCTTGCTCTTCCATATTTTGAATTGCAAATAAATTTGCATTTCACCAAAGTTTGCTATATTACTAATTTTATTTTGTAACTGTAAGTAGTGTACTAATAGTGTATTAGTAGTTTAAAACTCATAAAACCTAAGAGTTAAAATATTATTTAATAATGTAAATCACTTAAAATGTGGAAGTATCTTTATCTATATTTAATCATAATCATTACAAAGTCTTGGATATAATTGTCACTGATTTATAGCCCACTCACTAATAATCTAACCTTTTTGAATCAATTAAAATTTGGAGTGGCGTCATTTGGGGGAGGGCAATTGGGGCATTTGCCTCTGTCTAGTATTTACATCAACCTAAACAGTGGTGGCTATCCTATACTCTATGTGTATCCGTCGATACACCTTATAATTGGGTGGGTGGGTGGTAAATTATTGGTTAGGCACTAAATTGTATACCATTGTATACCAGAGTTGGTGGAAAACTAAATTCAAAATTTGATACACCTTTATTTTGTTTGATAGCCGCCACTGAACCTAAACATTTACCACATGCCCTCCTCCCTGTTTACCACTATGGGACTATGCTATGAGAATCTGAGTAAAAAAAATGGCGAGTCGGAAAAGCAGTGCAAAATTGCCCTAGTCTAATAAAAACTGAAATGAAGCCACTGAAAATGAGTGCATTATCAAGAATACAAATAGGTATTGTTTTTCATGCAATAAAAACTATGACAAGAATCAACAATCGGCCCCGGGCCTGTGTCTTGCTGCCATAAAATGGATAAGTGTGTGATGTAATATTTCAATATAAGCCACCAATATGTAGTATATACAAACTACCAACATTAAAATATTTTAACAGTCTCATCCGGTGAACCACGATTGCGCCCAGCTTACCTTTTTCCATTCAAAAAACGCAATACGATTGCGCTCGACCAATTAGCACTGTCGCGCCATTCTATAACCTTTTTTACCTGCATAAAACGCAACACGATTGCGCTCTAATATATATATGTGTTTGTCCCGTATATGTATATGTTATATAACAATTTTCTAGTACACTATTTAAAAATACAGTCGGACTTGGTTTTCCTTGGTTTGTGCCACAAAATTGTAATTTATACATTTGTATTATTTTTATTCTTATTATTATTATGGTTAAAAAAATATTTAATTAGACATTTTTAATTAAAAAGAAATATCTATGCTAGAGCTACTATTAGAGTATTATTATTAAAAAAAAAAAAAAAAAATTGTAACTCAAAATTTTTAACCAAGCCAACAATTTAATTTTGTTGTCAGTCCTAAGCCTGTAAAATTGGGAAGGAAAATTATTAAGAGCGCAATCGTGTTGCGTTTTATGCAGGTAAAAAAGGTTATAGACGGGCGCAATATTGCTAATTGGTCGAGCGCAATCGTATTGCGTTTTTTGAATGGAAATAGGTAAGCCGGGCGCAATCGTGTTACACCCGTCTCATCCTCATGACATAATATTATGTATGATACTAGTTCTCTGAAAAATTTTGTTCATTGTAATTTACTTGACAATTGACATTGTACATTCAATATCACTTCCAAATGTTTTCCTACAGTATTTATGTTTTCCAAAACATAATATCATATCAAGTATCAACATCATTGATTAATTATTATCTAATATTATGTACAATGATGTGAATCTGTTAGCGTTTTCCACCACACCGCACTGACTGCACCAGTGCAATTTTTATGTTCCATCGGCAAAATGAATGTGCACTGAGTGGACTTTTTTATGTTTCACCTCAATATGCATGTCAGTTTTTTGCACCCAGTGACCTACATCAGTGTAACCTGGGTGCAACAATGTGTATGATGGAAAACAATTTAAATCGAGGAGAATTAGAGGGAACAATTGGATATGTGAAAACCGATTACAATGAACAACAACATCCGTCAAGAGGTGCTACTCCATGGTAATTAGTAGTTAGTTTACTATTTAGTGCGAGTGTTCCTCAGAAAATGCGATATGGGCGAACACACTCAAAAAGAAGAACTCTACAAGGGTGAATAGGGTTAAAATAAATATTTGTTTAATATGAGGGACGGCGCGTACGCAGTCCCAGCTACCAAAAATTATGCGTCCGAGGTATCCACATTAGGGATACTCGCAGGGGTCAACCAACTCTATGTGCAATGAGCAGGCCTCACCCTGGAGGAACCGCCTATTTGATCACGGTTGACCTCCACGCCAGGTAAGTATGCTTGTATTCCGTTTCCAGGGCCGTTATATGCCATCCGAGGTCCGCGGCGGCCCAGCATCCCGCGCCCCGCCATCACTGTTAGGGAGGGCTTCGGATGTGATATCCGATGCTCCGAGACCTTTTGCGTCACGTAACCCGTACCAGGGCGTTCTGTTTAGGACGTCGAGCTGGATGCGGTGCGTTTCGAGCGTACCGCTACTTGCAAAAACCGTCCGTCGTTCGGCGAACATTGACCCGTACCTGTTTAACGCCATCTGCCGGCGGTACCGGTACCATTGCAGAATCGTAGTCCGTTGGTCCGACGGTTGGCAAAACGGAACAAAACTCGGCCCGAGGTACGCCACAAGTGCCCGAAGGTACATTTTCGTCTTTCACACTGACCAGGTCTCAAATTTTACTGTTTGGTAACGTTCAATTCGTGCGTTCCAAGTACTATCCTTTACGCGTTCACCGTTTTCCGTATGCGAGTTTGTTGGTTCACCACTAGAGCGCGTACAGAGTATGTATTTCTTGTATACAGCTTAACGTCAAATCACCCATCGAGTTTTAAAATAAATAATTCGCGATTGAAAGGAAATATAAGTAGCTTTCTAGTCAATACTAATGATAAGGCTAAGGGGAACATGGTTGCCCGGCGGCCGAGACCCGTACTGTCTACCCTCTACAGTCTACTTACTACTTTCTAGTTTCTACTTAGTTTTCTAGTTTCCACTGCAAGCAATAGTTGATGATCACGCTAAGTTTATTGTAATAGACGTCAGAGATTATGGTCGGTCTAGAGATAGTGGGATTTCAAAGAATCCTTATTTCGTAAACAATTAATTCCAAATAAATTAGATTTGCCTGCACCCAAAAAAATTGATCAAAATATTAATGAAGATTTCCCTTTTGTATTTGTTTGCTATGAGGCTTACCCACATTTACCTAATTTTATGAGACATTTCCCTCGTAGAAATTTAACAAACGAAAAACGTTTATGGCATGTACAACAAACTATTGACAATCCCGAGCGAGAAGAATAGTCAAATGTGCATTTGGAATTATGGTAAAAAGGTTTAACGTATTAGAAAATAAAATGCTAATCAGACCTGAAAAAGCTACAAAAAAAATTCAGGTGATTTGTGTACTTCATAATTTAACTGTGACCAGAGAAGCTAACTTCCTTTGTACAACTCTTAATAAAACAGTTTTAAAAATAAAAAAATACGGTGTATAGAAAATGAATATATAAACATTCAGTTAAATTTTCATATATAGGTATACAGTTATCCGTTTTTTTTTTTTAATTACAACAAAATAAATGTAATTAATTGTATTAATTTCCTACCTATTTTAACACTGTGGAATAGAACAAGCCTTTTGGGTATTATTAATTAGTATTTTTGGATTACTATTAAGTTAATAATTATGATCATATACATACAACTAATAATATAATATTCATACAATATTACAATAAATTACATATTAATTCGTATTTCGTGTGTGGACTTGTAGTACTGTACTATACACATCTTCCCCGTTTTAATAGTTCTGATAAATTCCACAAGGTAGCGCCTGTTCCGCTTTCAATCGCGAATATCATATTATTAGTTTGCGTATTTGTGTCGTAGACGACTTATAACATTAATTAAAGCAATATCATTTACGGATTAATTTTGATTTGTGAGACAGAAAAAACAATACATTCTAACTAAAAATGATATAGACAAAATGACACTTGTCCACAGGAAATCATTGGCTCACCGAGTACATTGTTTATTGTTTTGTATTATATACCATATAGTTTATAGTTTATACATTAATAAACACCAATGTATTTTAAATGGCTAAATTAAAATCTGTGAATGTCATTGGACGAGTTTGTATTGCAATGACTAATCGATTCCTTTGTATCACGGGTCGTCACAATAATAACTAGAATTTAAATAACGTCGAGTCGTCACAACAATAACGTCGTCATTATAGTAAAATAGCAAGTTGCGGCAGTGAATGCAACTTTAGGAGAACTTTTTTCTTAAACTTTTGTTTATTTAAAATACAATTTACAATTATTTTTACAAAATATTACAATAAGCAAATATGAAAGTTTATGATGATTAAAATTACACTAATAATAGCATTTCAATCAGCCATTGACAACGCCTCTTTAAAGTTGAATTATATTAATATTATATTATATCTCTAAATCAATAAATTACGCTTTATGTCTGCGTGCCGAGTTTCTTCGAAGAGGGAAATTAATTGACTGCTATGCGTATTTAAATTTTTGGAGAACCGTTTTTACATTATTTGAGCGAGTTCAGTAACTCAAGTAAATGTATTTAACTTTAAGTCGTCATGTAGAGGAAGAAATGAAACTAACAAGGAGAACTTACCGTTAAATTATTGTTATAAGCTGGCATTTTTACTTACTGCTATTCGTCAATTGCAGTCGAGTGACCATGTTTATCCATCGTATTGTACATATTTTGTTTGTATAATTATTATAATATAAAACCATTTGTATTAGATTTGTGAACTTATATCCACAGACCACAATATTTAAAACAAACTAACAAACTAAACAACTACAAACACGTATTTACAGAGTGTTTCTGTTTACTTGGGTTCATAATAACTCATAACTTATGCCTAAGAGTGTCCAACAATAATATTCTAAAGGTCAAATGTAATTTTTTCATTTCATATATTATATCAATAAATGGTTGTTTTCAAACAATTGAAATATTTTTACATAATTGTTTGACGTTTAAAAATGTCGTTGTTTATACTCGTCAACACACGCGTCATTAACCACGTCATGTTGAACAGCTGCGGTGGTTCCACAAAAGTACATAACGGTATCGCCAAAAGTTCACCAGACCAGTAATTTTTATACTATACGGATCGTGTACCACTTGCCAGCGTATAAAATATTTTGGCAAGTTTTGAATGTTTCCACGTACCAATCTACATTTCAGGAAACGCAGCAAAGTCTAGTTTTAAATTTAGAGGACGGCGTGCGCGCGCCATCACCCAACACTCTCGATTTTAACGGCAGTGCGTGTATCGTACAATTCACTGGTCATTTGTAAACCACTCCATTAAACCGGGTGGTATGAACCCGGGCCGTGACAGTTAACCGGAATGTGCGTATAATAATAATAATAATAATAATATAGTATAATAAAACGCCTCGCATAGCAACTTTACAACAACGCAAAGTCGACGTGCCGCCGGTGCCGCGATTTACGAGACACTCGCGGCCGCGTTCGGTACTCGGTCCCCGCGACCGAACGTATTCCGCCAGCAGATGGCGGTGTTATCGCATCCCATCTGACTCGGATCACTGTCGACTTCGAGATTGCCGTTCGTGGACCGCGACCGGGACGCGAGCCGTCTACGACCATGGCACGACCGCCGTCTGGCCGATGACGATGGTCCTCTGATGTTAGGATATCTCGTGGACCAAGGCCCGGTGCTGGCGGAGGCGCTAAGTATTCATGGTTCTGTACCGGCGCGGCGGGCTGACCGCGTTACTTAATCGGTAACGCGATGGCTCTCGGAATACTTACTTGGTGTCGAGGTCAACCGTGATCAGCGAGGCGGTTCCTCTAGGACGAGACCGTTCCATTGCACATCGGGACGGTTGACCCCTGCGAGTATTCCAAATAGGAATATCTCGGGCACGTAATTTTTGGTAGCGGGACTGCGTTCGCGCCGTCCCTGATCATTATTAACTTTTAAAATCTCTCATAAAGTATCACAGAACTTCGAATTCCCAAAATCAGAGTGTCAAAAATACTTTGGGATTTGACTTCAGAGACAACATTTAAATATTTGAAGTTCAAGTTTTCGGTTATCTTTATATTATATTAATACGTCATCTTGATAATTATATGTTTTGTCACGATTCATCATTACTCATTAGTATGTTGTCATTTGCATAAGAAAGAATTGAATTTACTCGTCACACGTATCGACATTTTAGAATTTTTGTACTCGGACTGAATTACTTTTAAGGATCGAATTGTACAAAGGTGGTACAACTTGGTGATTGTATACCGATTAAATTTCTTTAATACTTGTCGCTATTTCATTCACGTACAAAACGCATTATTAAGTTATTAACAAAAGTATAATATATTTTGTACTGCAATTTAAAACCTACATCCAACAAATTCCGTGTTAAATCATATCGTATGTTATTATAAATGAAAAATAATATATTATTTACTTTCACGTTTTCCCTTTGGCCTTAGCCAAAACAATTTGAGTTGTTCAATATGTAAGTAATTTGCTAAGTCTTGCCAAAAACATGACTTTAACATTTTTAATGACATTATAAAATATAATGAACTTTTTTACTATAATAATAATATGTAACTTTTAGTCGTATTAAAATAATATAGGATTAGTAGTTGTTGTTGTTGTAAGTATCTCCTAGAGCGCGCTGTTAATACCAAAGATGAATAAAATATATTATCGTCAAAAGAATATAACACGCTAGTTTCGTGTAGGTAGGTATCAAAATAATTTGATAGTCAAATTATATTTGGTTGTTAAATTAAAACAACAAAATCCCCAAGTTCATCAAACTCAGTGTAAAAGAAAATAGGTAAAGTATTAATTAACATTATGCACATTACGTGGAATACAATTTTTTCACAATTACCATTTTGTTCCCTAACTTTTCCCTAGTTTTAACAACTATAATATTTGTATTTTTAATTTACAATACATTTCTCATTTTAATAAACACTGAAAAATAGTGAAAATATTCCAGGATAATTATGATTTTACCGCCTTAAATTAATTATTTTACTAACCTGTTAAAAATCGATATAATTAAAAATAATCCAGTATCTGATGGTAAAAAGAAGTATAATCTACGAAATTTAAGTTTAATTGTGATTAATGATTTCTTATTTATTTATGTCCATTCGGCCTATGGTCTATGCCCTATAATAGGTACCTAGTTAGTAGTTAGGTATTAATTTATTATTCATTATAAAAATGGAATATGACCGAGATTTGTCATACTACTTGCATACAAAAATAGATTTTAATTAAATGCCGCTAGGATTTTATATTTCTGGAAAATATTATGTTTGTAGTATGTTGCTGAACTTGAAAGTAGAACACATTGCTATTTTCGTGACTGCCGTTAAACGAATCTCATCAACTCACTAATCATTACGGTTTTGTGCAGTTCTAACACATACAATTATACAATTTCTTTATTTGAATAATTCTTCTTACATAATAACATACATTGAACACGAATGCACAATAAAATAATGGCCATTGGTTGGGTAAATAATTATTCTCAATACATCCAATTACTATTGTCTATTACAGTATACCTATTAGGTAGGTATTAAAATAACGGAGAACCTATCAATACACAAGTATAATTTCGCAGTCAAAGTTATAGACTTATAGCAAATCGTATTATTCAAGTTAATTTTGTCTCGTAATACATACAGTGAATTCTAAAATAACAACACCTATATACCTAGACATATAGTATATTGTGAACACATATTTTGATTAAAAAATAGTTTAATATTTTAGTGACGTATTATTAAATCCGAACACTATTATTATTAACTATTATTGCACGGAAACATAATGATTATATACATTATATACGTCATAATAATGTGATGACAAAATATTAATTGTTATTTGTTTATACAATATTAGCAACCAATTCACGAAAATAAAGTATACGGAATATAATATCATGTAAATAGCTACAGTGTTAACTTAGAAGTATAGTCGTAGGTAAAGGTATCTGGTTTGTATAGTACTATATAGTTACATTGTAGTTTGTATCTTCGGGAAAGACCACCAACGATAACTATGATTTTATCTCTGAATAAATGTGCATACATTTTTAACTAAAAGTTAATCAAAAAGCAAGGAATAATAATATTGTTACCTATATATATGATGTATACTGATGTCTGATACATTTATTACCTATAGACTATCTGCCTATCTAATATCATAACTATTGTATATTGCCTAATGCCTATAGCCAAATATAGTATATTTAGGTACTTAACACAATATACCTAAGTATTTTCATTTTCTCCGATGACTTGTAGTAGTCTGATACAGAATTTAAATATACTTAAATAATTAACTAATTATTTTAGTAGAATTATAAACAAATAAAAATTATTTGTTTGAAAATGAACAATCTCAAACAGTGTACTCGGACAATGGACTTTCAAATCGTATAAATAGGTAATTCTATGTTTCATAGTTCAAAACATAATTATTTAGTATGAGATACAAGATAGTTGTTATTTTACTTTTGAAAAGTTTTATGTAAGAATGTAATATAGTGTCCTATACACATCGTGAGTAATGAATATTATGGAGTTATGACTCTGTACAGTAATTTATTTATCACTATATCTACTATAGTACATCATATTATATAATTACAATTTATTGTATGAGTCATATACATATAATTTATAATAATAATACTAAGGTATATCAAGACATCAAGTTCTAGAACTCAGAAAACTCAATTTAATTTTGCCATTTTGGAACCTGGATACGTGGTTTTAATTTTGATTTGTTTAATGTTGATAAATATTTATTATTTATATAAGCTATCTATAATGATAACAAATATACTTATAAAGTTATTAACAAAGGTACCTGCTATAATTTTATTTACATTTAATTTTTACCTAAATAAATGTTTGTTTAATGTTTTGATTTAATATGCCAATATTTATAAATTATAATTTATTAAGATAGACTCGAGATTATTATAGTTATTTGGTAAACTAAAATGTATTTTAGGCTTTAAGTCACTTTGCATTCCATTAGTCCATCTTAAATTTTAATATTCAATGCAAGTGTATATTTTTATAACGAATACTTACATAACTAGGTTACGAATTTACGATAACCAACGGTGCCAGGGCCAGAAAATACTTGCTGTATAAGCCTATAATACATTAATATCTAAATATATATATTTTAATATATTATGCATTATTAAGTTTATAATTTTTAATTATTATGTATACAATCTAGTCATCTGCCTAACTGTTAACTTTTTAAGTCTAGTTTATTATAGAAGTAAAATAATGTAGTAATTTTTACTAACTACTAATTAGTATAAGTTAGCATTATGGAAGCGTCTAATGTCTAAATATTAAAGATTAAATACACGTTGCAGGAGAAACTACTTGTAAGTCATAGTTATAAGTTATTCCCCGAAACATCGGATAAGTAAAATCGGGTTTGTATACGTTCTGGTCACAGAATAAATTAAATTTCATTTATTCTGTGGTCCGGTCTGTGAGTGTCCGTTGAAGAAGATTAAAGATGATTCATATTTAATCGTTAAGGAAAAATATCATGTCAGTATTGTTTAGTAATTACTAATTAATAATGTCTTTAAAGTTTTATAGAGTTAGCCATTAAGTTAGGTAGGTAGGTACTATACTACTATATTATATAATAGTATAATACTAGTACCTAATTAAATTCAATATTTTTCATGCAATGTAATCCCAGTGATATAACTTAGGAACATATGCGGAAATCCATTAATATTTCAGGAGGGGCTAACATTATTAACATAAATTTGAGTGGGGGGGGCTTCGATCCCATACAGCTAATATAGGAGGGAGCTTGACGGACTTTTGGAGAGGCTAATCCCCCGTAAGCTCTCCCCCCTCGATCTCTGCCTATGCTTAGGTACTTACCAACTTTTCTAGCATTTCTATAATATTTATCTATTTAAACCATGTATTTTAATTTTTAACTAAGTGTCTAAGTACTTATAGACTTATAGTAGCTTACAATTTTACATGTAGGTATTTATAGGTACTACAATATTATGCCCACTATATTTAGACGTATATAATATAATATAGACAAATATAGAAATATAGAATATACAGTTACTTGCTATACCTAAACTTTACTTAGGTAATATTCATGACATATACTAATAGTAATTATTAATAATGTATTCAGGGTAGTCACTGTTGGTGGAGAGGGGTCTATAGGTCCAGACACCCCTCGAAATTTTTTAAAAATATAAAATTTTAGGGTTGAATATTTATTATTGACTATTGTATTAAGAATAATTTTATATTTTAGTTAAAGCAGTATACCCAATAACGAGAATAAATAATTTTTATATTTTGAACGTAAAAATGAATTGTTAAATGGCCTAGGGGGCCTCCCCCTATATACGCCACTGATAAAGTTATAAATTATAATATATCATATTATACATATTTATATACCTCTGTTTATTACTTATTACACGTCCTATGTATACGGATATAGGTATATACTGCGCACGTGCAGACGTGCAGTTGAGTATAAAGGTATATATATTAAGCCACCTATATATAAAGTAGACTAATTTTATTTCTTATGGTTTAAAAAAATATTTTACTTTATATTCATATCTACACGTTTAGAGTTTAAATAATACATATTACATTTTACAAATTAAAATAGGTACACACGAATTGCGCATCTTCCTTCGAGCGGCTATTAGGTGTGTAATGACGCATTGGAAAGGGGGAGGTGAATAAATGATAGTTATAGAATGAAAAATAAAATTACATGCACTATGCGCCATGCCGTAGATAATAAATATTATCATTATTGCTGTGAGTCAAAAAATCTTGAATATTGTAGTTTGTAATTATGGGCGTAATTAGGATATTGCCTATACAACTGGGTTTAAAGAAAATCGCATAGAGGGCTTTCCCTCCACACCCCCTCATGATTATTATTACAATTTTCTGACCTCAAATTATGTAAATAAAAATAGTAGGTACCTATAATACAATCTATTACCTCAAAATTATTTATTAAATTTCAAAACATTTAATATAAACATTACACGTTTGGGATATATATTAATATTGATACTTACTCCATGTTAGCTATTAATTATAATTGAATACAATACTTTTTATAGTTGCAGCGATTTGCAAATTAATATGAAACCGCCTTTGACAGAAAACATTTTTCTTAGATTTCTATAATTATCAACCATAATCTATGTTATTGTAACTAAGTCACTTTTAATCTTAGATCATAATATACTATTGTTTAATATATGATATAAGCCTTTAAGGGGACGTTACAGTGACATTTGTTGTCCCCGCCTTACAAGCGCGTAACATACCAAATGTTACGCTCAGCAGAACACATTTATCTCCGTAAGTTTAAAAATTAGAGCGAATTGAGCTCCTATAAAATTTAAAGGTAAGACTATTATCTAGACAACGATATAGGCTTTTTATTATTTTTTGATTTTAAAGCGAGTTATGTGTATTTTAAAATTGTAAACTGTTTGTACATCTTAAAATACTCATAACTCGCTTTAAAATTAAAATACTATAAAAATCCTATGTCATTGTCTAGATAATATTCTTACCTTTAAATTGTATAATAGGTCAATTCGCTCTAATTTTTTAACTAACGGAGATAAATGTGTTCTGCTAAGCACTGTTACGCACTTGTAAGACAGAGACAACAAATGGAAATGTAGCGTCCCCTTAACTGTACATGATAAATCTTTTCCGATATTAAAGAAGTCGCCAAATATATCGCATGTACTTTAGTAGATATCTACCTATAGGATATAACCTATCATTATAGACTATAGTAGTCCTTATATAAGTTGTATCTTTCTCATGTACGAAAAAGATCGTTCACTGACAGGAAAAATCGTGGGTGGAGGGACGACAGGAGATTTCTCGGTGGCTTGGAATCATTCATGTTCATGGTCTGACTACTTATATAAATCCATTTTTTTTGGATAAATTTTCCTGGCCAGCCAATTTTTATACAATTACGCGGTCTGAAATATTATCCCAAAACAATTATAGTTGTATAATATTATGTTCTAATAATGTATGCGAGAAATTTTTAAGGACTAAAATACTTTTCGCCTTAGGGGTAGGAGAGTCTCCCACTTGATGATAGTGTAGTACATCGTTCAGTAGCGTATCTAGGATTTTTTCAAGGGGGGATATACAATTTTTAATAGACATTCAGTATACATATCAAATATCTATATTATAATATTATAGTATATACATATATATACACGTTTATTATGTACATGTTGTATATTGTGTACAAAATTTGGTCTCCGGGATACTCCACTGACATCGATGAGTTTTGCTCTGTCTAGCGAATACCACAATACATAATAATGAAATAATATATGCCGAAATGACGCCACTATTACAGTAGTACGTTTTACCTGTGCGGTTACGTTGCGCGTACCTACACATCCGCATAGATTTATAATAATAATAATAATAATAATATGTATTATTATTAAAATAATGGTCGTCGTGTCTGGTGTCTGTCGCAGTCCACAATAAATAAATAATAAAACGCCGGTGGTGGTGGTGCCGTGGTGGTGGTTGCGACGCGGCCAGTGCTGCGCGTGTGTGTGTGTGTGTGGTGCACCGGTCGCCGAGAGACCTGTTGGGGGGCATTGTTCAAAACAGCTTCAAGGTCGTTTAGACTATACAATCCCGAAGAGATTTGGCAATGCCGCTTTTGTGGCTGCGACGATGGCCGGCCCCGAACGAATACATAACACATACCTATCTACTATGATGATGATAATAATAATAATAAAAATATGATAAAAATGATAAAATTTGAATATATTTTGATATAGGTATATAGCCATCGCCGAACCGTGTCCCCCGCAGACGTACATAATATGTTATACGACACTTCACAGTTCACACCTATTAAAGCTTGATAGAAACGTCCGTGTATCACGGCGATGTACATTCCGTAAATATAAATATAAAAATTAAATATTTATAGTTTAAAAGAGTGATAAATGTAAACTCGTACAATTTTTCGTAGGTACCTATTGCCAGGGACTAAAATAAGGAATCCACATCATATTTTTTTATGAATTATCTAAAAACAAATAAACGAGATGGGCATCTTTGAAAGTCATACAGGAGTTCTCCTGGTCGATTCTAGGATGTTTCCCTCCCGTTTCCCCTCCCACCACCGATTCGATCAACGTTTCCCCCTGGACAAAAAAATTAAAGTTTAATTATTAAATTATTATTATTGTTTATTAAACAATAATATACAAAGCAATTCAATAAAATATGTACAAATGAGTAAATTAATACCCTAATTGATATATAAATATAATTAAATAGATAATAATTAATAACTAATAAATCCATAACTTGAATGATGATAGTCGATAGATGCTGTCATGCTGATATGATGATCGTATATTTCAGGTAAAACCAAAGAACATATTTTCCAACCTATTATTATAATTTATAATATTATATGGAGAAATATATATTGATTCAGGGGGGAACATCCAAATACGCTCCTAGTCATGGGTGTTTCCTATAAGGTTAAAATTCTGGGGGAGGGTTACAGGCAGTACTGCAGCCCTTGCACCAATACTGAACTTACAGAAACCACACCCCATCACATATATATAATATTATATACTATAATATAGTATACTACGTTATTACTTATTACCATCAGGCAACAGTAATTTTATATTCTGAGTAACGCAATATTGGTCTGGTCTTACACAGATTTATATTTTCTCAATATGGTCGTGGCACTATTGTGACATTCGTGAGCCAAGTAAGCCAAAAGCAATCATAGAAATGGTCTACCTAAAATTCTATACACCCACCACGCCCCACTGTATTATCACCTAACAGTTGTTTTTTTTTAATCAATTTATTTACCTACCGGTTGCACCAGAATAACATAAAAAATAAATAATACTTAATGTCAACTATTTTTGAGAGGGCTAAATCCTAGTCACGGGGTGCTGGTCGTAAGCCCTAGCTGCACCACTGCTCCTGCCCCCTGGTATCCGTATCCACGCTAGAATTATGTGCTTACGAAGTACGAGGAAAGCGAAATGACAGGGCCCCAGGCAACCCGCGTCCATACATCGTCACTCACGGAGTGGTCCGCGCGAATTATTATCAAAAAAAAAATCACCGTGTCGTCAGTGCCGCTATCAGCTGCGGTGATTCATATTTCAGTGATTGAGCGAGCGAGCGGTGTTTTTGTAATATTGTCCCCCGCCATCACGTCCCGAGAAACAGTGGGGCGCAAGCGCGTTCAACACTTCGACCGTGTGTGCGCAACCGAAAGACCGAGAGAGCGAGTGCTGAGTGCGTCTATGTGTGTGTGTGTGTGTGTGTGTGTGTGTGTGTGTGTGAGCGTGTGTGTGGGTACGTGTACGTGAGAGTGTGTGTGCGCGCGTATGTACGCGAAGTGTCTCGTGCGAGGCCGTCCGCGCTTATCTCGTCAAAGGTTGTTGTTCTGTCCGTTTCGTCCGTCAACGGTAACCACGTACGACATAAAAAATAATCGCAGTCTGAGTTCCGGTGCAGTCGGTCCGCCGTTTATTTTTTTTTACAAACACCCGTGTATCCGGCGATTTCCGTGCGCCGATAACATATATGTTTTGAACGGACCGGAACGGACGCCCCGAACCAACGATGGAAGCCACCGCCAAGCACGACTTCAAAGCCACGGCGCCCGACGAACTGAGCTTCAAAAAGGGTAGCTTGCTCAGGGTGAGTGTGTTTGGTGTGTAAGGGGGTCTGAGTGGTGGGTGAATGTGGCCAGTTTGGATGATCGGGGACTGCTTTTGTGCCACCACCAGGTACCTGCCACTGTGCAAGGCACCTGACCGATTCAAATTGTATTTTTCCAGGTGATTAACATGGAAGACGACGTCAATTGGTTTCGGGCTGAGTTCGAGGGCAAAGAGGGACTGATACCTAGCAATTATATAGAAATGAAAAATCATGAGTGAGTGACGCCACTTTGGATTCCTGTGTCTTTATAATAATATCATTCATGCCTAGGTGTTACTAATGTTTGCTGTTCCTTGTTTGTTTGTAGTTGGTACTATGGAAAAATCACTCGAGCAGACGCCGAGAAATTATTAGACCAACAGCCTGAGGGTTGTTTTCTGGTACGAATAAGTGAGAGTTCACCTGGAGATTTTTCATTATCCGTCAAGTGAGCAAAGTTATTCCATGATATAATAAGAATTACCACCTATAGTATTTGCAAACATTTCTGTATTTTGTCCTTGAAATTCATCAATAATAATTTGAATTTTTAATAATGTAATACCTAGATGTGGTGATGGTGTTCAACATTTCAAAGTTTTACGAGATGCACAGGCAAAATTCTTCCTGTGGGTGGTTAAATTTGATAGTTTAAATGAACTAGTTGATTATCATCGAGAATCATCTGTGTCTCGTTCACAAGATGTTAGGCTTAGGGACATGCCAGCAGCAACTCAAAATGGATTTAACCAAAAACCGGTATTTATTATTTATTCCTATGATATATCAATCGAGTCAGTTGTAGGTACATATTATTAATAAATAATAAATATGCGTTTTGCGGTTTTACAGACGCTGGTAATTGGAATGTATGACTTTACACCTCAAGAAGATGGAGAATTAGCATTTAAGCGAGGAGATGTTATAACTGTGACAAATCGCACTGATGTAAATTGGTGGCGAGGTGAGATTGGCACCAGAGAAGGACTGTTTCCAGCTGCGTATGTTTCTCCTTATCATGCCCCTTAATCTACAGTGTTCTTCATTATGTTGGAAGTATTTACTACTATATGGAACGTATATTTACTGCGGTAGAGAACATGTGACCACAAAATAGACTTAACAATTCTAGATTTTTCCCTCGGGATCAAATATTTATTGCAATAAAAAAAAGTCAATAATTATTTAAATACTTAAATCTGTTTAGGTTTTCCAAGTTTTGTTATTAATTAATTCAATGATATATTAACTTAATTTTTTTTGCTTATCCATTAATTTTTGTTTGTTATTATGTACAAGGTTAATACACTATGAATCAAAATAATAAAATGTTACCTACCATTCAAACTTAACAATTGTTTTAAAAAGGTATTTTTTACTATTTAGAATATACATAAAAACCATTTGGATACGTGATAACCATTGAGTAAGAACCATTAGTTTTCATGTTCGATAAATCGTTGTTGCTCAAAACGTGATCGAGTGTAAATTACATTTTTTTTAAAATGAAAATGAAAATTTTATGTAACATAATTTATGGTTTTTTCCTTTGATAAATGTTAGCATGTGGAAACTATGTTGTGGTTTAAACGTGCAAACATTCACCAAGTGAAATAATTTAATAATTATGAAGCAATAAAAATATAAAATTAAAAAAAAATCTTAGGAGGACGCTACCCATCCATTGTCTCTGTCTTACACATGTATGACAGAAAATGTTCATTCATTAGTCTCAATGGTGTGTTGTTGTTAGTTTTTATGTTATACTGAATAGACATATTATCAAAATTTAGGTAAGAATATTATCTGTATTCTGTGCTTCAGCGTCAACTTTTATTCAATATTTTAATTTTCAAGCTATGTATGACCTTTTTAATTTGTGATATTTCACACACCCATATTATTGAAAATTATTACGAGGACGCCACACCAGCATGTGTTGTCTCCATCTTACAAACGCGTAATATACCACTTTACGCTCAGAAACTCAAGTCTTATGCCGTTAGCTTAAAAATTAGAGTGAATCGACCTATTATGAAACTTGATGGTAAGAACATTATATGTGTTTTGTTAGAAGCTTTTTTTTCGATAATTCAGTTTTCAAGTGAGTTATGAGTATTTTTAATTTACATTTATTATACACGCTATAACTCACTTAAAAACTGAATTATCGTAAAAAAAACTTCCAATAAAACACAGATAATGTTCTTACCATTGAGTTTCTTAATAGGTCGATCACTCTAATTTTTAAGCCAACAGCATGAAACTTGAATTTCTGAGCTTAAATTTGGTATGTTATGCGTTTGTAAGACGAGATAACACAGCAGGTGTGGCGTCCTCTTAAGCACAGATAATATTCTTAACTATATGTTTGATATTAGGTGAATTCACTCTAATGTGGGGCATGAATTACAAGAGTGAACCACGCTTTGGCCGCATGATCCAAGCGTAATACAATCAAACATGTTTGATTTTCAGCCTTGAGATACAAACAAAGGTAGCGTGGCACACCCCGATTCGCCCCCCGTGAGAATCCCGCATAATGTCAAAACTAACACCACACAATTAAAATTAGTGAGTGAAGTTAGTGTGTAGTACGCTTGTAAGATGGAGACAACAAACACATGGGTAGTGTCTTCTAAATAATTTAAATGTTCACTTGATCATTTTTTGCATGAAGACGACAAAATGTTCATTGATTTATAGATCTTTTTATGGAATTTATAATTTTGATTTATATGTATGAGGTTTTTGCTCACATGCTTATAGTGTATATCCATGCATTTAAACCATAAACATTGCTTTGATAACCCGCTATTATTTATAATATACGATAATAGTTCTCAATATCATGGTTAATAGCTAAGACATTAAAATAATACCAATGAATAATAAGTCAATAAGCAGAAATATAGGTTAATTTTTCGTAAAAATTAAATTTGCAATAAAACAGTATCCCTTTTTTCTTCCAAACATCAATTATTATTTTTTATTTTAATTCTTAAATTTGTATGAAAGTTCAATTTAGTGAAATCTGTCTAAAATGTATGTTATTAACAAATTGTTATGAAATTGGTTCTTTATCTCAATTAATATTGTATTTGTTAATTAAATAAATTTGTATTTATCATTTAATTTTAGATAGATTTCACTTAAATCATTTGTGTATACTATTATATTTAAATTAGGAATATTAAATTTAGTACAAGTTGATGATTTGTTCTGTGTTTTTTTTTTACCGTTTATACTGTCAGTTCTTTATGGAATTAAATTTATAAATATAATATGATGTAAACTATATTTTTTAATGATTTCATTTAAATAAGGAAATATATTTTATCAAATGTATTTCCATGTTAATGTTTTATTTTTTATTTTTAAGTTGAATACACAAGTATAACGACATTTAGAAACACAGAACTTTTATGTTTTTTTTCTTACAATTTATGAAAATCGCTCAATTCCTTTATCTGTACCTAATAATTGTTTTTTAATATTTGAAATATTTCAAAAAAATATCTGTTTAGTTGTTTATTTGTTGAACTTGACTTGTACTTGGATCAATTATTATATATTGTGCTTAACAAACTTTCAGTCATATCGAACAATTATTTTAGTTTTGATTTTAAATTAAACAATACAATGTCAATTTGTGATATAAAATAATATTAAAACTCCTTACTTTACCTATCTTATATATTTCTTTGTTGTAGATTGAGATTATTTGTTTTTTTACTAATTTGTCTATACTTAAGTATAAATTCTTCCTGACATATTCATAAAAGGTAAGACTCTATTGTTAATTGCCTACACATGAATATTTTCATCGCATACTATGATATAATTTTTTTTTTTTTGTACTAGGTACTTATAGATATTTTATTTTTATTATTTATTTAAGTAAAATAAATTGTGAAATAATATATATGTTAGTCATAGTGATTAAAGACTCTAATAGTATGAAATAGTGAAATAATTAATCTATTATATATAAATACGTACATGTATTAAATAACTAATTAAGTGTCTTTTTCCTTATCTTATACATATATTAAATTAAAAATATTTTTGTGCCACGATCAATATTATATTATTTTATATTGTAAATAGTTACACTGCAATAATTCATAAATCATTTTACCTATATAAATAATTTTCTTTTTCAGTAATGCCTTCCTTATCTGTTGGATATTGAGTTAAAGTAAGAAGTAAATTTAATTATCAACCATTATCAATGGAAGTAATAAATACTTAAAGCTCTTATTAATCTAAGTAAACTATTGAAAAATCAAAAAGATAATTTCAATATATATTTTTGCTTTAGTTTTAGTAACTTTATTTCAGAGGACAAAAAACTTGTATACTTGGTACTTTATAGGGGATCAAAAGTAAAATATTCCCAATCATTTTCAAAAGCGTCTGGAAAAAAAAAACAAAAAAAGGTAGGTAAGTGGATGTTGACAATAGGTTACAAGCAGTGACATAGCCAGAATTTCATAATAATTAATAAATAATTTGTTTAACCTTATTATTTCATAATTATTTATATGGGTGCTGATTCATTTAATATAGTTGTTTCTCCGAATTGTAAAATCGGTTGAAAATCTGAAAATAATGTAATTTCAAATAGTAGAATATAAAACATTATGATTATGTATCAACACAATTATGTAATATTTCATTATATTAAATTGGTGAATTATATAGAGAACTTGCTTACTATTGGAATATTTGTTGACCATATTCAACGACGTTTGGGCTTCTGAAAATTAAAAATTTGGTTTTAACATAGTATTAGGAGGTATAAGTTAGATAAAATTGATTTTATACACAGATTTAGTTATGAAGTTTTTGTAATTTCGTTTATTGGTATTCATAATATTATAAGATACAACGTCTGGACTATTATAGGTACCTACTTACTTATTGGTAGACTTCGTGTTATTGCAATTTATTTATTTATTTTTGACATAGTTTGATTCACATTACATAACTTTATTTTATAGAAACCTTAGTGAAGTGATCAACCTATTTTTATCGTATTGTGAGTAGGTTATATGTATGTAGGTAGTATGTATCAATACTCACTCAATATATTCATCCCATACGACGATGATACGAACATTGCAGCTACTACAAAAATAATGTAAAGCCACGTTTTCTTAAATCCAATCATTATTGCTATTATTAGTTGCTATAAAATAAATACATCAATTAATTTTTCGATAACTTATTATAACCAAGATTATTACAGGCTTTGAAAAAAATACTGTTATAAATTCACGACTTAATGCACAACTTCTTTAGTATGGTAAATCAACTTAATAGTTAAGATAAAATAAAATAGTACCTATATTATTATATTATTAATACATGTATATTACTAAAATTTAGTAGATACAAAACCATTAAATGTTTCTAAGCAATAGAATTTTTATTTACCTTTACCCCAAATAGTCAAATGATTTATGTTCTTTTAACAATTAATAAATAATATAGGTGTGGTTCGAGTGAATACTGCAAGAGCACAGACAAACACAACTACCTAGTATTTTACGTACCATTCCTAATACATTTTTATGCAACACTTACTTAATTGTAAATATGAATCGTTTGTATTTACTAACTAAACGATTTCAGTTAATATGTTCATATGGCCACCAAGGCACAAGACTTGAATTTTCTTCGGGCCTCTTATTTTTCACCATACATTTATAATATTCTAATTAATATTAAGTACTTATTAAATATTGTACTCAAAAGAAAATACAATATACCTTTAAGTTAGTGTTGGGGAAGTTACTTATTTTTGGTAATTAAATTATATTACTAATTACTTATCAAAATTGTAACTAAATTATTTTTAAGTTACTTTTTTTTAATTTGGTTAAGTTACATTACTTTTGAGTTTAAAAAGTAACTGAATTACAATAGCAGTTACTTTTTTTCAAAAATATCACTGGAGATTAATAATCATGTTGTCAATATAACAATACATTAACTAAATAGGTAATGACAATCAAACATATGAAATTATTAACAGATACTTATTTTGCAACATTATTATTATAATTTTTTTTATTGAACTTAAGCCCGGCTACTATGGCCATTAGCTGTTATTGTAGGTGATTATGAAGTGTGGTTGGTAAGGTTGGTATGGTAAGGTGTTGTTATGGTTGTTACTTGTTACAGTATGTATGCAAACACGTGTAAGTGTGGCAAGGTTTTTACTACTACGAATCCGGGTGGGCACCCATCCGGGAACTAGTAGCAGCGGGCGTAACTTACTATCAGTCGTATTGCGCCACACATTTATTTATTAATTCATTTTTTTTTTTTATTAATTAACTCGCAGGAACTTAGGCAATTGGGTGGTTTTTAACTGTGGGGGAGGATACTGTAGGTTTTTATAAACACGTGCGTTTTAGCTTAGCAGAATTTCAAATTGGGCATCCGTAGGTTTCTGCCATGCCCGGCGGGGGATGGCGGCCTCTCTCTCCAGACCGATGTCTGCCGGAGAGAAGTTCAGCCCGTGACTCGGCCACTCCGTCGCCCACACTTTTATTATTATTACTATTTATTGATAGTTATAACAATGCTGTATGCTCCAGATGCTGAAGCCGTGAGCCGTCCGCGACGATACAACACAGAGTAAAGATAGTAAAGATAATTCCATTCTAAAAATAACACTTTATAGTCGAATAGTCGATAGCTATAACAAAAATATTACAGTTTAGACAATTTTACCTATAAATTAAAATACTTATAAGTTATATTATGATATATTTCAATATTTACCTACACACAATATTATCAATAGGTACGTTCTAAAAAAAATTAATAATCCAAAAAAAAAGTAACGAGTAATTTAGTAAAATTTACTACAAAAAAGTAACTTATATCACATATAAATAATAAATTACATACAATAAAATGTAATTAAATTACCATCAAATTACTTAAAAAGTAATTTCGTTACAGTAACTTGTAACTTAAGTTAAGTTACTCCCCAACACTGCCTTTAACCCTTGATATGAAGAAAAATATGTGTTAGGTTTCACTTAGATATCGCTATTAACTTTTAAGTAATCACGACTAGTCACTAGTTACCTACTACTAATGGTATATTGGTTCAATATGGAATGGATAAATCAAGTAATTTCAGAAGTAAAAATATTATGACAACATGTCATCTTGCCATCTTGGATAGGCTATTTAGATACAACAAAGGCAATAAGCACCGTTTTGGATGCGTTTCCCTTCATTTTCATAATATTAAAATATGAACCATGTTTCAGCAGTTGTATTAAATTGAACAGCCACAAAAAAAAAAAAAATAATAAATACAGATCACTGTAAAATTAATACTTTCTCTGTCCACTAAGGACCTAAAACGAATCAATGATAATAGTTACGAAAATTTTATTTTGTATTTTGATTTTTATGTAAGCACAATTGTCAATTTGTATACATGTCTACATTAGATACATTTACTAATAATAAATAGTATATAGTAATATATACTAATTACTAAGTAAAAAATTAAATATATTTTTGATCCACCAATAAATGTTTATACAACAACAAGTCCAAGATGAATAAAAATGTTGAGAGAGTTACCTACGTCTAAATTCGTACTTTGGCATTAATATCATTAAATCGGTTATAGGATGCAGAAATGAATGCGAAATCGTTAAAATTAAAAAAAAAATTTCAATCATTAGAAATTAGCAATATTGTTGTGTATTAACTGTTAAAAAAGATAATATAATAAATAGTATATAGAACTAGGAGTATTGCTCAAAATCTTTTTCTATCTCTTCGCACTTCGCTGTCAACTTTACATGGTCGGCCACCATAGTCCTACATCTCCACAGGGCTATCTGAACCCCACCTATTTTTTTACTCACATCAGCTTATTTTCTATCCTGTCCAGTGGCGTATTTACGGGGGGGGGGGGGGGGTCCCCGGGTCTCGACCCCCCCCCAGAAAAAAAAAATATAATATAATTATTACATCATAACTCGTATGTGTTTTTTTTATATTATAAACTTGTAGGTACCTAATATTTAGACCCCCCCACAAAAAATTTGAAAATATGCCACTGATCCTGTCTACTTATTTAACTCTTCTTCGACATTCCTCTCCCTCTTTTTCTTTCTACGTTGAATTTCATAACCAAATAATTCACTCTACCTATATTCTATCTTATTTTTTCTATAATTAGTGCCACTTCCCTTAATGAAATAATTTCTTATTCTATCTTCCCCAGTCGCTTCATCTTAACATTCACATCTTCACAACTCGTACCCTCTGTTAGTCTGTTCTGTTTTATTGTTCACTGTCCAATATTCCGATCCATACAACAATATCGTGCCACCAAACCATGTCCTTATCATGTGGCATACTGCCTTTTTTCCAACAACAATTTTAACTGTTAAATATTGGGTACCTATTCGTGTGTGTGATACTGAAATAGGAATGATTGCTTTTGTTTCACAGTACAGACGTAGTTCCGGTGAATTAATGTAAATGCTCATAGATAAATTGATAATAATTATAATCAGTAATCACATTTACACATAGATTATACATGTTTTTTTGTACGATTTTTACTAGGAGCCTTGGCCCCTCGCTCAAAATATTTCCTTGGTGTAGCACCTGCATCTACTACACCCACAGATTTCTATATATTACTAGATAGCGAACTCCGGTCATGAATTGAAGCTTCAAGGTCGGTTGGCAATTGTATGGTATTTCATATGACAAATAAGATGATATTATGATTTATTTTATATAGTATTTTATTATTTTAGATTCTGAGCGGAGCGATGAATGTATTGGTTTTACAATGATGTATGTTTTTATATTTTTATTTATATTTTTATATTTTAGATTCTGAGCGGAGCGATGAATGTATTGGTTTTACAATGATGTATGTTTTTATATTTTAGATTCTGAGCGGAGCGATGAATGTATTGGTTTTACAATGATGTATGTTTTTTTTTATATTTTTATATTTTTGTGTCTGTCATCACGTTTTAGGACAGTAAAAGTGCTTAGATTTTCTTCAATAGTACCTTTTCTGATAGGAATGTGAATCTAGTTGGTACTTTGGGGGGTCAAAAGTAAACATTTTCCAGTAGTTTTCACAAGCGCCGGGAAAAACAACATAAAAATTAAGGAAAAACGGGAATTTTTACGCAAAATTGGTTTTCCAAAAAATCGATTTTGGTTATTGGTGTAACTCTAAAACAAATGAACGTACATACATGAAATTTTCACTGGTTGTTAATATTTGCATTTTCTATACACGATAACATTTTCAAAATATTTTGATTTATTTTGAACTGTTTAGGGACATTTTCATTTTCCATTTTTTTTTTAGTTTTTTTTCTAAAAATATCAATAAAATTTTATTTGTTGGTTGCGAAAGCTTGAAAATTTAATAGAAGGCTCCTAATATGTTGTTTCAAAGGCAGATGAAAAATATTAAAAATCCTTAGTCACAATTTTTTTTATAAGCATTTAAAGTTCAAAAATTGACAAAATATGGAAAAATCACGAAAATTAGCAAATTATTTTGAGTTAAGAATTCGTAAAAATTTTTCTTTTTAAATCTAAGATTTGAAAATGAAACCCAAGATTCCTTATAAGATTATCTACCTTTATCAATAATAAAATCTCTACCGGACAGTCAAATTAAATTTTTATGAGCGTTTGAAATTCAAATTTTTACAACATTGGATTTTCACTCGATTTCTCATGTAGCGATTTCCTTATTTTGTTGTAATTCAAAAACGAATAACTGTAGATACATGAAAATTTCACTGAATGTTTATATTAGCATTTCCTATACACCATACAATTTTGAAAATATTTTGACTCTTTTTGAGCTGTTAATGGACATTTTCAGTTTTCAATTTTTTTAGTTTTTTTTTCTATAAATATCAATAAAGTTTTATCTGTTGGGCCAAAAAGTGTAAAAATTTAATACAAGGCTCCTGATATATTGTTACAATATCAGTTGAAAAATATTAAAAATACATAGGCACGATTTTTTTTTATAAGCATTTAAAGTTGGAATTTTGACAAAATTTATCAAAATCTCGAAAATTATCAATCGTTGGAATTAAAAAATTATAAAATGTTCAGTTTTTATAACTAAGAGTTGAAAATTTAAAACAAAGATTCTCTTAAATAATTCATACTGTAACCAAAAAATCTAAAAAATATATAAACACACTTATTTTTTACAGACATTTTAATTTCAAGTTTAGACAAAATTTCATATTTAAACCAAGAATTACGATTTTAGTTATTTTGTTGTGATTGTATAATATTATTCGTGGGTACTTGAAATTTCTAAAGTAATCTACTATATATATCTATGATAGTATCAGCGTTTTTTGTTGGTGTATAACGCGTTATAAGTACCTAATGGATATTGTGATATGATTAATTTGGAATTCATTATAATTTATAAGTCAATTTTTTTTAATACCATAGATATGTATATAATATGTCTTTTACCTAGAAGGACATACCGTCTCCGATCAGAATCGTTTTTCTTATACAATGATATTATATCATTGAATTCAAATTTAATACCATCCATTATACAATGACCCACTTGTAACCTACTGTACAGCAGAGCGACACCCACTTGCCCACCTTTTTATTTATATTTTAGATTCTGAGCGGAGCGATGAATGTATTGGTTTTACAATGATGTATGTTTTTATATTTTTATTTATATTTTTATATTTTTATATTTTTGTGTCTGTCATCACGTTTTAGGACAGTAAAAGTGCTTCGATTTTCTTCAATAGTACCTTTTCTGATAGGAAAGTGAATCTAGTTGGTACTTTGGGGGGTCAAAAGTAAACATTTTCCAGTAGTTTTCACAAGCGCCGGGAAAAACAACATAAAAATTAAGGAAAAACGGGAATTTTTACGCAAAATCGATTTTCCAAAAAATCGAATTTGGTTTTTGGTGTAACTTTAAAACAAATGACCGTAGATACATGAAATTTTCACTGGTTGTTTATATTTGCATTTTCTATACACGATAACATTTTCAAAATATTTTGATTTATTTTGAACTGTTTAGGGACATTTTCATTTTTCATTTTTTTTTAGTTTTTTTTCTAGAAATATCAATAAAATTTTATTTGTTGGTTGCGAAAGCTTGAAAATTTAATAGAAGGCTCCTAATATGTTGTTTCAAAGGCAGATGAAAAATATTAAAAATCCTTAGTCACAATTTTTTTTTATAAGCATTTAAAGTTCAAAAATTGACAAAATATGGAAAAATCACGAAAATTAGCAAATTATTTTGAGTTAAGAATTCGTAAAAATTTTTCTTTTTAAATCTAAGATTTGAAAATGAAACACAAGATTCCTTATAAGATTATCTACCTTTATCAATAAAAAAATCTCTACCGGACAGTCAAATTAAATTTTTATGAGCGTTTGAAATTCAAATTTTTACAACATTGGATTTTCACTCGATTTCTCATGTAGCGATTTCCTTATTTTGTTGTAATTCAAAAACGAATAACTGTAGATACATGAAAATTTCACTGAATGTTTATATTAGCATTTCCTATACACCATACAATTTTGAAAAGATTTTGACTCTTTTTGAGCTGTTTACGGACATTTTCAGTTTTCAATTTTTTTAGTTTTTTTTTTTATAATTGTCAATAAAATTTTATTTGGTGGGCCAAAAAGTCTGAAAATTTAATACAAGGCTCCTGGTATATTGTTACAATAGCAGTTGAAAAATATTAAAAATACATAGGCACAGTTTTTTTTTATAACCATTTAAAGATCAAATTTTGACAAAATTTATCAAAATCTCGAAAATTATCAAACATTGTAATTAATAAATTATAAAATGTTCAGTTTTTATAACTAAGAGTTGAAAATTTAAAACAAAGATTCTCTTAAATAATTCATACTGTAACCAAAAAATCTAAGCAATATATGAACACAGTTATTTTTTACAGACATTTTAAATTCAAATTTGGACGAAATTACATATTAAAATCAATATTAACGATCTTGGTTTTTGTTGTAATTTAAAAATATTATTCGGGGATATATGAAACTGAAAAATCAACACATTATGGCCTATCCATACAATCTACCATAGTATAAGGAATAAGAAGTATGCTCAATGATAAGACTGTGCATATTTTAAGGGGCAATGAATAATTTATTCATAAATTCCATATAATTTATTACCATAAATAAGTATATAATATGTCTTATACCTAGACTGACATACCGCCTCCGCTCAGAATCGTTTTTCTTATACAATGATATTATATCATTGAATTCAAATTTAATACCATCCATCATACAGTGACCCACTTGTAACCTACAGTACAGCAGAGCGACATCCACTTACCCACCTTTTTTATTTATATTTTTGTGTCTGTCATCACGTTTTGGGACAGTAAAAGTGCTTCGATTTTCTTCAATAGTACCTTTTCTGATAGGAAAGTGAATCTAGTTGGTACTTTGGGGGGTCAAAAGTATAAATTTCCCAGTAGTTTTCACAAGCACCGGGAAAAACAACATAAAAATTAAGGAAAAACGGGAATTTTTACGCAAAATTGGTTTTCCAAAAAATCGATTTTGGTTTTTGGTGTAACTCTGAAACAAATGAACGTATATACATGAAATTTTCACTGGTTGTTTATAATTGCATTTTCTATACACGATAACATTTTCAAAATATTTTGATTTATTTTGAACTGTTTAGGGACATTTTCATTTTTCATTTTTTTTTAGTTTTTTTTCTAGAAATATCAATAAAATGTTATTTGTTGGTTGCGAAAGCTTGAAAATTTAATAGAAGGCTCCTAATATGTTGTTTCAAAGGCAGATGAAAAAGAAAAATATTAAAAATCCTTAGTCACAATTTTTTTTTATAAGCATTTAAAGTTCAAAAATTGACAAAATATGGAAAAATCACGAAAATTAGCAAATTATTTTGAGTTAAGAATTCGTAAAAATTTTTCTTTTTAAATCTAAGATTTGAAAATGAAACACAAGATTCCTTATAAGATTATCTACCTTTATCAATAAAAAAATCTCTACCGGACAGTCAAATTAAATTTTTATGAGCGTTTGAAATTCAAATTTTTACAACATTGGATTTTCACTCGATTTCTCATGTAGCGATTTCCTTATTTTGTTGTAATTCAAAAACGAATAACTGTAGATACATGAAAATTTCACTGAATGTTTATATTAGCATTTCCTATACACCATACAATTTTGAAAATATTTTGACTCTTTTTGAGCTGTTAATGGACATTTTCAGTTTTCAATTTTTTTAGTTTTTTTTTCTATAAATATCAATAAAGTTTTATCTGTTGGGCCAAAAAGTGTAAAAATTTAATACAAGGCTCCTGATATATTGTTACAATATCAGTTGAAAAATATTAAAAATACATAGGCACGATTTTATTTTATAAGCATTTAAAGTTGGAATTTTGACAAAATTTATCAAAATCTCAAAAATTATCAATCGTTGGAATTAAAAAATTATAAAATGTTCAGTTTTTATAACTAAGAGTTGAAAATTTAAAACAAAGATTCTCTTAAATAATTCATACTGTAACCAAAAAATCTAAAAAATATATAAACACACTTATTTTTTACAGACATTTTAATTTCAAATTTAGACAAAATTTCATATTTAAACCAAGAATTACGATTTTAGTTATTTTGTTGTGATTGAATAATATTATTCGTGGGTACTTGAAACTTCTAAAGTGTACTATTATATATCTATGACAGTATCACGGTTTTTGTTGATGTATAACGCGTTATAACTGTTATAAGTATCTAATGGATATTGTGATATGATTAATTTGGAATTTATTATAGGCCAATATTTTGTTTAATACCATAGATATGTATATAATATGTCTTATATATAGACTGACATACCGTCACCGCTCAGAATCGTTTTTCTTATACAATGATATTATATCATTGAATTCAAATTTAATACCATCCATTATACAGTGACCCACTTGTAACCTACTGTACAGCAGAGCGACACCCACTTGCCCACCTTTTTTTTTGTGTCTGTCATCACGTTTTAGGACAGTAAAAGTGCTTCGATTTTCTTCAATAGTACCTTTTCTGATAGGAAAGTGAATCTAGTTGGTACTTTGGGGGGTCAAAAGTAAACATTTCCCAGTAGTTTTCACAAGCGCCGGGAAAAACAACATAAAAATTAAGGAAAAACGGGAATTTTTACGCAAAATTGGTTTTCCAAAAAATCGATTTTGGTTATTGGTGTAACTCTAAAACAAATGAACGTACATACATGAAATTTTCACTGGTTGTTAATATTTGCATTTTCTATACACGATAACATTTTCAAAATATTTTGATTTATTTTGAACTGTTTAGGGACATTTTCATTTTCCATTTTTTTTTTAGTTTTTTTTCTAAAAATATCAATAAAATTTTATTTGTTGGTTGCGAAAGCTTGAAAATTTAATAGAAGGCTCCTAATATGTTGTTTCAAAGGCAGATGAAAAATATTAAAAATCCTTAGTCACAATTTTTTTTTATAAGCATTTAAAGTTCAAAAATTGACAAAATATGGAAAAATCACGAAAATTAGCAAATTATTTTGAGTTAAGAATTCGTAAAAATTTTTCTTTTTAAATCTAAGATTTGAAAATGAAACCCAAGATTCCTTATAAGATTATCTACCTTTATCAATAATAAAATCTCTACCGGACAGTCAAATTAAATTTTTATGAGCGTTTGAAATTCAAATTTTTACAACATTGGATTTTCACTCGATTTCTCATGTAGCGATTTCCTTATTTTGTTGTAATTCAAAAACGAATAACTGTAGATACATGAAAATTTCACTGAATGTTTATATTAGCATTTCCTATACACCATACAATTTTGAAAATATTTTGACTCTTTTTGAGCTGTTAATGGACATTTTCAGTTTTCAATTTTTTTAGTTTTTTTTTCTATAAATATCAATAAAGTTTTATCTGTTGGGCCAAAAAGTGTAAAAATTTAATACAAGGCTCCTGATATATTGTTACAATATCAGTTGAAAAATATTAAAAATACATAGGCACGATTTTATTTTATAAGCATTTAAAGTTGGAATTTTGACAAAATTTATCAAAATCTCAAAAATTATCAATCGTTGGAATTAAAAAATTATAAAATGTTCAGTTTTTATAACTAAGAGTTGAAAATTTAAAACAAAGATTCTCTTAAATAATTCATACTGTAACCAAAAAATCTAAAAAATATATAAACACACTTATTTTTTACAGACATTTTAATTTCAAATTTAGACAAAATTTCATATTTAAACCAGGAATTACGATTTTAGTTATTTTGTTGTGATTGTATAATATTATTCGTGGGTACTTGAAATTTCTAAAGTAATCTACTATATATATCTATGATAGTATCAGGGTTTGTTGTTGGTGTATAACGCGTTATAAGTACCTAATGGATATTGTGATATGATTAATTTGGAATTCATTATAGGTCAATTTTTTTTAATACCATAGATATGTATATAATATGTCTTATACCTAGAAGGACATACCGTCTCCGCTCAGAATCGTTTTTCTTATACAATGATATTATATCATTGAATTCAAATTTAATACCATCCATTATACAATGACCCACTTGTAACCTACTGTACAGCAGAGCGACACCCACTTGCCCACCTTTTTTTTTAAACATTAAGTTAACAAAAAAAAAAAAATATTTTATATAAGTCATTTTACATTTACTATTTTATTTGACCGTTAAAAAAAATATTATTCCTAATACATTTTGTATAATAAATGAAATGTTTTGCCAACCGAGAAAATGGCGGCCGTTCACAGCTGAGCTTCACTTGTAACAATGTACATTGTATAAGAGTTCCTTATCTAGTGTAGTATAGAAGTCTGTGACTACACCAATTGTATTGTTATCTCTAACCTGTTGTCCCCACAAACATCCGAGATAGGAACAAGTGCCTATATTCAGTTTCTGATCTCATAATTTTTGTTTTACACCGTCCTAGGTTAGCCCCATTGACTTACGACAGGTATGAACAAATGGGACAATAGCATTGCGCGAAGTACGTATGCTAAATTGGAGCAATCGATTTTGAATATTTATTTAAAAAAAAAAATTGTCTGCGCTTTTTTATTTTACTATTTTTCATTTGAATTTACGTATACACATTTTGTTTGAAAACAAAAATATGGTACCTAGTTGTTTTGTAGGGTGTATAGGTTATAATACAGTTGTGCAAATTTTAACAATACCAGAAGTCTAGAACCAACTTTTAAGTATCGAAATATTCTAATAATTATATTGCATTTATTTTATTATCTTAAGAATATAACAGGTATATTGAATAAGTACATCAATTTATTTGATATAATAAAGATACAGTAAACATTTCATGATAATTATTAATTGACTTTATTTTTGGGTAAATTTATATTTTTTTATAATTCAATTACAGAACATAATTAGTAATATTATTGTGTTGAATTAACTTTTCTATTAGGTACACCGTACATCCATTGATTTGATTTTTCCATAATAAATAAAAAAAATGGCGGTATCTGTAAACATATTTTTATTCTAAGTAAATATTTAATAAAATCCCTTATGACATGGTATTATCTAAATAGAAAATAATTTGTTTAACCTTATTATTTCATAATTATTTATATGGGTGCTGATTTTTTGGCATTTAATATAGTTGTTTCTCCGAATTGTAAAATCGGTTGAAAATCTGAAAATAATGTAATTTCAAATAGTAGAATATAAAACATTATGATTATGTATCAACACAATTATGTAATATTTCATTATATTAAATTGGTGAATTATATAGAGAACTTGCTTACTATTGGAATATTTGTTGACCATATTCAACGACGTTTGGGCTTCTGAAAATTAAAAATTTGGTTTTAACATAGTATTAGGAGGTATAAGTTAGATAAAATTGATTTTATACACAGATTTAGTTATGAAGTTTTTGTAATTTCGTTTATTGGTATTCATAATATTATAAGATACAACGTCTGGACTATTATAGGTACCTACTTACTTATTGGTAGACTTCGTGTTATTGCAATTTATTTATTTATTTTTGACATAGTTTGATTCACATTACATAACTTTATTTTATAGAAACCTTAGTGAAGTGATCAACCTATTTTTATCGTATTGTGAGTAGGTTATATGTATGTAGGTAGTATGTATCAATACTCACTCAATATATTCATCCCATACGACGATGATACGAACATTGCAGCTACTACAAAAATAATGTAAAGCCACGTTTTCTTAAATCCAATCATTATTGCTATTATTAGTTGCTATAAAATAAATACATCAATTAATTTTTCGATAACTTATTATAACCAAGATTATTACAGGCTTTGAAAAAAATACTGTTATAAATTCACGACTTAATGCACAACTTCTTTAGTATGGTAAATCAACTTAATAGTTAAGATAAAATAAAATAGTACCTATATTATTATATTATTAATACATGTATATTACTAAAATTTAGTAGATACAAAACCATTAAATGTTTCTAAGCAATAGAATTTTTATTTACCTTTACCCCAAATAGTCAAATGATTTATGTTCTTTTAACAATTAATAAATAATATAGGTGTGGTTCGAGTGAATACTGCAAGAGCACAGACAAACACAACTACCTAGTATTTTACGTACCATTCCTAATACATTTTTATGCAACACTTACTTAATTGTAAATATGAATCGTTTGTATTTACTAACTAAACGATTTCAGTTAATATGTTCATATGGCCACCAAGGCACAAGACTTGAATTTTCTTCGGGCCTCTTATTTTTCACCATACATTTATAATATTCTAATTAATATTAAGTACTTATTAAATATTGTACTCAAAAGAAAATACAATATACCTTTAACCCTTGATATGAAGAAAAATATGTGTTAGGTTCAGTGGCGCCCAAGATATATTTTTCAGGTGTAGCAAGAAAAAATTTTACTCACCCACCCACCCTCTCAAAACTCAAAATTATATTATTTAATACATTTTATCATATTTGTATTGATAATATTAGTAAATATTAAGGTATCAACCAATATAATCTGTGATTAATTATGAACATATTTCAAGTTTATTATTTTTTATTATTATACCCATCCACCCCTTATTTTCAAGGTGTAGCGACGCCGCTACACTTAGAAATAGGGTTGGGCGCCACTGGTTAGGTTTCACTTAGATATCGCTATTAAGTAATTACGACTAGTCACTAGTTACTACTAATGGTATATTGGTGTGGAATGGATAAATCAAGTAATTTCAGGAGTAAAAATATTATGACAACATGTCATCTTGCCATCTTGGATAGGCTATTTAGATACAAAAAGGCAATAAGCACCGTTTTGGATGCGTTTCCCTTCATTTTCATAATATTACAATATGAACCATGTTTCAGCAGTTGTATTAAATTGAACAGCCACAAAAAAAAAAAAAATAATAAATACAGATCACTGTAAAATTAATACTTTCTCTGTCCACTAAGGACCTAAAACGAATCAATGATAATAGTTACGAAAATTTTTTTTTTTTTTTTGATTTTTATGTAAGCACAATCGTCAATTTGTATACATGTCTACATTAAATACATTTACTAATAATAAATAGTATATAGTAATATATATACTAAGCAGTGGCGTAGCCAGAATTATGAAATGGGGGGTGTTTAAGTATAGATTAAAACCAAGATCTTACAGTTTTCGTATATAAATAAATTTAGGATTCGGGACTTGACTTGTTGCACTAAAAACTATTGAAATATGCATTCAACATTTTCAAAATATGCTTAAATATATGCAGCTACATTTTTATATTATTTTTGAAAAATTCATAAAACATATTACAATTTTTGTAATAAAAAACTAAAAAATAAGTAGGTAGGTACCTATATAAACATGATAAAAATAATTTAAACACGGTTATACAAATTTTAATATAGGTAGGTACATTGATTAATGATTAATATGATGGACGGAGGCCAGTATTGCATGTTTTGGACATTTTTAAACTATCGTGAAATAAAACTTGATTTTTAAAAATGTTGGTATAAAATACTAGGTAGGTAATAAATAAGTACCTAATAATGAATAACGTGATATGCGAACACCGTGATAAACGAACACATGTCTACTGATTTTCATTTATTCGTACAATCTAGAATCTAGATGTCAATTATAGTTTTAACACAGTCTTGTCACAAAGAGACTTATAAATTCTTACGTACCATATGCGAAAATAGGGCCTACCGTAGCCAAGCTCCACCAACAACTTTAACAGGCCTCCCAAACATTTATTAAATTTTATAATAGTATGGTTTTAGGCTTCGTCTTCCCCAAATCTCAAAATTATCACCTATTGTACCTAACCAAACATAATATTTTTAAAGATATTTTTCAATGTTATCAAAATATGATTTTTCCCAACAATTGTATGTACCTACATTTAAGTTTAAAAAATTCAAAATATGCACAAATATGCGAAAAATCGCTCGAATGTACAATTTTCCTACAATATGCAAAAATCTGCAAATTCAAACTTTGTTTGATAAGACAAATTTATAACTTATCTAAAATAACCTACTACCATTACAATGAGACATGTAAGCAGTCCCGAACCCTATAAATACAATATATTTATTAGGGGGAAATGTCAATGGGGGGTGTTTAAACACCCAACACGCCCCCCTGGCTACGCCACTGGTTACAAGTGGGTCACTTTATAATGGATGGTATTAAATTTATTAAATTTGAATTCAATTATATAGTATAATTGTATATGAAAAACAATTTTGAGCGGAGATGGTTTGTCAGTGTGGATATTTTATATAACATATGATATATTACTAATAATATATCAGGAGCCTTTTTAAAGCTTTTGGACCCAACAAATACATTTGTACAATACCTGTGAACATATTTTAAAGTATTTTTTTTTACTATGACCACCTCGCATGTTAAAATGCTGTCAGTTGGGCTCTGAATGTGATTTAATTGTCCTGAATGTACATGACTCCCTAAATAACAAAAATTTACTAACAAAATTCAAAAATTTGACCTAAACGATAATACTTTATAGGTGTTACAAGTTCCTATATAGATTATAATGACAATTATTATAAAATATACCATTCAATTTTATTATAATTTGATGAGGTAACAATTTTGAACTCAGATTTACCAATTATTTTAGCAAACGATTAAACAATTTGTTATTATATTACATTAAATTTTGTTTATTTTATGATGTAGAGAAGTTTATCTTCTACATCTACTAAGTTTATTATAAATTATAATCTAAATATATCAAACTGATAACAGTATACCTAGTCACAAATAATAATATAATTTAATGTAATTCCAGTATAAACTTCATAATGAAGTCATAAAATATTAATTCGAATGAAAAAAAACAATGAAAAATACATGTTATATGTTCAGTGACCTCTACCATGGGATTTTGCATTTGATTGTCCTAAATTAATGTTTTTTCATATTCAACATATTTTAAAGTATTTTTTTTTACTATGATGACCATGCGAGGCGCATGTTAAATTTCTGTCTATGCACAGTATTTAGAGGTGAAAAAGCTGGGAACAATCGCTGCAGGTACCACATGGCACATCAGTTGAGCTCTGAATATACAACATGACTTCCTAAATATCAAAAATTTAAACAGAAGTTTATCTTATTTACATCTTGGTACCTACTTCGTTTATTAATTATTAATTAATTGATGTCGCCACTAAAATATATGTAGATATAGCTCCTAAATTATAATCTAAATTTATCAAACTGATAACAGTATAGTCACATGGTTTATTTATTGACTATCAGACTACCTACCAGCTATTATTAATTTGTCAACAGGAATATTAAATTGATTTTTGACTTGCTGACTGCTGTCATGTTTAAACTTTAATTGTACATCTCCGTTATAGTTGTACTTTTAATTTTAAGTTGTTAGTGTTTAAAGCATCTTAGCATTTTCACTAGTTAGGTATTTTTAAGCTCCGGTTGTTTGGGTATTTAACTTGTTGGTGGTAGTTCTCTGTTTCTGCATTTCTGAATAATCAATTATATTGTATTCATAATGGATGAATTCATTAAGTTCTTAAAAAATAATAATATCATTGCGGTTCTATCAAATGAAGTTTCTAATATAAATGAAAAGACCTCGATTCTTAGAGCCAATATTAATAATGTTAATGAAGTCACCTTACTGTGCTGGCATACCCAATATTTATAAACTATGACTCTGAAAAAAAAAATGTCTTATACATTAATATTAATCAAATAATGAGAACTATTTTTACTTACCTGATCCAATCCGTCAAGCTGACCAACACGAATCCAATTAGTTTTTGAAAATTCTTGGTAAAGCATTATGAAATTCTCAACTTCATTAACATTATTAATATTGGCTCTAAGAAAACAACACAAGCAACTAAAATATCGTTGCCATGTACGCGATTGTTTCAAAAATCTACAATTCATATCTGTGTCACATAGTTACCACTTGTCAATATTCATTTCTTGTGTTCATTACGAATAAATTTTATTTCTACGTATTTCTGTATAATCTTCTCCGTTAATTCTGCCTATATAATATTATCAAATAAATATGTCTTATAGATGTGTATCTATGCCTAACATGGCCGCGATGTGTGAAAATTCCTCAGCCAAATCGACACGATCAACGCCAAATCTGAAGTTTCAGCAGGTCACCAGCAATGTACGGCAACCGGAATTGTCGAAAAATTTTGATTCCAAAGGTTTTCTGGACGGCAGGTTCTATGTATCTGAACCAAACATCCTCGTACATCCAAAATTAGCTGGCGAGACAGCTGCAGATATGGGGTGGCGATCAACGCCAAATCTGAAGTTTAACCGTACCGATGATATACGAAGACCGAAATCGTCGAAAAATGTTAATTCCAAAGGTTTTCTGGATGGCAGGCTCTGTGTATCTGAGCCAAACATCCCCGTACATCCAAAATTAGCTGGCGAGACAGCTGCAGATATTGGGTGGAGATCAACGCCAAATCTAAAGTTTCAGCAGGTCACCAGCGATGTACGGAAACCGGAAAGTCCGAGACACAGACGTCCTCGTCTTTCATTTTGGCGCCAGACAAAGAAATTTGTAAGGCGGTTCCTTTGTTGTTGCGGTTCTATTGACATGATAGACCAGTAATATGTATATTATAGAGTTTAAAAGGTTTTTAAACATCCCCTCCTCTCCCACCGTTATCTCACTTTTGTGTTAGCTGGTACTATTCTGAAACCGTTTATCATGTCCTCCATTGTCATTTGTACCAAGTTTGTGTAGGTTTGCCTCACGTATTTCATGCACTGTACGTCTGTACCATCGTCGGCTCTTCGCCACCTGTTTTGTTCTGTATTAAATTAATATTATTAATATTATTATGTTACTCATATTAAACGTATTATTATAAAGTATGTACTATGTATTAATACCTATTTATTATATCTACCTCATTCGCTTTGCATAAATATATGTAATAATCCTATATGGTCACGCAGGTGGATATTGTATTGTCATGGATGTCATCGATTTTCATGATAGTAAAAAAATTAAAAATTATCTATACTAGAGTGGTTGACAAATGATTTACTTCACCTTCCGTTTAACCACCCCAAAATCGATCCATGTACGGGTGCGCATAATATTATAAGTCCACGCCTCTCCGCGACTAGTTACGAATTATATTATAGTATTTACCTATTCGCAAACAGCTCGGTGTTATATGCCTGCGGATAATGTTATTTGTTCTGCATCGTGATATGGAAATAACCGAATACACACTGAAATAAATGTGCAACCATGTAGACGTCTCTGCGGCAAACACCGCGCCGTAAGTTTGAGCTTCAGTGGTAGGTAGGTACTGTTAAAAATCGTGAGTAGTACTTAGAAGACGCTCCAGGCGTGTTATTCGCACACTCCACAGAGTCGGTATATTATTATACTGTAATACTATATAGGTGATTCGAGTTCTAATGTTGGACTCGATGGCGTATAATTGTACACCCCAATTTTTTGTATACAATAATATTTATTAAAATTAATATACATATCATCAGCCTAATTCGCAATATTGTCCTAACTCCAAAAATGTGATTTTGGAATTAATTGTGATTAAAATTAAGGAAAAAACTGCATTGTATGGTAAAGTTGTAACTGATAAATTGTAACATTTTATCCTCCATATGACATTGATTATTAGAAATGGTCGTATCTCCGATGTGATGATTTTAACAATTAGAAAAAATCATAACTCCATATTAGAAAGGTAAAAATCATGAAGATAGGATATTTGCGAATTGAGAGATGAGATAGGACATTTTCCGATGAAATGTTTTTCCTTTCTCCTGAAAACTAGTCAATATGGACTATGGAGTTTAGTTAATACTGTTTATAAATGTATGTAAAGTTTTTTTTTTTGTCTTATATTTGTATATTTTCAATGATCGTGTAACCCCTACCTACCTCTGACTATGTAGTATGTAGGTAGACATGTATGTATTATTTTTTACCTACCTACCTTAATATTTGTTTACTTAATACTTGCATAACATTTTAAAAAGGTTGAATTAGTTTAATTATAAATGTGTAAAAAAATATTAGTTATAAACCACTGCTGATGTAGGTAGTAATGTAGTGTACCTACAAATATAAAATTGAAAATAATAACAGGGTTTTTCAATCATCGATGAACTAGACTACCAAACTAGGCGTCCAAAATTGTTTTTGCACCATTCATGTGAAGTTACAACTATTTCTTTAATTGGATAGTAATTTGGTTAGCTTCAGTAGCTACCATTCCATATATTATTAAAATAATCATTGAACACTAGTTCAATTCGTTCCTCTAAAAATAGTTATGTCTTTATTAAAAATACAATATATATATTAATGTTAGAGCATGAACTTTTAGTAAGGTACCTACCTATTTTAATTAAGAATCTTATGTTTTAGTAAAAATAAAACATTTAAGTAAGATTGGTATTTTGTTTCTATGTTAGGAAGAACCTAGACAATCTTTTTAGCTAACACAAAAGGTGTGTATAAGTACAATACACTTAGTCCAGTAAGAAATGTTCACTCTGAGGTAGCCGGTAGGTATAGGTACCTCTACTAAAGTAAAAAATAAAAATAACTGTGTAGAGATCACATTCTACATTAATTTATTGAATTATAATAACATAATAATATTGTTTAATATTAGTCAGGTACCTTTTCCTACTAAATAGTTATTTTAATTTGTTTAAATTAAATAATATAATATAATATGAACGTGGTATACATAAGACGCTCTGTGGCGTCCTGGGTTTCCTAATACGCTGCCGGGCCCTCCCGTAAACACGCTTATGCATTTTGGCGTAGGTCGCGTATCGGACCGTTATCGGCTCAAAACTATGACTGATTTTAACGTGAAGCCAAATAAAGTTCATTAATTTAATAAATTTAGGTATACGACAAGAACTATACTTAACTAGTAACTAACCCAAAAGCATAGCGTTGAAGTTATTCCGATGTCAGGTTATTCAGGAAAAGTATGTAAAAAAATATTTATCAGAGAGTGTAATTATAGCTTACTCACTATAATATCGATTTACATTCTCACACACATGCACGTTCCGCGCAAGGCCGATACAACATGTGTATTAATTGCCTAAATTTTACTTCTTAATAAATGACCCCCACCGACACCCTTAAGCGAATACGGGCGGGACACTTTTCGGCCAAAATTAACCTTTCCCTTTTCGGCCAGTTCACTTTTCGGCCATTCTGGAATGTCCGTTTTCGGCCAGTACACTATTTTGGTCACCAATTAAAAATATTTTTTTTTCTATTTAGCTATCATATAATACAGTTATATTTAATACAGATACATTATAATATTATCAATTTACAAAAAAAGGAACAAAAAGTTATAGGAAAACGTATTTTTTTTTAATAACTAGCACATGCACACATATTCTCTATATTAAGACTTAAGAGTGATTACTAATTATAGTTGGGAATCCAACATCTACGTATACGTTGAATCTATACGTCGACGGTCGATAAAAGTAATAACTAATAACTATCTAGGCGTATAGAATGTTTAGTGTGTGTAGGTACGTACTACGGCGTGTTCGTATAGTCTTATAATAGTCCGGTGTGTACTTAAATTAGTTTATTTTTTTATACACTATGACAAAATTTATCGAAAGTAATCGTGGTAAACGTATGTTAGTGTTTCAAAATTATAAATTTTCGTATGCAAACACTAAACTTGATGGAACAACGCGGTGGAAATGTGTGGTTCGATCGTGCAGTGTTAAATTATACACTGATAAAAATGAAAATGAAATATCCCTATACAATCATTTTTTTTATGTAAATTGTAAATTATGTATTGTAAATTGTAAATTATGAAAGTTGTGACTGTATTTTTTACGTTTTTAACTTAATAATATTATGAAAATGTTGACTTAATATTTTTCATGTATTCTACTTGACTTAATAGGTACGAGATTTTAAAATAAATTGTAAATTGTAATTATTAAAATTGTGACTATATTTTTAATAATTTAATATACTTAATAATATAATATAAATTGGTATAGTTTAATAAAAAGAAAATATTTTTAATTGGTGACCAAAATAGTGTACTGGCCGAAAACGGACATTCCAGAATGGCCGAAAAGTGAACTGGCCGAAAAGGCAAAGGTTCATTTTGGCCGAAAACGGTTCCGCCCGCGAATACAGGGTACTTATGATAAACCGAATAGATTTATTACAAATTCGTGGAAATATTAATGTTGCGTTGTATGTCTAGCCGGGGCAGGCACGTCGTCAAGTGTCCTAGCCCCCTAAGAAAAATTAGTGGCCCCGAACTGGCCCCCTTGATTTTGATTTTTAAATATTATGGTGTTTAATTATCCCAAACCGGCTAAATCCTGAATGTATATTATATGGTACTCCATAAAGTTAACGTTCGTATAACAAAAATTAAATTCCAAGATTCTATTTTATAAAATATATTCGTCACTAAACAATTTGAAATAAGACAATAATATACGTATATTAATAGATTGAAAACTAGCAATTCCAAATACGGGTATCAAATGCACATTTGATAAACACAACTACAGACATAGAGTATACTCTATGACTACAGACAATACTATAATATAGTGAGCCAATAAAATAAAATAAACAATCCTAACAAAATAATATGTCCCGATATAATATTATTCTCTATTGAGTTTGAGTATTGATCACGCAGCGTGTTAACGTCGCAGTATATTATATTGTATATACAGTTCATATTGTTCACAAGGCACAAGTGTAAGAACCAATAAATAATGAAGAGAGCTGTAATAAGTTATTTTAATAACCCAAAAAACTTAAGAACCGAGAACGGAGAATGGTAAGTACAATAATTATACATACTTTCGATAAAAATTATCTACCCAAGTATTATTTACCTACATTTTATATTTTCTAATTATTGTAGTTATTTCTTTATTAGTTAATAATATATTAATGTATAATTTTGGATATTCTAACATTAGATATAGGTAGTAGGTACATATTAATCTGTATTAATTAATAGATGATTATTATTTAGCCATTAGGTACTACATATTTAAATTGTTTAAGACATTTTGTTCTATAATATTGTTGATAAAGTTAAGTACCTATTTTATTTATTTTAGATTCTGAGTTAAACGATGAATGTATTAATTTTACAATGAAGTGTGGTTTTTTTTTAATTTGTGTGTCTATGTCGTCAAGTTTTAGGACAGTAAAAACTAAAAATGCTTAGATTTTCTTCAACAGTATTATTTATTCATTTCTGATAGAGAAGTGAATCTAGTTGGTACTTTGGGCAGTCAAAAGTAAAAAATTCCCAATAGTTTTCAAAAGCGACCGGAAAAACAAAAGAAAAATTAAGGAAAAACGGGAATTTTTACACAAATTCGGTTTTCGAAAAAATCGATTTTGGTTTTTAGTTTAACTCTTAAACAAATTACTTTATTTAAACAAAAAGGGGCCAATGTTCACATAGGCCCCATAGATTTTGTAATTTTCATGACATTGGCCTTCTCATATCTCGCACTAATGATTATTGTGATACGCCCTTTTACTATTAGAAAAAGCATATAAAGTTTTATAAGATTGGCCATATTACTCATTTTCGCCAAAAAGTGAGATTGGCCCAAGCCCCAGATATTAATTATTACTTTTACGAATTTACGATGTCAACTGTCGGAATATCTAAAATCGTAGAGAGAACGCTGTTTACAGACCTTGTGTTCGTAATACCTACTTGTCCCTTAATACGGCCCTGGTTCAAAGCATGTTTTTGCTGATAGAACTTTTCGTATACAATAAGTACATGTATATTTGGTATTGGGAAAAAAAAGCAATTGAAAAAAAAGCAACGGAAAAAAAGCAGTGAGAAAAAGGCAAAAGAAAAAAAAACAAATGAAAAAAGAGCAAACGGAAAAAAAAGCATATGAAAAAAAGCACACGTTTTTGTTTTTTTAATAACTCAAGATAATTACTTGTATAATATTTTACTTAATCACTGAGCAGTGTAAAATATATACGTGGTTTTTTGTAGTTTAGGCAGTTTAGCCCTTTCTTCCTTTTCCCATCTTTTCTCCCATTATAAAGTTTAACTATTACTTAATATGTTATATATAGCAGACTATTTTAAGCTCGTGCCGCTTTCCCCGACAAATGATTAGAAACAACGTGGCACTTGGTCACTAAGTAAGTGATTATTTGAGATTATATACCTCCTATATGACTCGTCAAATCGTAAAGGACAACAATTGACAAATAATACGACTATAATAAAAATTTTCTATGTTGGTAAGCCATAAGCACCCTTCTATTTGGAACCTCATTAAGAAAATGACACTGGAAGTTGCAGCCGATGAGACAAAACTCCAGCAACGGTTATTAGGCACTGTTCAACCAAAAAAAAACTTAAGAAGTATGAAAAAATGCAATTCAATTTAAAAAAGGTGGGTAAGTGGATGTCGCTCTGCTGTACAGTAGGTTACAAGTGGGTCACTGTATAATGGATGCTATTAAATTTGAATTCAATGATACAATATCATTGTATAAGAAAAACGATTCTGAGCGAAGACGGTATGTCAGTCTAGGTTTAAAACAAATTATATACATATCTATGGTATTAAATAAAAAATTGACATAGGTATAATAAATTCCAAATTAATCATATCACATTATCACAATATCCATTAGGTACTTATAACACGTTATACATCAACATCAATAACAAACCCTGATACTATCATAGATATATAATATAGTGTACCTCAGAAGTTTCAAGTAGGTACCCACGAATAATATTATATAATCACAACAAAATAACTAGGTTTTTTAATATGTAATTTCGTCCAAATTTGAACATAAAATGACTATAAAAATAAACTGTGATTGTATATTTTTTAGATTTTTCAGTAAGAGAATTAACTACTTACGTGGAATCTTGTTTTAAATTTTCAATCCTTAGCTATAAAAAACTGAACATTTTATAATTTATTAATTACGATGATTAATAATTTTCGAGATTTTGAAAAATTCTGTCAAAATTCGATGTTTAAATGCTTATAAAAAAAAATTGTGCCTATGTATTTTTAACATTTTTCAACTGATATTGTAACAATATATCAGGAGCCTTGTATTAATTTTTTACACTTTTTGGCCCAACAGATAAAACTTTATTGATATTCATAGAAGAAAAAAAAACTAAAAAAATTGAAAACTGAAAATGTTCGTTAACAGCTCAAAAAGAGTCAAAATTGTACAGTGTATAGGAAATGCTAATATGAACATTCAGTGAAATTTTGATGCATCTACATTTACTCGTTTTTGAATTACAACAAAATAAGGAAATCGCTACATGGAAAATCGAGTGAACATCAAATGTTGTGAAAATTTGAATTTCAAACGCTCATAAAAATTTAATTTGACTTTCCGGTAGAGATATTTTTATTGATTAAGGTAGACAAACTTATGAGTTATGAGTCTCCTTGTATTACATTTTCAAATCTTAGATTTAAAAAGTAAAATTTTTACGAATTCTTAACTCAAAATAATTTGCTAATTTTCGTGATTTTTCCATATTTTGTCAATTTTTGAACTTTAAATGTTTATAAAAAAAAACTGTGACTAACGGTTTTTAATATTTTTCATCTGCCTTTGAAACAATATACTAGCAGCCTTCTATTAAATTTTCAAGTTTTTTTAACCAACAAATAAAATTTTATTGATATTTCTAGAAAAAAAACTAAAAAAAAATGAAAAATGAAAATGTCCCTAAACTGTGAAATAAATCAAAATATTTTGAAAAAGTTATCGTGTACAGAAAATGCAAATATAAACAACCAGTGAAAATTTCATGTATCTACGGTCATTTGTTTTAAAGTTACACCAAAAACCAAAATCGATTTTCTCGAAAACAGATTTTGCGTAAAAATTCCTGTTTTTCCTTAATTTTTCTTTTGTTTTTCTTGGCGCTTTTGAAAAGTACTGTGAATTTTAAATTTTGACCTCCCCGATGCACCAACGATATTCACTTTCCAATCGAACAAGATACTGAAGTCGAAAATTGAAGCATTATTTCGACTACTTATCGTGTACACAGACACAAAAAAAAAACACACATCATTGTAAAATCAATACATTCATCGTTTCACTCAGAATCTAAAAAATATGTGAAGAGTATAGAGATAAGCAACGTGATCTACCAAATTTTTTATTAGCTATATCTCATACCACAAGGTAGGTATACTTTATAAATTGTTTTATGATAAATTTATGTTTTATATTGACGCATATTATCCAATATGCATTTAATTTTATACTTGGAATTTTTTTTTAACTTATTAAGTGTACATTTTTTAATTACATTAAATTATTTTTAATTATTATTTACTATACCTACCTACTTACTAATTAACTATACGGCATATTGGTTTTTGCTATACTTATACGTTATACACATATGCCTGTAGGTACCTATGCCTTTTTTTCATTTGCTTTTTTTTCCTCGTGATTTTTTTCCTTTTGCTTTTTTTTCATTGCTTTTTTTCGGTTGCTTTTTTTTCCTAGATTCTGTTTATTTGAATGATACATTCAGACCTTGAAAAGCGGTTTACAATGGGCTACGGAGTACGGACCTACCTAATGTAGGTCCTATTGCAATTTTTTCAAAATTGTCATGTAATTAGTTGTTGTTTTCACTTTTTCACCAAATTTCGTCGTGTTAAAAATTATAGGGAACACTGAACAGTGACACTGAGGGGACATGACGTGAATAATGGTTTTATAGCTCTCATGGCCAATTCACTGACTAATGTTGATCATTTTACGGATTTTATTGTAGACACGTTTATTGATGAAAATAGTTTATTCCCAACTCATTTTTGGGCAGACCGAATTTCATAGGAAAATAAGATAATTGTTCTAATTATTGACAATGTTATCAATTGAAATGATGCAACTAGTGCACTGCAAATTGCAATGCTGCACTACTGCAGTCAGCAGTGCCAGTAGTGCCAGTCGTGAGTCGTCAGTGTGCTGTGTCGCCCGTGTGCAAGAAGTTCTTGCCAAGAACAGACTATAGTCTATAGAATTTATTGCTGGGTATATAAATTGCGTCACCGAATCATGGAAAAAAACAGTATTTGTTTATTTTCCATGCATGCGCCAACTTGAGGGGAAATATTCAAGTTAGGATCATACTATAGATAACTGCACTGTGATTATTTCATAACAAAACATTCAATTATTAGTCTTAAATGATTCATACTACGACCCTACCTATAGGTAGTACATTTACTATAGTAGTATAATAGTTCGGAGCGTATAAAATAAGTGAAATTACGGGAAACTAGACGAATTATGTAGAAATTACAAAACTCGAGCGTAATATTCACATTTAATTTATTGTCTGTGATAAAAAAAATTTAAAAAATAGCTAGGAGAAAATAGTGCTGCTAATCATTATGTGTTCATTTTTTGTGTAGTAAAATATTTTTATTACGCCAAATGCTTTTTAATTTTTCAAACGTAGATTTATCATAATAATTAATGACTAATGAGTATCAAATATGTCAAATATGTCAGGATCTTCAGGTAGCAGGCGAACTGGAGGAACGACTAAGATCCGACTAACAGGTGAGTTAAACATCTTGATTTGTAATGAAATATTATTTTTATTAATTAATTAAATTTATTATTTTATCTGTTTTATACTTTTTTAAGTGATTTACTTGATCTTATATTTTCACAAATAAGTTTTGAATAATATTAGTTTTAAATTTGTTATGGTGTGTCAATTTGCAATTATTTTATGTAGCCATGTAGGTAACTTACCTACAACATTCCATAATATGTTTTATTGTTATTTTGGATATATATACTTTTGTCTGTTTGTTCAAGAATTTGTAATGCCTAAATATCTGTACTCCGGAGGTTAACGACGCCATGTCACAAAATAGTAATTTTACAGGAGATAAATCTAAAGAACACCATCTTTACCTCTAAAAAAAGTGGACATGGTTTTATTTTTTTCATAGTCTTATTCCCATTACTAATGATAACTGGACATAGTGCCGTATACCTAGACATAGAGCGAAAAACGAACAATAACGACATGGAGCTAACTCAATTTCGTAAAAAAAGGACATGGTATCCTTTACCTTTGGGATACAGATATATACAGGCTATACTTATTATTTCTATAATAATAATATAAAATGTTGTACTTAACTAAAAGTTGTTGTCATGTAGATGCCATAGCTTCCCTTAAACCAAGTGTATTTTTGTTGACATAATTAGTTTTTTTAGAACCTACCTACAAATTATAGGATACATAATATTACATTTATGCACCATATTAATAACCTATTACCACAGAAATAACTAATTTTGGCCTGCTTAAGTTTAATGTAGGAATTATACTAATGTATTTTGTTTTGTATGTATAAACATGTATTTATATAGGTATAAATAGGTATATAGGTATAAATAATAATATAATTCATACAATGATTTACATTTGGTTTCAGTCCTTTGCGCTCAGAATTTGTTGAAAAAAGATTTATTTCGTAAGTTTTATTTTAATTTACTTAAAAATTATTTATAAATTATAAATATATAATTCATATATTTAACATATCTTGATTATAAACATATTATATTGTATCGGTTAAATTATGGGTTTTAATAGGTTTACCACCTGATGCATTTGCTAAGATAAGTGTGGACGGGTCTGGACAATGTTATACAACAGATACCTGTAAACCAACCTGTGACCCTCAGTGGAATCAACATTATGATTTGTAAAGAAATTAGTTAAATAATATTATTACTACCTATTATATATTTATATCTAATTGTAAAAATCATGATAATTTAAAATTACTTATAGATATTTAAGTAAAGGTGATCATGTAACAATTACCTTGTGGAACCATAAAAAAATTCACAAAAATATTCAAAAACCTACTAGTGGTTTCCTTGGGTGTGTAAGATTATCATGGAATCAAATTCAGAGATACAAAGACACTGGTTGTAAGTATATAATATAGTGACTTACATTTTCTTTGTTGAAATAAGTGATTACATTCTATTTGTTAAAAATTCTTAACTTACAGATCAAAAATTAGATTTAATTAAATTAAATCCAGATGATCCAGTACCAATTAGAGGTCAATTAGTGTTATCTTTATTATCTCAAGATGGTACAGCAGGAGTATCATCTCAACAACCATCTCCGTTGCCAGATGGATGGGAGGAAAGAAAAACAGAAAATGGACGATTATATTATGTAAATCATAAAACCAAAACTACTCAATGGGTTAAACCTACAAAGTAAGTGATATAATTTTAATTTATAAATGTATAACAAATTTAGTTGGTACCTAGTAACTATCGACATAAATAAGTTAGAATTTTTTTGATTGGCAGTACAAAATTATTAGGTCTGATCTTATCAGCCATCTAAATAAACTCAAATATGACTTCTATATGTCAGGTTATAAAATTAAGATTTTAAAATATGGGAAAATTAAAACATTGCTTACCATACCTTTTAATTACAATTTCTATAAATATACCATTGGCATATTTAGTATTTTTTGTAGGGGGCGGATGACAAGAATTTCAGATTACAGATTACAATGTGATAATTATAATATAATAATACACATGTAGTTAAAGAATCATGGGGGCCGGATTTGTCCTATATCCACCCCCTTAAGTATGCCCCTGAAACAGACATATACTCCATCCGGAATAAGAACATACCCGTGATGCAGACCAAAACAGGTTCGGGCTATCGGGCTTAACTATATAATATATGTTTATAAATATGACAAGGTTGCGAGTGGGGAACCGGTTGTCGCCTGCGCTATGAATTATGTTCTTATGCCGGACAGAGTATAAATATGTACAAATTAATGAACTTTAAAAAATTTATACAATTCATGCAAATAATTAATATATAGTATTATTTATAAAAAATAATTTTCAATTTTATTTTTAGATCTCTTTCAAAAATTACTACAGGTAGTAGTAGTCCTCGTCCTCCAGCACCAACACCTACAGAAGATATACAAAATGAATCTGATGTGATAAATAATAATGATGGTAATAGCATTGCTTTGACTGCACAAACGTAAGTTACTTTTGCTTATATGTTTTTATAAAAATGTATGGCAATTAATAACTATTTACTAATATATTTAGGAATAGGAATCCTAGCAATCGAGCATCCCTTAGTTCTGCCAGACATGCATCATCTCATAGTTCCTCAATTCAACAACCGCAAGACTTGCCAACAGGTTATGGTTAGTATCAAATAACTTTAATCCAAGTATCTAACTAAAAATATTTAACTATAATTTTTAAACTTAACAGAAATAAGAACAACACCTCAAGGACAAATTTATTTTTATCATACCCCAACTGGTTTAAGTACATGGCATGATCCGAGAATTCCAAGAAATATTACTGTCACTTCTGGACAACAACTTGGCCCTTTGCCTGCTGGTTGGGAAGTACGTCAAACATCTAGTGGTCGCTATTATTATGTAGATCATAATAATCGAACTACAACTTTTTCGGATCCAAGACTTTCAACAGCAGTGATAGCTAATTTATTACAGTAAATCAATAAATTGTATATTGCTAATATTATTGGATTAATACGTTTATAATTTATTATAGGAAACAAAATGATCAAAGCTCATCGACAAACGAACAAATCTCAATGAACAATAAAGAAAACACTAGTATCAATACTAGAGTGCCCAATACTAGTGAAACATCATCAAGTCAACAGAGGATTCAACCTCGCCCTGGCCCTGTTTTCGATGGTCCCCAAAGTATTGAGACTGATTCAGAGTGTTTGCCTAAATATAAACGTGACTTAGTAGCTAAACAGAAGATTTTACGTACGGAACTTGCTGCATTACAGCCTCCAACAGGGCATATGAGATTAGAAGTTTCAAGATCAGAAATATTTGAAGTATGAAATATTTTGAACTTGATTATTTTGTTCTTAAGGGTCTCGGAGCTGGTGTGTTTTTTGCAGTGGTCGGGAGTAGCGTGCTAATTGTAGCGACGCTACAGTAGCACGCTACTTTAGCTGTAGCGATTAACATAGCGTCGCTACAGTATATACAATGTAGAGAAATACTATAGCGCGCTAGAAATTTACGGTTAGCGTAGCGAAAATGTTCATTATTTTATCGCTACTTCTAACTTATTTCATGATTTTCGGGTTTAGCCCGGACCGGACTAAGATAAGACCGGATAGATTAGACTATAATCATAAGTGCATTATTACAATGTAATATTTTATATTATTGAAAACAGAACCATAAATAATATTTAATATATTAGTATTTTATTATCACTATTTTTGTTTTCGGCATTCAGCGTTTTCTACTTTTCTGTGTTTCTTTTAAATTTTAAATATTTTGAATAGTTGAATTAAAAATGACAGAACCTGAAGCCACCACGTCATATTCAACTAGTTAGCAATTTTCAATAAAACGTTTATTTGTTTTGATTTTTGTTACAAAAATACATGAGTTACACTTAATAAACCTACCTTCCGAAATTACAAGAAAATAGTGGTAGGCATTAACAAATAATGACCAAGTACTCAAGTGAATATCTAAATAAACAAAAAATTTTTTTAAAAAAATGTAGCGAAAATGTAGCACGCTACATTTAAACAATAGCGTTAGAAATAGCTTTAGCGATAGCGAGCTACTTTTTTTGGGGAGTAACAGTAGCGTTAGCGTGCTACAAAAAAACAGTAGCGTCCCGACCACTGGTTTTTTGGTACAAAAACGTGTCTTAAAGGAAAAACTCTCAAGCCCTGTAGAATTGTCTGATTTCGTTGGTTATTTTTATCTAATTAAGAGAACATATTGTAGGTCGGATCAAGGCCCGATTTTGAAAATTATAATTATAGAAACTGGAATATGCATTTGAAAACACTGGAATATGCACAATATTTGTCCTTTTTCAAACGTATTTTTCTACTATTATTTAAAGTAAAATAAAAATTCGAGCTTTGATCCGACCTGCAGAATATTCTCATCTATCAGATAAAAAAAATTGACCAAAATCCGACATATCCACGAGGCATGAGAGTTTTTCCTGTGAAACCATTTTTGTTCATCAAAATGGTGCTTCAATAATAGTCATTGCAGTCTAGCACTGACTTGTGCATGCGTGTGAGCAAATATCTTTATCAGCGCATGTAAATATAGCTCACTCACACTAATATCGATTTACATTCTCACACACATGCACGTTCCGCGCAAGGCCGATACAACATGTGAATTAATTGCTTAAATTTTACTCCTTAATAAATGACCGGCACCTACACCCCTAATATCATTAATTTATAGGAGTCATATCGAGCAGTGATGAAGATGCGACCAAAGGACCTACGAAAACGGTTGATGGTCAAGTTCAGATGTGAAGAAGGTCTTGATTATGGTGGTGTAGCAAGAGAGTGGTTGTATTTATTGTCCCATGAGATGCTTAATCCCCAATATGGATTATTTCAATACTCCAGAGAAGACAATTATACTTTACAAATAAATCCGGATAGTTCAATTAATCCAGTATGTTTTTTTTACAATTTAGTGGAACTATAATATTATATTATGTAGCTAAAAATTATTTTTAATTTTTAGGAACACCTATCTTATTTCCACTTTGTGGGTCGTATAATTGGAATCGCCATTTTTCATGGACACTATATTGATGGAGGATTTACAACCCCTTTTTATAAAATGTTACTAAACAAACCAATTACTCTGGAAGATATAGAAGGAGTAGATCCTGAATTACATCGTAGTCTCACATATATATTGTAATTACTAATTAGCCAAGTAACTCTATAAATATTAAATACTCTATTTTATGTTTTTTTTTTTTTTTTTTTTTTGTAGGGAAAATAAACTTGAAAAAGATATAATTGATACTACTTTTGCGGTCGAACAAAGTAGCTTTGGTGTATTAAAATTGCATGAGCTCAAAACTGGTGGACAAAATATTCAGCTCACAGAAGATAATAAAAAAGAATATGTCAAGTATGTTAATGAATGGTTACCTTTGTATATTATGTTAATATTAAATAGTATAATACAAACTACAATTTAAATGTATTTAGATTATACGTGACGTACAGATTTATGAGAGGAATTGAACAACAGTTTTTGGCATTGCAAAAAGGCTTAACTGAAGTAGTTCCTGGAACATTGCTAAAGCCTTTTGATGAACGCGAGATTGAATTAATTATCAGTGGTATTGGCACCATTGATATTGAAGATTGGAAGCGTAATACTAGGCTCAAAGTGATTTTTTTATACTTATTAAAAATCTAACAGTTAACAATATTCTAAATTTAATATTTCATATTTTGTATTCAGCATTGTGCATCAGACATGCCTGTGGTTAAATGGTTTTGGGAAATAATTGAACAAAACTATAGTCAAGAAATGCGTCTCAGGCTGTTACAATTTGTCACTGGAAGTTCTAGAGTTCCTCTTCAAGGTTTTAAGGCACTTCAAGGTAAATAATGATTTATTTAATGGAAACAATTAATGTACATCTATTGACACATAATATATTTTAATTAAGGGTCAACTGGAGCAGCTGGGCCTCGTTTGTTTACCATACACTTGACTGATGTACCTACTGATAATCTCCCCAAAGCGCACACCTGCTTTAACCGTCTTGATTTGCCAAAATATGAGAGTAAACAAAGATTACTTGACAAACTCAGCCAAGCAGTTGAAGAGACTTGTGGTTTTACTGTTGAATAGGTAATCTGTTAATTTTGTATTAACTGCATACATTATTATTTGTTTAAAATATGTTAAGTGTCACTTATTTGTATTATTTTTTGTTTATAGAATTTTTATTGTACCTATAGTCATTTGTTAACTGCAACTTATTATATGTTTATGTATATTTTTTTTTTTATTCTTGAGATAATGTTGAGATTAATTCAATAATTGTTATTAAAATATGTAATAGTTCTAAGTTATAGTTATGATAATAATGTGCAATAATACAGGGTAAGATATGATGAAAAGCCTTGGAAGCAAAATGAACTAATTCAAGAACTACATTTAACTATATTATTTTATCCTCTTAAATGATTATTAATTCTACTAATGACAGAAATGTATTATTGTTATTTGTTACCATTTAAAACTTATGAATAGACGCTCAAGTGTTGATTTTTAAAGTAATTTAGATTTTGGTTCCGATTTTCAGAAAATATAATTTAATTTTTCTCAATATTTAATCAATAATCTATTTTATTATCTATTGTAATATTTTAATTTTTTTTTACCAATTTATAACTTCATTTTATTTACATAGTTTATTTTTCATATAAAACAATCATATTGTCTTCCATAGGTATAATATATTAAGGACTGCCCACATACGACAATCCAAATCATTAAATTTATGAATAAATTAAATATAATTTAACTTTGATAATGGATAGAATAGGTATTGCGATTAAGTATCTCATTTAAGCTCTAGCATCGAACAATTATGTAACTATGTTTACCTATATAATAACATTTATTAAACAGCATCTCTGAAGACTTTACTATGTATTGTTAGCTGTTAGTTTAAATTGTTTAAGGCAACACCATTGTATAATAATTAACAATTTGCATAACATAAAGATTCAGCTACTGATGAGCAATCAGTATGTTTCATTTAATAAATAGGACATTGGTTATTTTATAAAAATTTACAAATTTATAATATCGCAATAATTGCAAATTTAACAAATGTGAAAACAGAACAATATTATAAATGTATAATTGATTTTTTTCTGATGATCTCTAGAAATTATTATTGTTATATTTACAATTTGATAAAACAAGACTTAGTTTTATCTCATAGTATATCTATTAATTAGATTTATTGTGTTATGTAGATTTATCTTAAATGATAAGTAACCGACCTGTAATTTTATGCAATATTATTATTGTAAAAAATAATTTTTATTGTATTATTTATAGTTTGATTCACCAAATATGCTCACTCTTTTTTTCTTTAATACTGCAGTTATTCAAAATCTGATTTTTTCGATTTTTTAAATATACTTAAGTTCATATTTTCAAAATTTTAAATATTTTGTGTTGTTTAAGGATTGTCCTTAGGAGATGCAAACTTTTGTTTTTCAAATGTAAATTCCAAAAATCTGAATTTGAATGAATTCATTATTAATAAGGACAACAAATGGGGGCGAGCATGCTTGGTGAATCACCTGGTATATTAAAAATAATCACTTCATAATGAATTATAATATAAAGATACTAAAGACAAGTACCACTATTTTTTATAAACTATATACAATAATATAATGTTATACATTTATATTGAATTATTTTTGTGTATTTATTAGTAACACCATACTTATTGTGCACATTATCTCTTTTATTTATGTTCATGTTACATCTGTAATTAAATTAATTAAATATGAGTATGATAATGTTTTATTTGTCCTGTCTATTTATTCAAGAATGTATTTTATATATTTTATGTAATATGTATTAAATTGATTAAGTTTTAAAAACACCATACAAAAATTAAAAAAAAAAATTTATTTAAAAGATAATACATAAATAGAATAAAATAATAAATACATAATATTTTAAAGTATGACAATTTAAACTATGAATTATATGTACACAATTATTATTGCTCTGTTGCACTTATAACTAACCAAACTTTGGCTCTTGAATTATTAGTGCTATTAAATTAATAACCTAATTACTCAAATCATACACGTGAATTAAACAATTTAACATTGTGTACAGAACTTGTTACACTTAAAATGGATCAGATTTTGGTTGTTTTTTCCAAAACTTTCTTACGTCATCGTGCCCATCAGTGCTTACAACAATGTTCCTTCTTCTTTCATCACACCACACCAATGCCCCAATATCAGCAGCATAGTTTTTTATTGTTTCATAATCATTAGGTGTATTTATATTGCTATATAACACACCATCTGTGTACGTAAGTCGATTTCTTTCATTTTCCCACAGATAAATTTGATCAATTACAGTTTGTGGCATCCCACACTCCTGCATTTGAGGATGTGTATGAACAGTAAGAAATCTCACTATTTGTGCAGCAGTAATGCCACTGCGTAATGCTGTTCGAACTGAATCTCTTGTTAGTATACCAGCGGACATGTTTGGAAATCTAAAACAGCAGAGGTTATAATAATAAATATTTAAACTATCATTATGATTATTACCTGTATAGCATATGAGTAAATAATGCAACTAAGGCAACTTTTAGATCAGAATCAGTCATAGCATAAATCCGAAAATTGGTTTCTACAACTATATAACGTTCTTTATTTTTCATTCGTTCTGAAGTACGGCTATTTCCTTGCCCCATTTCAATTACTAATCGAGTAGGATAAAAACGTCCAGCTTTACGTTTCCTTTGGTAAACTAATCCAAATTCTCGAAGATGTTGTAAAAATGCTTGAAGGTTTTCAGACATTTCATCTGTTATATAATCCCATCCTAAAGTACCAAGATGTATTTGGAACAGGAATGTCAGACATTGAGCAAGATCAAGACCCCTCGATTCAACTGTTTCCATATAGCGGAGCATGAAATACCATACTTGAGTGGCCATGTCCAGCAGTAGAAACTGAAATCCCGTCGATGTAATAACTGGACTATCATCCGTGTCTCTGACCTAAAATATAATGTCATTGAGTACCTAATAAAATTACATCATAAAATTGTCACTTGTCACTTACCATAAGACCTGCATTTAGTAACACTCTGACTGCATCTGATGATATACCTTCATGTTTAGAACCAACCATATAATGTAATATGCATTCCCACCGTTCATACGCATATGAATCTAAAAAGTCTATATCTCTTGCTTTTGGATCAGCCGTCATATCGCTGTTGGGTACCGTAGAACGGCCACCGCCCATAAGGGCCACTTTGAGTTTCTTCTTGAACGTAGAATTTAGAATCCATCCCTTGAGGCCGCCAGATACACTGGTTAATTTCCATATGTGTAAATTGGTGGCTACCTCTATAGATTCGTCAAGTTCACGGGAATAATTGGCAGGTACCCAGGATGAAAGAACTGATTGCGGTACTGGCTGTTCGATGAACAATATACGTAAAGTGAACTGCTGAGTAATGTCAGGTAACACTCTAAACACTGTTAGGCAAGTCGGCGGATGACTGTATAGCCGATCTTGAACGGCTTCTGGAAGTTTGATGAGGTATTCATATAATGTCAGGACTTTGAGTATTTTAGAACCGTCGTCTTTACGCAAATTCTTCCGTTTCTCCTTGCTAGTGCTAGGTTCTTTTGACATAATTGTACACAATTTATAAATCTATCGATTGGTTTTTTGTAAATTACATTATTTACTGTCTTAGATCTTAGTGTCGTAAATAATATAAGACACCAAATAATAAACATTAAACATACTAATGAAAAACCTAATTCATATTATTATTTATATTAAAAAAAAGATGTTTTGAAATTGTATTTACTAAATAGTAAATACTAATTTAAAAAATTCCCATATCAGTCAACATAACCTCCAAAATCTGTGAAATTAACGATAATAATAGATAATAGATAAGATAACGCAATTTTTCACAGATAAATATAGATAATAAATGCTTATTGCTTCAATGCTTGATGCTTCATACGTCTTGTCAGTTTTAAGCACGGCCTAAGATAATAATAATTATTATAATGGACAATGGTATAGTAATTACCACGGACTAAGATATCTTAGTCCGTGCTAATTAGTAATGGAATAGTATGTGCAAGAGGCAAATGCGGGGGGCCGCCATCATAATCGAGAGTTTACAGCGCCATCTGTATAAAACACGGACTAAGATACAAAATGTGAATAAAATAAAACCACTGGTAGCGCCGAAAACTTTCGATTATGAGTGTCGATGATAACAGAGGAACTTTTTGCGGGCCGTCCCCCGTCACCCGCCAACCGTGTCGTTTCCAGTCCATTATATTATCTTAGTCCGTGGTTGTTACTTGTTAGTTTGAAACTAAGTGCAAACTGCAAAGCTAAAAGTTACGAGATACCTAGTAAGTAAAACTTAATTCAAAATTCAAATGCATGCAACAAAATAAATGTTATAATGATTATGGAGTTTTTTCATGTTATTATATTTTGATTAATTATTAATAAAATATGCCTGTAATTTGTCTGTTACAGAATTAAACAACTGCTGAGCCATTAAATTAAAGTTTAAGTTGAAATGGATAAACGTTCAAAAAATTTACCCAAATTTGGGGCAGCAAAACTATCATTTACACCAAATTTAGGATATAAAAGGTTAATTAATTATTTCATTGTCAAATTTTCTATAACTATGATTTCCAAATCTGGCAAACCCATAGATTTTCCTCAATATTACAGGTCAATAAATCTACTCTCATACTTTTATGAATATTTGAAAAAAATCTTGCTGTATCTAGCTCATTTTAACATCCATTGAAAAAATCTTAGCCATTCCCAATTTGCATTTAGGAACAAACACTACAGTACGACATATCTACAGATTAGTTGATAAAATATCCTCAGAAAAAAATGGATTTTCCTGAACGTAAAGCAAGCATATAATAAATTGTGCTTATTTATTCTGTGGTGCAGATACTTGAGAACTAGGTATAGCATCAAGGTTTATTAGGTACTCAAGTTAAAATATTTATTTCTACTGTCAAACTTTCAGCTAATCAAATTGTATATAAAGGGAAAGGAACAATATTTCTCTGTATGCTCGTGGACTTTTCTTATCCCATTACCAAAATTGCAGAGTGTGTTTCTCAAGGAACAGTAATTGCTCACATGTAACCTATACATTGCTAATTTGTCCACATCTCCAAATTCTATGGTTGGAGATTTAACTGTTGAAAAATAATCAAACCTTACAAATGGATAATTCTATAAGCTATCACGATACCTAATAGTTATTAAACATTTATGTTATAAAATATAATAAAAATTACACTTAAAAAAAAAATTGACTATTTTGTAATAAAATATATGTATTAAACATTAAAATATTTTTTAACTCCTTAGAATTGTAGCCAAGGATTCAGATCAACTGCCTAAAGTAGAAGTCAAAGTTGAACATGATGCTAATTCAAGCGCTCAATTATCGTCAGCACAAAAACAAAAAAAACCTAAAGAAAGATCCACAACACAGGTTTATATTTGACTTTATAATTAAGTATTATTTTTGATTACCTATATTATTAAATATTATTAACATTACATATTAGTTAATATTTTATATTTAAAAAGAATTATCTTTAATTTTGTGTATAAAAATTACATTTTATAAAATCAAAATTCAAGTAGCATAAATAAACAAAATAATTATTTTTTAAAGAAATAACATTTAATTATTAGTACCTATTATTTTAAATGTAGAAGTATAATATTAGGTTCTATTTTTAGGTACAAAGTGTGTTTTCTAACATGAGTTCAACAAGCCAGGGTAGATCAGGTCCATCACGCATGGGATTATCATCTGGTTTTCGATCTTATTCAAACCTCGGAGGTTTCAATAGTTCGGGATCTTTTGTTAGTATTATAGTGATATTTGGTTTGTATTGAGTGTTTTGATTTTGGAGTGTCTGTTAAAATTTACTTAGATGAAAAAAGAAGCTTGTCAAAGCATACAACAAATGCAAATGTTAGAAAATACTCAATTTGATGGGGATGACCCAATGGATGAACCTCATGGACCAGTTCGATTACCATATTTCAGAAAAGGTACTAAAAAATGTACTAATTTTAACTTGAAAATTATTTAATAGCATTTGTTTTAGAAAGGGTACCACAAATTAAGTCTGAAATGAGTTTAGAATATCCATTCCAGAAGAATATATATCCTTCATTAAGTGAATTAATTTCTCCTGAATTATTAATTACTTTGCAGGTTATTACTACTTGATTTATCAAAATATATTTATACATAGACATTGATTAAGAATTTAAATTTAGTTCGATCAGGCAACCTGATAATATAATCGCTAGTAATTGCTTCTGAAGCAAGGTTATTTCATGCTCTGGAGGCTTGGACTAAAATAGAATAGACTGGAAACTAGAGCCATATTACCCGGACGTTTAAGGTTTAAAAGAGTCTTATGCAGTGGGGGTTGGGCAGCTTGTATGTATCAAGCAGTACCTATATTCATCATCTAGTTTATATGATGAATATAGGTTGTTCTATATAAAATATAGACATATCCCCCTTACAAAACTTCTGAACTTCAGGCAACCCGGTTTCACCTGCATGCCAATATGTTTCCAGTTCATTCTTAGTCCGTGTCTGGATTATGTGATATTAGCAATGTTTTTTGATCGAACTCACCTCTTATTGTATAGAATTTATTCTATTAAAGTTAGACGTCTTATTATTAACTATAATTAGTGTAATTGTGTATTAATTGTTTGATTTTTATTAGTTCTATGACAGTTCATTTAGTATTCAACCAAAGATTACAAATATTGATTTAAGAGAAAATAATGATAATGATGTAATACTAGCCAAAATAAAACCAGAAGTCCCTATAAAAATGGAATATAATGGCCATTTAAAAACTGAAGTAATTATTACGATACAAATAATGGCTCATATGAAAATTACAAATCACGTTAATGTTTAGTTCCAGAATGATTCAGAAGCTGTTTTTAAGTCCAAACCAATAGGAAAACTTCAGTATTATAGATCTGGGCGAGTTGTTTTAATCTTTAATGAAAAAAAATATGAATTATTAAAAGCCAATGAGGATAAACATCACAAGGTGACTTGATTTATTTGTAATCTTAAACTTTAGTTTATGTTATTGAAATTTTTCTAGGAATTATTCAGTCTTACTAAAATTGAAGAAGCTGAAAGACCAGATAAACTAGTAAGCTTAGGAACAGTACCTATACGACTAAAAGCTGTTTCGGATATTGATAATATAATTGAGCACTTTTTAACAAATAATAATTAGTATACAATTTTCTTTTATTTATGTACAATAAAAAATTAATAATCATACTTATACAAAAAATTACAATGTATCATAATCTTCCAACACATTTGCTAAATGTTCATTATCCCTTGGTCTCTTTGATAATCTTTTCTTGGTCACTGGTTTCTTCCGTTTTACATGATTTACTTTTTTGATACCATTATCTTGCATGGAACTTATACCCTAAAAAATATTTTATGTAAAACTTCAGTATATTGTTTTAAAAATTTGATTTTTTGGTGTACACACCTGTTTCTCCAAATGTTCCTCAATCTTTTCATCGTCCATATTTTCCACTGCAATGCTCCTCCACATTTTTTTAAAATCTTCATTAATATCAATAGTTGCAGATTTGTCGTTGTAAAACATAACTTTTTTTTTATCCCCAGGCCGACAAACATATAATATTTCATTATGTAGATGCTGTTATAAAAATAAGCATATATTAATACCTAATTACATAATTTTCATAAATAAAATGTACAACAAAACTTTTATAATTAATTTTGGTTTTGTACCTTGAGGGCTTTTTCACAATTAGGTAATGATTCTTGAATATCGTCCATCATAATTCCTCCTAAACCTTTCAAATCTTGTTGTTTCAATACTTTAAACAAAGCTTTTCTGTCTTTAAGTTTATAAGGAGGCTTGAACATATATTTTCCATCAGGTGTACGTTCAATTTTAGGATTGCCTGGTAGTGCTTCAGTTTCTAACCACTTCATAATAATAATATTATACAAATGATATACATTTTTTTTAATTTAATTTTTTATATGAACTTAATATTATAATAAGTTAACAATATAAATACCGTTTTCACTTTAGTTCCCACATCTAATTGATTAGTTTCATCCAGTAATTCATCTAATGTTAACGGATGATCATCTCCATCCTGATGTCGAGCTCTAATATACTTAACTATTTTGGTTAGCACACCAAATTTATATTGAGAACTTTGCCCATATGACTTGTAGCTACTATAGTATTAATTAAAAGTATTAGTTGTTAAAATTATGTTCAATATATCTATACAAAACAAATTATACTTCAATGAACTTGAAGTGTTTGGGGGCGAAGGTGGTCTTGGCATAGATGGTAATGGTTTTGATTTCCTTTTAAACTCATCTTTGTTGCTATTGTCTTCTCTTAACCTTTTTTCAACACTACAATGATAGCATAATATAATCAGTTTATACTTAATAGTTATAGTAAAATTATTATTTGAATAAAATAATATAAATGTATAATAATAATGTGCTTACACAGGAATAGCTGAAGCCTTAAGTTTGAATAATTCTCTTTCTCTCAGCAAAGCAGGATCCATGTTTGCTTAGATATATGCAACTTAACCTAATTCAAAAGTTTTTATTAAGTAAATTATAATTTTCTGATAAAATGTTTCATGTAGGTATATACTATAGATCAGCGTTTCTCAACCTTTTTACTGTGGCGACACTCCCTCCCCTTTACATATATTTTTTTATATACACGCATAGAATAAAGATTTTTATTAATAGTCAATAGTAAAAGTACTGTACATTGTACTCAACGTAATATACATATAATGTTATAATTATTTTTAACTAAAAAAACATATTAAACATTAAATTTTAATTCATACGCGACCCTAAATAATAAGTTGGCGACCACCAAGTGGGTCTCCATTCCCAGGTTAAGAAACACTGCTATAGATGATATACAATGGTATATACATTATTTAAGTTTGAGTTACATATTATTTAAGGTGTTAATAGAACAAATTATTATTATATTTTAATTTAATTAAATTGTTATAAAGCTGCAGAGGTTAGTCTGAAGATTATTCTGAGTACACTGTGATAATAACCATGATCGGGCATATTGACACAGCAATTTTTTGTGTCACTCTTACTTTATTTCAAGCTAAATTGATCTACCAGAAGTTAATAATTACAGTAGATTCCACTTAAAACGAACTTCAGATAGTGAATCAGATTGTTATATCCAACTACAAAAACATACTGGACGTTAGATTTTAAACCAACCAAGTACATGCAATATTGTTATATCTGGCATCATAATAAGCAAATTCTACTTTACAGATAAATTACAATTGGTGACTCAGTAGTACAACAGTTTTTTAAATTAAAACTACAGAAAAATAGTAATATACTACATATTCTCGAAAACTAATATACATTTAAAATAATTCAATAACATAATATAGACTATACCTTGATTTGGAAAATAGTTTACTTCCTTTATCTATTTTTCAACATAATATGATATAATTTTTATTTTGTAGTTTAATCAGGTTCATTAATATCATGAGAAATTTAGTATATTATAAAAATTCAAAATTCAAATATTATTAAATATTATAGTTTTAACTTAGTATAGACGTCTATTATCTTAATAGTTAATTCTAAATAGTAAATAATACTTATCAAATTTTAAATTTTAATCTTTTATCATTATAGTATCTTTAATCACAGAACAATCGTGCAACGACCTATTAGAAAAACGTTATCACACGTATACGATTTGAATCAAAAAGTCGCGTGATCTGTGGACGTTTGCGCTTATAGCGCTCATAACGGTTAAAATAAAAACTAATAAAAATTGTTACCTAGTATTGTTCTGTGCTAGTATGAACCATAGAACAATGTTAAACCGAATGAAGTTGAACCCATGAAATTTAGAATTTTAGTTTTATATCATTTAGTTAAAATTCATTACAACTGAACAACAGAGCGACATCCACTTACCCTTACTTTATTGATATTTGGTGTGTTACAAAAACTTTGATTGACTTAGGTTAACTTTGCATGGGCCCTCACTGGCCTCACATATAAATATACTAATACACTCTAATACGTAAAAAAGAAACAATATTTTGTTTTTGTACAGAAACTTTTATTCTGTACATTCGACAAATTTAATTTTATAACATAGGTATTAAATAGCAGGGGGGAGTGGTACGTGATGGCGAGGTACTTGCATAAAGCAATAAGGCCACTGGTCACCTATATACGTATAGCGGCCGATCCTGCGGGCGGACGATTGTAGTCGCCGGCGCGTTTGCTCGCCCGGCGAGGCTCGACCGCACGACGAGACGGGTTGACAGCGAGCGGCTATAGCACTCATCGACGATGAGCAGGTGCCGAATATGACTGATGTGTGACGACGGTTACCGAGGTGACCAAAAACACTGAGCGAGCAAAGGCAGCGGAAATAAGTGGAATGGTGCCACGGAATCGGCAGGGACCAGAGACGTGACTCGAGTACTCGACCGATTGCCACTGGGCTAAAATAGTAAAATGGGAAATGAGTAACTCACCGCGGTTTAATAAGCCACGTGATTTTCGCCCTAACTCGATCGCGTCACCATCAGGTGGCCGTCCTGGAGTCGCGCATCGCCGTGGCGTACCTTGAAACGTTATCTATTTCCATGGAAAGAGTCCGGCGAAGGCGGCGGTGCTGACGTCCATGTTATAGCTAAGCTTTATCGCTCGGCGCTCACCCGTTGTGTTTTGTAGTCTCCCCGCCGCCGAGGTTACGAGACGCCTTCGTGTTCACTGTGGTATCGTAGTTGTTCGCGCTGTTACAGCAAGCCATCGCTGTCGTCCGCCGCTCCTGGGGCGACCACAGTCGCCGGACCGTCAGATTGCCTGGCGTTTCGGAAACCGCGATCTCGTCGTTCCGAGGATGGCCGGATAAAGTATAGGGTGACTTACCTCCGGATACCGTAAAGTGTTCTTTCACGTACCACGCCACCGCCGTCTCGTCTAGGTGTTCTTGAACCGATGAAGAGTGGGTAGAACACTGCGGGTCTCAATCTCGTCGGCTGCAACACAATAACAGGCGCTCCAAGTGGCGGCGAAAAAACGCCTCGGTCGTCCACGTGAAGACTATTACTCTTCACTGGGGCAGTGGGGCGGCTTCCGGGTCCTTCGACCTGTCCAGCGTTGTAGCTTCCCTCGCTTCTCGATTCCCCTCAGCTGGTATGATGTCTGCCTCGTCCACTTGCAGTACGACGCCCTTCCCGGTGGTCCCAGAGGGCGCCAGTACCACAGAATAGATTAAATTTAATAATATAATTTAATGTATTCTGTGCCAGTACTATCGTAGCGTCACCGCTGCCTTCCTCCATGCATATGGCATCAAGAAATTTTGCGAAAATGTCACCAATCACTCTTTCATCATCATTCATCGTCGTCGTTGCAGTGGCGCAACTAGACACTTTTGGGCCCTAAAGTCAAATATAAAATGGGGCCCCCTAAAAAAATGTAAACAATTAAAGGTACACGGTATACCGCTTCTTCCCCACCCATAAGGTAATCAAAACCTTTCCATCGTTAATTATAATATATATTATATAATATTATGTATAATAATTAATAAGTATATAAAAGCGAAATGGAAATCATTGTTAAAAGGTTGGCTCCGAAAATGCATGACCGATTTGGCTGATTCTTTTTTTGATGTGTTCGTAATTAATAAAGGTTAATATGAAAGAAAATTTTAGGAAAATCCACCGGAAAAGTAGAAAGCTTGGAAAGCAGAAATACAACAGTGGCATCATCTGTCCAGCAAAAAAAAAAATGAATTAAATAATAATAAAATAAAAGTTTTACTATCTAATTTATTGCTAATTAATTTATACATATAAACCATTTTTAAAGGGAAACGAAGTGCATGGAGTCAATTAGTAATTTCATAACATTAAAAAAAGTTGTACTTATAAACTGACATTTTTTTTAAAAATTACAAATTTATAAAACAGAATAAGTATTAATATTTCTAGTTTTTTTGTAAAAAATCAACTACAAAACGCTCTACAAAATATTGAGAAATACAATAGTAGAGAATATCAACTCTTGATAGTTTATATAACACATAATATTATGTCTTTTGTAATTCAGATGTGCCAATATAAAATATATATTGAAGTATAGTACCTATATCTTTTTATATTCCTACCTGGCTACCCATCTTTGCCTTCAGTTCAATTATACAATTTATAAAAAAAAATACCTACATGTTTTGATATTTGACTCTCATTATATCCAAACTGGTGGTTCTTTGTTCTTTTTGCCTTCCGTTTAGCAAAACTACTTCCATACACTCTTCGTGTTGACATAATAATTATACGAAATATACTGATATTACACAAATAAACTACTTAAAAATATTGCACGATTACGTAAATAGAAAATGGGTAATATTATACTTATAAAGAAATTTAAGTCTAATAAATCTTTTATAAATTCGCCCTCCCACCCTTAGAACGCAGATAATATATAGATACTATTACCATAGTCCATTGTCCATAAACAACACGTATACTAAAATAGTAAATAGAATAAATATACCTATACGTATCATTAAAATTGCAATTATCATATTATATTCATATAATTATTTGTTATAAGTTATAACACAGGCGCAAAAGGCAAAACTAAATAAATATCAAGACTTAACACTCAAGAGTCGAAACTGTAAACACTGTATTAACATAATATAATATTTTATATTGTTAATTGGTAATTGATAGGTAATATTTGATATTATACATAGATGCGGGTGCCAGTGGAAATTTCCATTTATGATATACATATGTATCACAATGTAATTATTACAAAAAATATGTATTGTTAAACATTATTTTCACATTGATTTAACATAATATTAAGTTCCTGCTATAATAATAATACAAGTAGGTTGTTGATTGTTGTATACATTTTAGAACACTATTCTTGGCCTCCATTAATCAATGGGTATCTAATGATTTTATAGTATTATTAAATCAATAACTCGTAGGGTAATATAGATTATAGGTAACCCATAGGCTATTAACAATAACTATTAAAATATAACAGTATAGGTAATTATAGTATAACCCACTTATTTTAATTTAGATATTTATAAAAAAATATAGGTAATAATAATAAATATAAAATGTGAAAAATACCAAAAACCAATTTTTATTACGTGGTCCCGATAAATCGGAGGGCCCCAAAGTTTCACTTTGCTAACTTTCTAACTAGCTAGTTGCGCCTACTCAGAAGCCAACTTAGGAATTTCGGGGCCCGGGTCTAATTTTTTGATGGGGCCCCAAAATTAATTATTATCTAAATTCTGAAATATTGCTATTTGGATTTTTTATATTCAATTTATTTTATAAGATTATAAATAAATTATACCATAAGTCTATACGTAATTATTTAATGATGATTAATTGATTAATATAAATAAAACGATGAAATAAAAAATATAAATATAAGTAAAGAATTGTAGATACAGTTTTTAATTTAAACAAATGTTTACTGGTATACTCAAATTCAAAGCGGTAATGCCTATTTCAACGTAGTCAACGTAAATAATAAAAAAAATTACATAACTAAACTCACGAACTCAACTATAAACTAATTTAATAATTTAACATCACGACAGTCGACGGAATACTCACAATTAATGTACCGATTGTACTAATGATACGAAACTGACCAACAACATGTATGTAAAGATAAACTGTAGACTTAAAGGTATTTATTATATACCAATAATTTTATACCCGTATTTGACAAGAATTGAGCGCTCCCAAAAACGGAAAACCCGTGATATTTCTAGTTAATGCTAACTTAATTAAAACGATAAAGTGCTTTTGACCAAAACTTAATAGCTATTATTTTATCGATTAGAGAATAATCATAAATACCATTACAATACTTGACTAATGAAACTACGTAAGCAATAATATCATAATATTTCACAGTGCCACTTTGATAATTAAATATCAGCAGGGGCCCGGGGCCCCAAATAATATCGGGGCTGGGGGCTGCAGCCCTTTACCCCCCCCCCCCCCCCCTCAGTTGGGCTCTGAGCCTACTGTACTAGTTGGGTCCCAGAAAAAATATTTTCCTTCACATTTTTACAGACTTAAAAGACTGTCTAATAACATCTAGTTATTATAGGTATGGTTTAAAATATTTTTTTTTCTTTTTTATAAGTTGTGTTAATTTTTTTAATTATAATTAATATTCTATGTTTACTATTTTATTATCGTGATTTACAATCGTCGTCTAGTTGTTAATAGTTAATAACTAATAAGTTAATAATTGAGCTGAAATGTATAAGATACAGATTTAACAAATTCGTAGAAATTAATTTTTCCCAATATTTTTTCTGTCATTTTTCCCTTTACGAAATCTTCCTTAGATATGAAACAGTTTCTTCTTCTTCTCTCTGGACTTCTCATTTTAATATAAACGTCGATTTAATTTTTTTTAAAACGTGTAAAAAATTAAATATATTTGGATGAGCAGAATAAAACATAGAATTGAAGTGTGAATGAAAGGATTCACATTCAAGTAGTTCAACGCATTTTATTATTATACGATAAGATTATAAATTACAAATTATATTTATATATTATAAATTATTATACCTAATCAGTGTATTTCGATTTTCACCGGAAAGTACGTGATTCATATAATATTCGTTCATTACATTACATTACATTACATTCGATAAATAATTATAAACGGATCCAATTCGAAAATATAATTTTACATGCCTGGACCCAATTCGTACGAAATATTATATTCACACGGACCCAATTCGTACAAAATTTAAAACTTAAGTATATTATTTCCGGACCCAACTTGGATGCCCTAAAAAATGTGGCCTCTTTATTTCGGGGACACGTATAAACCTGGAGTTTATAAATCTGGACCGTAAAAACCCGGAATGTACATATCTGGACCGTATAATTTTGGACCTTACAAATCTGGATCGTAGAATTCTGGACGTACATATCTGACGGTACAAACCTGGACTGTACATATCTGGACCGTATAATTGTGGACCGTACAAATCTGGACGTACATATCTGGACCGTACAAACCTGGACTGTACATATCGGGAGCGTACAAATCTAGACTGTACATATCTGGACCGTAGAATTCTGGACTTACATAATACCACATATTTCTGTTTAAGGTGCATGAGTGGCAATCCATTTGACAGGTTATAATATTCTTAGACTTTAATTTGGTTCAAATTGTTTAAAAGGTGTCGAGTCTCTAATAATTTTGTAGGTAGCTCAAATTTTCTTTTTCAGAATTCTTGTCACTTTTTAGATTAATCGGTTCGTTTCAAATACCAAATAAAACTGCACGTCTTAAATCAATTCAATGTGGCTGTTTTTATCATAAAAATTCCATTTTGTTGTGTTTTAGAAACTATTTCTTATGGAGCTTTCCAAAAAACTACCCTCTTTAGATCTACGAATTTGTTTTATATTATAATTTATACCAAATACGAACAAACGGCTGCATACGAATTGCGTCCCAGAATACAAAAATATAAATCGCGATAGGTATCCGAGTTGCGTCCCAGTTGATAATTGATTAACTGACGAATATTATACATATTCCTCTTCCCACTTTTACAGACTGGAGACTGTCATTTGTATAAATGGTGTGGTTAAAAATATGGTATGTTAAAAAATTGTAATTGTGTATTATAAATTATTTATTATTGTTTATTTTTTTATAATTTTTGAAAAGAGAATTTGTATCCATTAATAAAATATAATAGTTTATTTTTTTCACTGAACATTTTAATTATTTTAAGATTTTCCATTGCAAAGTTAAATAAGTTTAAATAAAAATATATAACATTGAATGTCGAAGTGTGACTGATGCTAACATGAACAAAATTAATATTCCCAACAGTAAATTGTAAGGTAGTATTTACATTTTACAGATAAGATATCGATAATTGAGATTATCTATGAGTAATGAGTTTATACCAAATATTATTGTCAGTCACTGAGAAAAACCCGTGGACGCATTTCGTACATGTCGCGAGAAAACCGCGGACGCAACTAGGACAAAATATAATTTAGGGACGCAATTCGAATGCGCCGGAACAAACGTATGTAAATATGTAATAGTTTTTAAAGTTAAATAAATCATTTATAAGTTGTAGATTACGTTCACATAAGATAATTTTATACTTTAAAGTTACAAAAGTTTTGGCTTATGTCCTTCTAAAACGTACTCACGGAATCAGGGCTCCTCCACGGCTCCACCCCTCCCCCCCACAGGTGTATTTTGGAAAAGGATTAGATTGTGTACGACGTTTCTGAAACTCGAGAGTTTGGAGGTGGGTGATCAAATTCAGCGTCTTGTTTCAAGACCATAGGAGCCGTTTTTCAGCACGGTAACTTAGTTTTTGGTCGCGGTGAGCCATTTGTAGTCAGATCTTATAGACAACTTTGCGCCGTATCGATGGGTATCGAGATCGAGGTCATCCGACTTTTGGTTCAGGAGTTATGATTTTTCGTGTGTTTTTTATACTTAGAAAATTACTTATAGTTGCGTATATTTTGGTTTTGAGTTTTCATTTGATCACTACGAAACTCGAGATTCTGGTTTTTTGGTGTGTGAGGATTCAAAAGGATCTATATGGTCGAAGTGGTATGACTATTATTTGGTCTATAATCGGAAAAGCAAAAAGTTGAAAAACATATTAGGTACGTGATTATTCATCCACACGTTTACTTATAGTATACGTCTGTTTAATGTTTTAATCAATAATTATTTTAATTTTTTTTAAATATTTTTTTTCACATAAAGTAGTGAAGGAGCACCACATAAGGCCCCCATAAGGAACTGTATACATTTTACTACTTTGTTTCTTTTCTCACTCACTCTATATCGTACCCCTGACTTCTCTCTCTAAGCGCTGTCCATTAGTTTATAAGTCTATGTACACAGTACACACCACTTGCAGTGTATACGCATTTCATCCGATAGCTGAAGAAATTCGTGGACAATTCAATACTGTTGACGAGTTGATTTTAAACATGAAATTTTTTTTTCTTTAAGCCCCATACAGTGTTGCTTTGTTTAATTCGATAGCTCTAGGAATTATATTACCACCAGAACCTATCTTAACACGTTGGGGGACATAGTGCTCGTAGCCGCAATTTGTTACTTTGAAAATCTCCAAATAATATGTAGCGTATAAAATGCCCTATACGAAAATGATGCCAAAATACAACAAAATAGTTGCAACTTAAATTTTAAGAAATAGCATTTTTTTGGGGGGGGATAGGGGTGGCGGAAATATGTTGCCCCGGGTCGCAAATTGTCCAAATACGGCCCTGCGAAGTGCGAAGGATGTGTCGTAGGGTGTACAATTAAAATGTATAGAACTTGCCTGTATAAACCCATTATATTCATACTATCAGTATAGGTACTGACATATGGGGAAGGACCTTTAATTCCCATCTCATTAAGTTAAAAAAAAGTAAAAACCACTATAAACAAAGACTTCTTAAATATATACTAAAAATACTATACCTTTATAGCACAGAACCAATTCACAAAGACTTTGTATATTTAATCTTGATGAACTATTTAAAAAAAAAATAATCTAATTCTAGCATACAAAAATAAAATCTTATTCATACTACAAGCAATTGTTTTACTAAAAGGGACAATATGTAATTATCGTATAATTATCATCTGTACATTTAAGTGTACCTATTAAAAATACATTTTAAAAATGCATATTAAAGTATTGGAGTACCTATTGTTAAATATAAAAATAAGACTGTCACGATATTTTGAAAATATTTGTCAGTTATCACTATAGGTATGTGTATAGTATATTATGAAGAAATCACTATTGTATACAATGGCCTCATTATTAAAACAAGAATCCACACTGGATTTATAAGCAATGAGCAAATGGGCTTAGAACTTAAATATTTTTTAAATATCTTTTATTTTTGACAAATATACCCATACAGATAAATATACTTACCAGATAACGATTATTATTCAATTTTTTTGTATAAGAATAAATTATAGCTATGCCCTCTTTTTTTTTTTATAAAAATTGCATAAGGCTAGAGGGCCTGAATATAATACCTAATTTTTTATCTTCGTTGTATATATACCTACCTCATCAGAATTATAAAAATAATTGTAATTTTTAGTTTCTATGATACAACATTTTTTTTTTATTTATTGTATGCAATTGTACCTAGTTGTTATTTTTAAAATTTAAAAAAAAAACAAAAACTTTCTAGATATACTAGCTGATCCCGCACACTTCGTTGCCCGTAAAAACTGTGACTGTTCAACTCTTTTTGGATGTAACTCGCTGCAGTAAGTGGAATTAAACCACCCCGGTAGGCAATCCGACTATGTCGGATCACAGACGATGCGCGGCAGCATATCAGGTAGTCAATCCACCTGCGGTACATTGCAGACACTGCAATGATTGGCTATAAATGCAACTCTGCCACCTCGGTAGGAAAATGTGACCATCAGATTTAATCCATACTGGGAAAATAGTTGTTCTACCAACATTCAGCGTTTCGCGTCAATCGTCAGTTTAACATACTCTAATTATATTAAAATCATAACCAATAGCAACCTTATAATAAACAAAAATATATTATTATTTAATTTATTTTCTTGCTGGACAGATAGCGCCTGTATTGTTTTTCTTTTACATCCAGATGTCTACTTTTCCACTGGACTTTCCTAAAATTTTCTTTAGTAAATACCTGGTCCAGGTAATTACAAACACAACAAACAAAAAATCAGCCAAATACGCCCAGTCGTTCTCAATTGATGAATTGTTATACATTTTTGGTTCCATTTTTATATTTTTATATTTGTATATAGATATAGATAACTTTATTATATATTTTATAAAACAATATAATATAATATTAAAAATGAAAATAAAAAAAATACCTTATTACAAAATAAAAAAAAAAAACTTAAAGACAAGGGTTTTTATAATAAAACCGGTTCAAAAAATCCTCAAAGAGCCAGTTAAATAGTCATTGCAAAGGGGACAACGCTTAGGTTCCAAACGATTAAGACAATCTTCACATATTATTTTATGGCCACAGGGTATTAAGGCGTATGTTCTTTCTTCCACAGTACATATTATACACAATTGATGTTGATTTTCCAATGAAGGAAGAACGGGTGGAATTCTCACAAAAGGAATGTTATTCATATCTAGTTGCCGTTGCCTAGCCTCATGTTCCATCATCACAATCATATCGGGATCCTTGTCTTCTGGGGTATAATAATCTTCCTCATTTTCTAAATTAGAGAACATAGTTCAAATTAAAAAATACATTGTTTAAGTTATAAATTTATTGTTCTTACCACTCATATCAGCTGCGGTTTCCTGGTCTAGGTCTACTACCTCAACATCACTGACATCTAAATAAATTTTGAACAGTTAATAAACTCTAAGTGAAAAGTAATAAATACATAAAACAACTTTATTCTTACCAAAAATATTTCTTCTTTCAGGACGGACCTGATTTTCAACAGCTTCATCTAAAAGAAAATAAATAAATGCATTTCATGTTTTAAACCGTAGACATTGTCTACCACACACATTAATTGATTATATGAAACGTATAATAAATGTTGTTCTTACCACTCATATCAGCTGCGGTTTCTTGGTCTAGGTCTACTACCTCATCATCACTGACATCTAAATAAATTTTGAACAGTTAATAAACTCTAAGTGAACAGTAATAAATACATAAAACAACTTTATTCTTACCAAAAATATTTCTTCTTTCAGGATGGACCTGATTTTCAACAGCTTCATCTAAAAGAAAATAAATAAATGCATTTCATGTTTTAAAGTTTTAAACCATAAATTAAGTTTAGATTTACCATCCATATGGTTCAATGCTCCTGCATTGGGTATATCTAACAACTGAGGTACTTCATTTTCAACAACTTCATCTAAAATAAAACAACTGTCAATGAGCAAAGTAATTTATATTATATTGATAAATTGCTATTTCTAAATTACTATAAATTTGTCCTATTGCCAGTGCTCGCATTCTTTCCTCGTATCCAGCTACACTATAAGAACAACGTTTCAAAAAGGTTCCTACGCTTATTAAACCTTGCCGAAGTTGACGATTTGCAGATTTAATCCGCTTATCGTTAGCAACGTATTTTGCGCGTTTTGTATTTAAAATGACTAAACCATTGTCTGTTTGGTTCAGCTTTATTGAATAGTTGTCAATAAGTTTGCATATATTTCCTTAAAAAAAAAAAAATTATTACAACACAACAAACTAGCTTGTATAATATTATGTAGTGTAATAAAATGTTTTATTTTACCTAAAAATACCCAAATATTTGGATGAGAAGTCTGGAACATTTGTCGTAATTTATTATGGAACGATTCTACATTGTTATTAGTCCGAAATTTTTTTTTGTACACAGACAGTACTTCTACACCAACGTTTTGCAGCCAATACCTGTTACAAATTAATTTTAATAATTATTTTTACAAATATTTAGTAGGTATTACAAACACTAATTTTACTCAATTATAGTTTAAGGTTTACATACCGTTCATAGTAATTGAACAACCTGAGCATATTTACATTATGCATAGATGCATAACGCTTTGCTTCAATAAACCCTTCTTCGATTTGATGTGCTGGAAGTAAAGGAATTACCATGATCATCTTCAATGTTTTTAAAGCGGCTTCATTGGTGTTGATTAAATTCAAAAAACCTAATTTTTTCATTTTGCGCCAAACAGCCTAAAAATGTATTATTTTTTTATGATTTACGTATATTGATAAATTTTGTATTAGTTTTGTAATTTAAAAATTACTCACTTGGTTAACATGAAACCAACACCCATGGGCTGCAGCTGTTGGAAAATGCCTGATTAGTTCTGTTCGCAAAGCTGCTTCAAAGTCTGTCAAAATAACTGTAGGTCTAAATTCTGGAAGGAGATTATGTTTAACGTAATGGAGAGCTGCATCATATGCCTCTGCAGTTTTCTTCTCCATTAGAACATAAACTAAAGGTATACTCTAAAACATAAAAAAGTAATAAATGTATTTTCAATGTGATTTTAATTTAAATTTATATAATATATAAAGCAAAAACAGCCAAATTAAAACTGAACTTAAATAAATATTCCATCAACTAACAAAATTTGGACCATCTATAAATTAGCCCATATGCAAAAGAAAATGTAATCAAATTTTCATGTAAAATTGGAATCAATTTAGCTACTAATTTTTTTAGATGTTAAATTACCATTCTCTTAAAAGGTTTAATTTATATTATGGAAAGTGACTCAAATCCTTCATCAATTGAAGAGTAAAAAAAAAAACCCATGCCACTATGATTTACCATCCCCATAACTGATCTACCTATTTTAATCAGATGTGCTAGTAAAAAATTTAAAGTAATAGAAATGGAACAACATAATTTTTTAGACTTTTCTAGTAAAATGGAAAAAATTGTGCTGCCAAGATTTCAAATGGCTAAAGTACAAGAAGAAATTTGGAATAATTAATTTCATTCAAAACATCATTAAATATTGAAGACAATTTTTTTAACCTATCACCTCATCGTCAAGGAAAATATTCAAAAACGGTTAATTAATAATTGATTCAACTCCCATAAAATGTCTATAATATTCCTACTGACAAATTTATAATTTTAACTTTGTTAAGTTTTGCCGTTTGACCAAGCACCGAAGAATATACTATATTTAAAATAGCCAACCCTGCTAGCAGAATATGTAATATTTGTATACTAATATTATAATATGTGGAATGTATAAGTAGGTATATAACTTACATAATTATCTATCATTACATGAATAATCAAAAGCTGATAACATTTTGGTGTTGATGGAATCACTTTAAAGGTAGCGTCTACATGTAGTTCTTTGGCATCCATTGCAATACATCTATCAATCAATGTTTGAGAACTAAAAATTATTGAATGATTTCCCGAGTTATCTACAACATAACCTAGAATTTAAAATGCTTTTAATAATATGACATAAAAATTAACAAACACAGTGTACCAATTTAAACTTGTTTACCTGAATATGTACAGATAAACCTGCATTTATATCTACTTATAAATAATCAGCAAAAATAAAATAAATAATACAATTATTAACCTTTATATATAAGTTCTCCACACGCTTGAAACCTATGAAGCAGTCCAGCATCAAATTGGTCAGCTAAGTCCTTAAGTGTTTCTGGCACATTTGGCAACGATCGTTTTCTAGACAAACGCATCAAACTTTCTGCTGATTTCCACGAATAATGTGCAGCAACTTCAGGATTTCTATGTATTAGCATAAATAAATGCATAAAAATATATAACAATTATTTCATCAATAGTTAAAACTAAAAAAAAAGAATTCACAATAGGGTACATCTTGAGATTCAGGTAATCAGGTTTATATTATATGTGTAATGGTATTATGTATGTGAATGGTACATAATAAAACATTATAGGTACATATATTATGTTCATGGCTGTATAACTTAGTAGGTATACATTAAAATTTAAGAGCATTTATTAAATATTATCATTTAAATAAAATGTATTACCTACCGGTAGGCTATAATAAATAAATGACACCAATACATATTATAAACTAATTATTCAAACTTAAAAACTGAAAATACAGTCAACTCACCGTCTAGCTTCCTGTTCGTACAAAATATTTAGAGGAGTATTTTCATTAACACTTCTTGTTTTTAAACTCTTTTTAAAACTGCGTAATGATAAGAAGTTTTGATCAGGTTCATGATTATGATGTTTAATGCGTTTAATAACCTGAACATTATTTCTTTTCACAATTTTGATCGATCCTCGACATAAGTACTTTGATGATTCTTGGTATTTATAGTACCTATAGTTATAAATTATAATTTATAAGTTTATCATATAAAAGTTAAATTTATGTATTGCATTTAAATACAAATATTTAAACATGTTTGATAAGTGTATAGGAACCTAATGATTATAATTGGGCTCAGCCCATATCGCTAATAATAAATAAATAAATAATTAATAATAATTCCTAGTTATTAGAAAATATTAAAACATTTGTATTTAATATTTATATTGAAATTCTATATTTTTATATACCGTTGTATGATATAAAGATATATCTTAATTGATTTATACATTACAATAATATTTAAATATATTATTGAAGACAGTTAAATAATAATTACCACTAATATTTAATTTATGTAGAAATTTCATCTATAACACAGTATTAGAAATTTCATTAAATGATAATTTATATATTAATTGGGTCCACTTATTTAATATCCAATTTAGTATCCACACAATTAATAATTAAATTAATAAAAAAATATAGAATAGCCTAAGAACATGATAGGTAGGTAACTACATTTTGTTATGTAGGTAAAATGGAAAAATTACTGCTTGCTTTGTTTACATTAATAATTTAATTAGCGCCTTGCTATTACTTTTGGATTCTAAGTGAAGCAACGAAGCCAGTGGTTTTACACTAGTTTATTTCTTCTTTTTGTATTCTATATAGGAAGCTACAAACTAGTTTTATACTTATATTTGATGTAATGATGTCAAAAAGAATTGTTTATGATAGATTGAAAAAAGTAAAAAAGAATAGAAAAAGTTTACACATTTATGAATATATTATTTGCAATTCAAAATATAAATGTATACAGCATAGGTGTAACAAGAACTCAAAGTTGGGGGGCTTCAGCCATAGCATTTTTATAATAAGTACCTAAATAAGGTGGGGGCTTTGCCCCCAAATATAATGTAAATTTAAATCAATAATTTAATATTGTATTTTATTATTAAAGTGTGTGTGTAATAATTATCATAAAAAAGAGGAATGATTAGGTAAACATTAAATTATTGAAATGTGTTATTTTAGTTAATTACAGAGTTTTGATTTTTTATAATATCAGTGAAAATTATAGAATTGATATGGGTAACATAATAATAATACACTAGTCATTACAGTTTAAGCTTCTGCTCAGTGCTCACTGTATGCTCAATAGGTACCTATATCATATTTGCATTAAAAAAAAAAATATATTTCAATACCTATAATAGACAATTTAGAGAACTGATTAAGTTGAGTAGTTGACCTTATATAAGTATCTATTCAATGTTATCATATAACATTACTAGATATGGAACTTTTTGTAACAGAAAGTGATAAATGTAGTATTTTATATACATTTAGAAAAGCAGATTTTTGAACTAGATCCCTGGACATTTAAAATTATCCTAGTGATTGTTAAATGATATGCAATTAAACTATTAACAATGGATTATCTAACCAACATTTCTGATTTGAATTCAGTTTCATTTATTTTATGTTCATTTAAGTATAAAAATAAGAGAAAACAAAATTTACTAATTTATTATAATAATAATAACAAAAACGTTAACGATAATACGAACGATCAGACAACCATTGCACTTATGAAGATCGAATACAATGATAAATTATATTTCAATAAAATAGTATAAAATCTGAATTGGTTAGGATAGCAAAATACCACTATAAAGTTAGTCATTCGTTAGTCGTTAATTGTATCACCATTTATACATTAATGTTACAATGGAGGTCTATTATTCTGGATGAAGATTATTTTTATGTTTACTTTATTGACAACTTAAATGTATTATGTACTATGTAGTAAAAACTACAGGACTTTTATTTAGGTATATAAAAAAATAAAATTATATTTTAAATTTGTAAATTTAGCTACCGTTGGTGGGAGTATAGGAATTATGACGAGGGATCTAAAATAAAAGTTAGTGGGGCTTAGCCTCCCAAGTGCCCCCTAGTTACACCTATAGTATACTGTGAAACCTACATTAACGGACAACTCCAAATAGCGGACTAAATTTCGGCGACCGAAGGTGTCCACTATTTGAAGATTTCACTGTGTATTAATATTATAAGATTAATTAATTTCATTCTCAATTATTATCTATTACATAGGTATATTATTAATTATTATATTAGTTATGTACTTACTCTGTATTATTTCTTTTTGAGCCATTTTTTACATAAATGTACCTTTCATGCTCCATGATGATGGAAACAAATAACAATTTAAAGACAAATATTAAATTTCAACTCACCAAAAGTCTACATTAATCTATATAATATGGATATTACACAGACAATAGATATTATTAATAATTTATTAATGTGTACGTTTTATTTTTGTCTGAGCGATATTGTTACTATTATCTTATCAGATGTCTATAAATAGTATTAAAAACCATCTTAAACCACACACACTTCGCCCGTACACCACAGTGTAGTATGAATTGAAAATTGAACATAACCTCAAATCACGGACCAAGATTATATTATCTATTAGTCCGTGCCTCAAACACAGACACGATTAAAGATATACTACTATAATCGTGAACACAGATAATATGAATAATATGTATAATATGATAATATGTAATAATATGTATAATTTTATAATAAAATAAATAACATGTAATCCGTAATCACTAATCCGTATGTGTATTATACATAATAATAAATCATCTGTGATTGAATATTTATTCTATGGTTATACTACTTATACCACGGACTAAGATACTAAGGTTATTAAAAATAATATTCATCATCATAATTTATAATCTATGATTATTGTATATTGATGAAGCGAATTTTGTATGGTTTTTGTTTTTTTTATGCTTTTTGAAAGCTATTTAATTAACAACTTGAAAATTCGTTACACCGACCATTGAAATGGAATCTCCATAAAATTCTCTATCGATAAACTTTGGATAATTGGATTTCACCTTTTATCGTTCTTCTGTGTGAGATTAAGCTCATCCACAAATACTAGACAGACGACCACAATATTTCTGAATACAGTGCATACCTATTTTATATAATATTAATTTACTCATTCACTATACCTATTGACTATTGTCTTAATGATTTTGAGACATGTCATAATATAGTATAAAAATACAAGCACCACAAAATACGTATAATTATAATCATTTTCTAAACGTATAGTTATCGTTAATTTTGATGATTTAAATTCAAATTCATCAATTATATTTTAAACAATTGTTCTAATTTTAACATTCTAAATAGATTTATTATCGATGTGATTATATGAATAGGTAACTAGGTACTTCTAACTTCTAAGTAATCTACTAGCATAGAATATTCTATGCTGCTAGCGTGATTGCCAAACATGAAAAAACGTAGATACCTACCTAATAGTTTTTAAAGTTCAATAAATCATTTATAAGTTGAAGATGACGTTCGCATTAGATAATATTATACTTGGAGCCGTATTCATAGCCGATTCTTAAGAATTTGTATTGCTTAAGCTAATTTTAATAACTTAAAAATAAAATAAAAACATTGTGATATCAACTAAAGTAAATGCTAAAGGTAGGTCTCGACCAACCTTAAAAACAAGTAATACCTATTTTTTTTTTTTAAGCCAAAGTCTTGTTTATGAATCTCATTTAAGTAATAACTTTTCGGTGACAACATCTAACAACTGACTATACCTAAGTGTCTATAACATTCATATACATTTAAAATAAATATGATTAAATATATCTGGCAGGTACCTATGATCATAAAAAAATGTTTTTATATTACCTACATTGGTTTAACATGGTTATATAGGCACATTGGTTTTATTAGTTTATCACTTTTACCAAGTCATGTTTTTTTATGTAAGCATCATCAATGTTTTCGGGTAGCAATACTGATTTAAAAATTTCATATATACCTATTTCAGGATTTATTTTATTTAAAAATGTATTATAGTTGATCTCCTTAACTACAATAATGTCTGATAGTTGATACATAAGTATAAGACTTAAAAACTTGTTTTCTTCTTCTCGTATGTTTACTACATGTCTACATAGGTGGTACGTATTATACTTGTTATTCCAGCTTGATTCTTCATAGGTAACTTTTTAAAAATTTTAGAAAAAACTACTGACAATTGGTAAAACTAAAAGTTATTTGAGCTAAGTACACAACAAGTATTAATAATAAAGTGAATATTCTTATATAATTTTTTAGAATATTTTGGCGCAAGTTTCAAAAATGAATATGCCAAAAAACTAAATTAACTTTAGTATTATCCCCAAAATTGTTAGAAACTCGACACGTAAATAATAATAACACATATAATAACACTTTTTAAACAATTTGAACCAAATTAAAGTCTAAGAATACAATAACCTGCCAAATGGATTGCCACTCATGCCCCTTAAACAGAAATATGTGGTATTATGTGATTCCAGAATTCTACGGTCCAGAATTCTACGGTCTAGATTTGTAAGGTCCACAATTATACGATCCAGATATATATGGTCCAGGTTTGTACGGTCCAGATATGTACATCCAGAATTCTACGGTCCAGATATATACGTTCCTGATATGTACGGTCCAGGTTTATACGGTCCAGATATGTACGTCCAGAACCCTACGGTCCAGATTTGTACGGTCCAGATTAATACGGTCCAGATATGTACTTTCCAGATATGTACAGTCCGAGTTTTTACGGTCCAGAATTATAAATTCCAGGTTTATACATGGACCCTTTATTTCTTCTCACAACCTTAAAAAAATTGAAATGTAGCCCCTTAGACAAACCGTATCAAACATTGAGATTGAAAAAATGTATCCATAGATCAACAAATTCGGAAGACAATAGGTAATATGGACATCGCATCGTTCGAAGACCCAGATTCCTATAATTATCCTAATTATTTATCATAATTAATTCGTAATTACGCCACTGATTGTATGTGTATTGAGTATAAAAGCATTGCATGAATTTAATTTTAATTTTAATTCACTCGCCTTACTAAAAATGCTAACGTATGTTTGGTTTGTTATTAGTATTTTATACTTGTACCTATATGCTAAGTGCTAACCTATGGTTGCATACCTACACTATGTCAATTGTCAGATGTAATTTGTATTGTGACAGTGAAGGTCAATTTTTAGAGCTACACAATATTGAATATAGTTATTCATATAAATTAGCTTGGTAGAAAAGTGAAAGGATTTAATTTGTTTTAGTTGAATTTTAGTTTGTTTGTCGTAATACTTAGGAACGCATATCATTGATTTTTATTCCTCTTCATACATTTTTAATAATAGTAATACATAGAAAATAGTAACATAGTTGTGAAAATAATAAGTACAAAATACAATGATTAAATTATAATCATGAATCACGAATATAATAATAATATAGGTATACGTTAAAATAATTCGAAATAGGCTATATGTACAACAATGCTCACATAATAATATAGTTACATAAGTCAACTAATCATCTTGTAGCCACAGTTTTGTTGGCATGTGACTAAATGCATCGTTCATTATCTGTTTAAATATGGTCGATAGGTTTTCACCAATATTTTCCTTCAGACCATTCACCACTTCCAAGGCGTTTTGATTCAAAAACGTGTTGACAGTTCGCCCTATGAAGCAGTAGAAAACATTATTGAAAATATGAGACATTTTGACAGTTTAACAACACTATAAAATGTGGACACTAGACATGTTCATTTTTATATTAATATTGATTCGTATACATAATATTATTATGTTTTTACTCAAGCTAAGTAATTTTTTTACGATTTTACTTACCCAATACTTTGTTACCGTTGAACAAATTATCAAAGTTGACACGCATTGCGGCCAAGTTAAAGTCAACTTTCATACTGCTAGCCACCATTACAGTTTCGTTCATATATTTGGGGAAGTAGATATTTGTCTGTACGTGCGTGGTTACATTCTCTGAAAATTAAAAAATTTTAATGTTTGCTAGATGTTATGATTTAAGTTTTGTTTCATACTCACTCAGAAATAGTTTAGCATCGCCTACACCGACTAGTGGTAACAACAATAAATTTCCTTTCAGATCGTATTTTGATTCTACTTTGATTGTTGGTATGAATAGACCAATATCTAGACGATTTTTAACCAAGTCCATCCTAAAAGTACACAATTATTTCATCATGCTATTTTTAAAATACAATTTTTAAGCAAATTATTGTTGGAATATAATTTAACGCATTACACATATTTTGTAATTTGTATCTTCTGTAGATTAGCTCAACCGCTGAGTATTAATAATTATATGATTATACGTATAATACATTATATAGAATCTATATAATCTATAATCTATAAATAGATTAGAAGTATTCAAACTTTTTCATCCCATGGCTCCATTGTCCATTTACAACATAATTTTACGGATCTCAAATGATTAGGATAATAAAGAAGTATGACAAAATGTATTGGTATATTTATTATGTTTATATTTATTAATCGTTTTCATTATCATACCATCATAATGGAATTATTATAATATGTTTTTCCTTCTGTGCCACAGCTCCTTGACCAACAATCGTGAAGCTCCTCGGAGCTGTGAGTGTTGGGGGGTCACGGCATCAAAGAGGGAAAATAATGAATAAAATAATAATGTTGATGATGAAGATGCCAATTAATATTTAATATCTTATTTTATTCTGAACGTAAAGTATATATTTTTATTTTGGCTTTATATTCATATTTGATTACATTTGTTGTCTGGTAATAATTTATGTATATTATATACTTTATAATATATCTATCTATCTATATAAAAGGAAATGTGGTTGTGTTTCATAGATCCTAAAACTATATGATCGATATTGATGAACATATTTTTATAGATTGTTCTTAAAGATACTAGAAGGCAGAAAGATTTTAAGAATATCTACTTCCAACAGGTCACAAACTGCACTGTCACTGCACAAACTTTATAAAAATAATATTTTTGTTGATTACTTACATGCCATGTAAACTAATCATATATATGAATGCGATAGAGTGCTTTGTAACATAGTGTTGCCGCTGTAATCATTTTTTCATGGTATTCAGCTAGTTATAAATAAATAAACACATTTAAACCTTAACTTGTTTTGTCATTAATAATTGCAGAGAACAACCAAAATGTTGCGAAGAGAAGCAAGCCGCGGGATGAAACATTTTGAATACTTATAGGTACCTTTAAATAATTTAAAAAGTATATATTAGTAGATATAAAATGGCTCTTGTTATTATTATTTTTAAACAATTAATACTACCTATATTAACCTAACCTAATAATTTTACTAAGAATAATACTATGTTTCGATCAATTATTATCGTTTTTTTACATTGAATAAATACTACTGTGGATGAACCAAAATAGTTATTCTTGTATAAAAGGAACTAAGACTTAAATATCTACCAAATGAAATTTAGTTGGGAAAGCAATGTAATTTTTTTTATAAATAGAATAATTTTTCTAGGCATTTTCTGTACAAAATAATCATATTTGTATATACCATATTTAAGGTAAGCTAAATAGGTATAATTACATGTAAATATATGTATTATTTTGATTTTTTGTATTCTTACACTTATATTATTATGCGTAGGTACCTAGTAGGTACCTACCTAACATTATAGTAGGTAATTATTAGTTATTGCCTGCCTACTATTATATTTATATATTACGAGCACCTATTGTAATTTAGAATAGATAATTTAAAATATTGGTCATTATATAATTTTTAATTTAGGTTTTAAATTATTTAAATTGACATACTTGGTATACAAAGCGGTCGTATTACTTGGTCCGTGGACAATAAGATTTGTGAATGCTCCAGATAATGTTATGGCACCTTGGCCTTTAGTTAAAGACACTTTATCAATATCCATTGGTTCGAACGGCCTGGTTCCAATTTCCGGTATACCTAATCAAGAGTAATATTTTAAAGTTAAGTTTAATAAATGATTTTCATATTACATTATATTCATATGTACATAACTATATTACCTTTTGCCAAGTAAGGAAACATGTTTTGAAAAGTATTACAGATACATTCGTCCAAATTTGGGTCTTTCTTTTTGCAGGCGTTTAGCCAAATAGCTAAAACAATTCAACATATACATTGATAAAACCATAAATATTTTAATTTCTGATTGTTATCGTTATGACAAGATATCAGGAAATGTAATATGTTAATATAATATCTAAATTGCTAATACTAATGGTGTATAATTATTAATTAATATTAATTAATATATAATGTATTTAATAGTTTGTGTTTATAGTTTATAACTATTTATTGGTCATATTTATTGTTAAAAATTATGAACTTTTATGTCACGTAAAATTAATCAATTATTTGTTTATAAGACTTTGGGTGTCTATTAAAAGATAAAATTAAAATTCTCATTACTTTTTAAAATAATCAGGGGAAAAAATAGGTAACAACTTTGTTGTATTCTATACGGGAGTCGAGTAGGGTGGCAGTGTAATGGATGTGTTAAATTTTAATTCAATGTTTAATCATAGTTTAAGATGAAAAAACGATTTTGAGCGAAGACAGTCTTTTTGGTTACCAAACAATAATAGTCTTAATAATATTATTAACATTTTTTTTTATAAGCATTTAAAGTTCAAATTCCGACAAATTTATCCTAGTGTAAATGTACAAATTATTTCGCAGGTAAAAATTTACAAAATGTTCAATTTCTATACCTAAAAATTAAAAATTTGAAATAAGGTTCCACGTAAGTAGTTTTTACTGTAACCAAAAATTCTAAAAAATAATATATAAACATAGTTTTGAAGTTCAAGTTTGAACAGAATTAGATATTTAAACGAAAAAGAACGATTTTAGTTTTGTGTTGTAATTAAAAAATATTATTCGTGGATACTTGAAACGTATAAAGTATATTGTTATATAGACATTTTATTAACTCGGCTAACCGCCTACCTTATTAATAATAATAATAATTTAAAATATCCTTGGCTGACAAACCGTCTCTGCTCTTATTCGTTTTTCGTGTACAATGATATTATACCAATTAATATTGAATTCAAATTTAACACCATCCATTACAGTGACCCATTTGTAACCTACTGTACAGCAGAGTGACACCCACTTATCTGCATTTTTAGTTTATTTTCTATAAAAGTTGATAAAAAAATGTTGGCTTAGTCTAAAATCTTAAAAATTTAACACAAGGTTTATTATAAGTTACCTTAATTAAAAAACAAATGGAGTGTAAATGCGGAATATTATTTTTATGAACGCATAAAGATAGAATTTTGACGAATTTATATGAGAGTAACCCTAGCGGTATACTTGCAATTTATAACAAATGTCTGTATTAGAATTTTGTATACTTAGCATAATTTAAAAAATCTTTTTGAGCTAATTACAGATTTGAAGTATTCTGCTACTTTTTTTAGTTTTTTGTCTACAAAATATGTCAATAATGAAGTATTGAAATTCCAAAATAATTTTTTATGAACGTTTCATTTCACAACAAATTCATAAGAAATAAGAAACGAGAAAATTCACACATGACTTAGTATTTAAAAATTCAAATAATTTTTAGTATTCATACTTAAGGTTTGAAAATGTAAAATAAGGTTCCATGTAAGTTTTTCTTGTAAGAACTATATTAATAAAATTTGATTGTAATTGCACAAATGTTTTTTTGTGGGCTCTTGAGTTAAAATTTGACGAACTAAGATATTCACGCGTAAAATAAATATTTCTTATCAAACGATTTTATTTTTCTAATGAGGTATACAGTATACACAGATACACTTGATACTTGAAACATTCCGCTATTATACTTGAGGGGATTCCACCCGGTGATTGTCTCTCTTTGTCTAACACACGCGCGACATAGGATTTTAGACGTGTTCTTTGCCAGACATACCAATTGATTTAATGAAGCGATTAGGATTCTGAAAACAGATTTGAATTTGTCGTCAAGTTTAATTGAAATCAAATTTCCCACATTTTTGATATTTTCTCTCACATTCTTAAAAACGTTATTTTAAAAAGATTAAATGTGGTTTTTAAAGTTTTTGGAGATGTTAAAATAAAAAATGTGGGAAATTCGATTTCAAGTAGACTTAACGACAAATTCATCGCTTCATTAGATCAATTGGTATGTTTGGCAAAGAACACGTCTAAAATCCTATGTCTCAGTGGTCTCCACGTGTGTTGGACTAAGACAGAAAATTACTGTTTGAATCCCCCTAAATTATAATTTTCTATATACTCTCAATACATTTTTTTTTTATTAGCTATTGTCTATTAGATATTACTTATTACTCAATATAGCTTGACAATATTAATATAAATATATATTACACAACAATATTATAACATTATGAATGATTACAATTGTTGAGGTACAAAAGATTATAATTGACATTTAAACTAATGAAGGAATTATGTAGGAGTTGATCATGATGATAATTATAATTTATATCTTTATAAGTGTAGAAATATTAAACAAGAATAGACTAGGGAGAAACAATACCTTTTGCAATAAATGTATTTAGATCGCAAGAAAGAAGGGAGATTAGTGAATTTACATTTTTAATTGATTGTGATATAAGAGATGATCTGTGAAGGTGAATTTTGGTTTTCGTTACTTATTTAAATATTTATAAGAGTGAAGTAGATTGTGCAGAATATCTACCTACAAATTACAATATTGAAGTTTTTCCTTTATATACAAGTATCATTGAATCAACTTCTTCGAACTTTCAAACAATACCCTAATAAATGGCTGACTAGGTACCTTTATGTAAAAAATATTTTTATTATAATCAGAAAATTATTCGACATACCTATAGACCGTAAATAATATTATGTTTCTTGAGGTTCTTTAAAACTCTATGGTGTGTAGTTTAAAATTAATTATTAAACTCAATGTATTCATTTCTGATAGGTATTTCCTGCGGTATACGATTTTAAGTAAATACATTATTATGTAACCTTAGGTATATTTTCAACATGTAAGAAGTTGTATTTATGATTTGACTGATATATAAATATCTAATACGTACATTATAGTTTATAGCTACAGAGGTATTATGTGTCCAACAAGTAATTTCATATAAATTCAAACTTTAATACTATAGGTACACCACAAATGATTTGTTATGTAGATACTAGGTACCCATATAATAGTATTATATTATTATACATGTACAACGCTTTATATAACATAATACACACTCCGGTATGACGGTATATAAACGCAGTCCGTACACCGCCTCTATTATTGTAAGTAACCAAGTAGGTACCTTCTACCATTGAGTATATATATATAATAAAATAAATACTCAAAGCTACTACCTACCTATTTCGCGGATCACGAGATGTCCTGCATCGAGTTCAGGAGTTACATAAAAATTTATGAAAACATCGATACTCGCTTACGTTTGTCTGCGTATATATACATGGCTATACCGGCTCCTAATACCTAATCCTCGTATAATGTTAATATTATTATAATATACATTTAATCTCCTTCGCGGTACCTATAGCATATAATAGTAATAATATATACGTCTTCCGAATTCGTTTTCATCCGCATAATCGACCGTATATATACACGTATATTATAAACGTATAATTACCTATGTAATAATACATATATATATACGTACCTACGGTTATAGTGGGTATAGGTAATAATCTTTAAATTATTATCGCTACAAACTCGCGCGCGTCGCCGGACACGTGTGGTTTGCTTTCACTGGGACCAAGTGGGACCGCATAAAATATATACGGAGAAAAACGAGTGAGAGAGAAATAGGAAATTTTTTTTTTATTACAGACGTTTCGAACGCACTTTCATTAATGAGGGCGCTTACTTAATGGGTCGGTCGCCGGACCAGCGCAGCAACAGCAGGTTATAATATTATTAATAATAATAATAATGTGTCCGCCGCTCTAAGGCGATATGCCGATATATTTTATAATAATAAACAAACAAGTAACAACTACAACATTATAATATACTCGCACGACGACGACGACGACGTACACATAAAATATTATTATTATTATTACCTATTTCCTATACACACGGCCAAAGCGATCCGTCGCTTGTGCGCAAAAAAAAAACGTTCGTTCTTACATAATTCGATAGGGACTCGATCGTGTGCGGTGGCGACGACTGTACACGCGGTGACGTCGACGTATACTATAACTACTACAATATTATTACCTATATATATTATATAAATAATATTATAATACTCACCATATAGGTATAGCTTTATAATGGTTTATTACTTATTGGTTATTACATATTATTATTATGGTTATTACTCGTATTATATATTATATAGTGGCACCTATACCTATATATATACATATATATATATATGTGCTATATACAATATACATACTACATACATATTCTGCAGTGCCCATATGTATGAAGACAATGCGTAAGTTTTATGTGTAGAACATATATTATATTATTATGGAACGTGTGCTGCCAAAGTGCCATTGGTGTGTGTTACGTATTTGGCGTACCTGCGTTATTATTTAGTGGGTCGAAAAAACGAAACATTTAAAACATTGGGCTTAATAGTTTTCTTATATAAAGCGATATTGAACATGACAATAATATATTATATAGGCGTATTGTTCTATCATACAGAATTCGAGAAGCCAGATGAAAAATAGATGATGATTATTATTATGATGTTCACGACCTAGTCGTGCACCGGTTCAATGGTTGTCGCCTTGTGCGTTATGTGTAAGCCGATAGTTTTTGACCTGTTTAGGAAGTAAATTCGTGCCCGGAATGCTTAAAGAAATGCTCGGGGTTGTTGCGAAACGCTACTCGGGGTCGGCGGCAGAGGCAACAATATAATATTACAATATTGAGCTTGGCATAGGTACACCCCGTATACTATCTCGTTGATCGTTTTTTTTTTTTTTTTTGTAAGTCATCTATTACATACGATTACAATATACGTGCGACACTAAATATATCTGACGTCGCGTGATACTATCTATATATTGTACATAGGTAGTCAATCACTCAATGGACGTGATATAGGTAGTCCTATACGAAGCAGTTCCGAGGATATGCAAATCGAATGTATAGAAATATAAGACGTAGGTACGTTTGAATTAAGTTTAGTGAGGGGTTACCCGAGATTTAAAAAAAAATATGCATTCCTGCGGAAAGATCGAATATGGTCCACTGTGTAACGATAAACGATTTACGATTTTGATTACCAAACGCACATTCGATATAATATTGTGATACAATATTTTTTAATCAAAAATGATGTACAAAGCAACCTAGAGTGATTTGTCAGAATTATATAGGTATGGTCGTATGGATTCACGTCTAACAATCGAATAACTACGTCACCCACGACCCACCTGATTAAAAAGCGTCGACCAACGAAGTCAGAAGAAAATCGTAAAAAATCCGTCATCGGAAAACTATATTATAACGAATATAACAAAATATATTATATGTTATAACCCTAACGGCCTAACCCTAATAACTATATATTATTATTAAAATTATTAATCACTATAAATCCTTACGTGCTGTTTGAAGTGGCGGTATCTGGTCTTGTTGAATTGGCTTTTGGCTGCCGCTGGCTTGAATCATCGCTATACAACCGAGGGTTGTAGCGCACACGACTATAGCCGTAAGAAGCAACATCCTGTTTTGGTCGGTCGTTCGCACAGGTTGTTGTAGTCGTATGTCGTACGCTCGCACAGGTGTTTCGTGATCGTGACTTCACGGGGATGTGCGGTGTTATGTGCACGTTATAGTGACAAACGTCGATTGAAACACAAAAAAACCGTACAAATTATCCTGCAGAAATCGTCCGCGAGAGAAGGAAATAAAACAGACCAAATCCGTACCAGACAGCGGACACACAGAATGTTGGCGTAATACTTGCGACCGGCGTAATATTACAAGCGCCGAAGAAGACTAGTTTGAACGTGGTCGACAGAGAAAGTTTTTATCCGTCGGCTGTCCGTACGTTCGGTACGTTTGATTGGTCTACGGTATATATATATAATGTACATACACATATTATATATATGTTTATTATTATTTTTTAATACCGAATTATCGAGTACCCACTATGTAACATTGTAACATAGTGTAACGAAAGATACAATTATTTAAAAAATAACACGACAAGTATTTAATGAAACGTATTATTTGTTGTAATTGAAAAACCTTATAATATATAGGTACGACGTTAATAATAAATAATAATAATAATAATAATCATAATACAAATATGAATAAAAAAATGTTTAAAAAGAACACCAAATATTTACACATAATTTATGGATTACTTCAACACACAATAACACTTAAATTAGTAGAAAATCCTCTATCGGGTATTTGTGATACAATTTGTTGGCGAATTTTTTGAAGAGATCACCAATCGTTTCTTCGAGAATAGGTTTGAATTCTTGAGCAACATGTCTCCAATTATCATTTAAAAATGTATTCATCGCTTCGCCTATGAGCAAATAAAACCATGTTATTAAATAGCTATGGTTGGTAGAACTGTAAAAGTATAAGTTGTAAATATCCAACAAAAGAAGTCGTGTATGTCTTTCAACACATTTTCTTATTATACATCTATCCGTGTTCCATACAGACTGTAAAAATCATTAGAGAAAAAAAGTAAATATAGGTACTAATATATACTATTAATACATTATTATTATTGTACTTTAATATAAAATAAAATTTGTTTGAGTATAATTACATGCGTATTATATCAAGTTCAAGTATATCATGTATTACATATACATATTAATATACCTGTAAACAAAATTATTAAAAAGAAATTTAATTTGTTTTGAATAATATTATGCGTTTTAAAAATATTGTATTTTGAATTAATGTATTTGTTTTGCATTTTCAATGTTAGGCACTGGGTTGTTATTGCCAAGTCTTATTATTATGTGTTCATGACACATATGACACAGCACAAAAATAATCTTAACACTTTTCTTGTAAACGAAGTTTTCAGATAATATGTTTTATGTAAAATATGAAAAATATACAACAATTGGATTAAAGTTATAACTTAACTTAGGTATTAGTATATAAATCATGTAATTATTATTCTAAAATGTTTCAATGGAGTTTTTCAAAATATTTATCAATAATCAGTACCTATACTAGATAAAATGTATTTTTATTTTATAGTTATATTGATGTTACATGTAGGTACTAGGTAGCTTAAGTAGATTACAGTTATGAGTAGGTAAGTATATTATATTACCAAGTTCCAAGTCGCCTTCAAACAAGTCACTGAGGTAAATACTTGCATGACCGATTTGAAAATCAATGGCTACATCTTGGACATTGAAATGATTTCTACCTTCAATTTGAATAGTATTACCTTGAATGAGTACATTAGCCTCAATATTTGCTAAAACACGAGGAAACCAAAATTAAATTTAATTTAAAAAAAATAGACTTGAAATGGCTCACTATAATTTCCCTCGCTTATACCATGCCCAGAAATGGGTAACATAAGAATTCTGCCTTCGATTGAATAGTTGGCTGTCATATACAGATGAGGCAACCATACTTTAATTCGAATCCTCTCTTTTTCCATATCCACTCTGAATAATATAATCATAATAATAAATTATTGATATCCACAATTGAATTATGTATATCCTTAAAATTGAAAGATTAATTTGTGTAGTTATGAAGTATAATGAGTAATGACTTTAATTGTTAACTAAAAAAAAATATTAGGTATATGAAAAATACAATGTTTAAAAAAATGAAAGTTATCAGGAACTATAAAAAGTAAATTGAAATATTTTATTTTAACTTTATAACTTACTTGACACTTTTTAAAATAAATTGACTCGGCCCATACACACTAATATTTCTATAAATTGATTGTACGCTGACACTTCCCTTGTTGCCTTGGTTCATCACAATTTCAGGTATGTAAAGTGGTTCACACGAAGGTATAAATAATTCCGGAATTCCTGATAAACATATAAAGTAGGATCAAAATATTAATGTAATAATACTTTAAGAATTACTACAACATGAAGTACCAACGTTGAAAAGAGCTTGTAATATTATAGTTTTACTAAAATCATATTTTAGTCCTCAACATACTTGTAAATTTCATCGATTAAAGATTTTCAAAGAATTAAATTGTCATATTTTGTTATTAATTCCATAGGTTATAAATATAATATAATTCAGAATTTTCCAAATATTCGTGTATAAGTGTGATGACATAACATTTTCAAGATTCAAAATATAATGTGGTTAATTTGAAACGAGATTTTCAAATAATGTAAAACATGAAGACAGTAAAATTGGTGTAAGAAATTAAAATTATAAACAAATTTAAGTAATAATTAGTCTTAAGTGATTATAATTTATAATTCTGTATAACAAAATAACAATATTATATATTTATGGATATGGCCCCATTCAAATTTTAAATCATCAACATTAAAATAAATTTTAATACGTTTTTGATTTAACCATTTTCTGCTCATGGCTAATGATGAGCATAAATAATGTTAAAGCTAATTATGTAAAATAATAATAAGTTTTTAAAACCATTATTGATGTAGGTACCACAAATAAAAATAAATTAATAGCTTACCTCTTGCCAAGTATGGCCTCAGGTCTTCGATGGCGCATTTTATACAGTCGTTCAAATTTGGATCACTTCGATGACATGGTCGTAATATTTTAGCTGTGAAAAAATATTGTTAAGCTTAATATTATTTGTATTATATTATTTGGATTAGTCTTACATAGTTTTGTTGACCGTGTATGATCGAGGAAATCATTTTCAGAACTTATGTTTGTCATAAAAAGTACAAGTGCCAAGAAACACAAATTATATTTACTACTCGTCATTTTCTTGGAATTAAAAATGTAGTCTTTACTCTTCAAACATTAAGTAAGAGATGAGACACTAAAATAATGATCTGAAAACCCGTAGGTATATACTAAACATAAACGTGTGGTTAAATTGTTTTGTATGCAAAAAACTATTGTATACAAAACAATTGAAGTTTTCCGCGTTTACAAAGGTATAATTGCAGATGATGTATATGATTTATGATGTTTACTTTTATTAAAGGTTTTGGTTTAGTTAAGTTCCGCGTTGCTCACACGACAGACGTGTCATTTTATCAGTTATAAAGAATTAAACAAATAATAAAAAAAAACAAATCTAGAAGTCTAGAAAAAAATCAATAATATTATATTTTACATTTTTGTAGTTAAATAAAATAATACAATAGTTTTAAAATGTTGTAAGCATTTTTATAAACATTTTGTTTTACATACTGTTATGCAATTAACGTAGGTGTATAATAATGATGATTATAAATCACCGGATAATATTAAATTTCAATTTTTTTAATATAAAAAATTCTGTAATATTATAAAAACTTGATATATGATAACTTCGTTATCAATTTTTTTTTTTACTTAAGCATTTGTCCAACTATGTGTATAGGTTTAATGTGATTTTATTGTAATACTGTGTATAATATATACCTAATAATACATATTACATATATTAAAATTAATTACATTATTATTATATTATGTAGAATTATTTACCAATTACATATTTACATAATATTAGTAATTTGTATTTGAGTTTTTGTATTGGGACTTATATGTTAGGTTATAATGTTGTATACCAATTACCAATGTATATTTATAAAAACAGTTTTTCCTAATTAGATCTTTTAATTTGGACAAAGTTTTTGGCAGTTAGGTATATGTTAGGTTATAATGTTGTATACCAATGTATATTTATAAAAACAGTTTTTCCTAATTAGATCTTTTAATTTGGACAAAGTTTTTGGCAGTTAGGTATCCATCAATATTCAATGGCGTCATCCATGTTGATTGTGGATTCAAAAAATATAATTAATACAACTTATAAGTTTCTTATCAGACTTATCTCTATAAGTCTAAGTGGGACTAGGTATTATTTAACTATTTAGGCATGCAAAAGAAAGTTTTTTCCTTATAATTCCACTTTGAGCAAAGGATTTGTGAGTGAATCAGGATTATAAATTAGATTTTTATAATATCATTAGCTAATCTTAATTTAAAAAAAGAACCATACAATTGTTGCTCAAATAAATTATTAATATATTTGTTTATTTAATATTGAATAAAAGACTGTTGAATTTTTATACGGTTTAATTTTTTTTATATATAAATAACAGATGTTTATTGACTAATATGTATATATTGAAATTCTATGATACCAATTCGCCTCCTCCTTAAATGAGCTTCAGATCCGCTACTGATGTAGGTTCCACAAAAATTGTTGTTATAGTGGAAATGAAAAAAAAAAAGTTGGTCGTAAATCCGCAATATTTATATTATTTAATCGTTTGAATTTAAAATTGTTGACAAAAGTCGTCAAATTAACAAAAATTTGCAAACTATTTTGGTTTAGAAATTCATAAAAAATGTTTTATTTATATCTAAGATTTTAAAATTTAATATAATATTCCCCATAAGTTTTCCTACACTTGACAAAAAAAAAGTTTCCCTGGAAATCATATACATTTGTTACGAGCTTTTGAAGTTAGACGTAGGATATGGTGGACCGTCCAGTTAGTGAACACCGTTCAGTAACTAAACAACACAAACAAATGTTTTAAAATTAAGAAAACAAGGTATCTAATTGAATAAATAATTTTGGTTTTCAGCAATAAACATAATGATCATACTGTATAAGTGTATAACCACAGTTTGATAGTTCACATGTAAATACAATTTACAATTAAGTGATAACAATTCAAAATCACGATGATCGAACTCCCATATGTTTGGACAAATTTGTTTAAGGAAAAGGAAGTACAATGAATTAAATTTTCCAAAATATAAGGTACTATATGTTCAAATCAAAGCACTCTTTCCTGGCAGATATTTTGTACATAGGATATATATAAAAAAAATAAATAAAACCATTGCAAAACCACTAGCTTCCTGGCTCCACAGAGAATCTAAAATTCAGAAAAATGAGAATTTTTCAGCAAAACCAATTTTAGAAAAAAATCAATTTTGTTTTAGTGTAACTAAATACTAATTCTCGTAGATATTTTTAATTTTCACAGGATGTTAATATGATAATTTTCCATTGGTTTAATTAATAAATAATATTAATTAAACCTACCCCACACAGCTCGATTTAAATAAATAAATCATTTTCGAAATATTTTGCCATTAGACATTTTTTATCTTGAAATTTTTTTAAAATTTATTTTTAATAAACAATTATTTGGTCGATCAAAAAAAGTTGTGAGGTAATACAAATAGTTCCACATGAGTTGGTAATAATGTAATTAAAATTAAAGTTGAGCGTAAATCCATAATAATTTTGAATGAGCGTTTGAATTTAAAATGTGTACCTACGATATTAGAACATAGGATGTTCTATTCACCACTAAATTAATCGATTTTTGATATTTTATTGTAATTCAAAAACGATTTCATATTATTGTGGATATGGAAGTAGTCAAGTAGAAACCTAAAAGTGTATGTTTTTAATTTTTATTATTATTATTACTAATGAGATGCTAACATAAAATTATTATATCTCGTTATTTCGACAATTACCGTTCACGCTGATTATATAACAAGTATGACAATTTACATTTTTAATCATTCAAACAATATGTATGAGAGTAATGCTTATTTTAATTACCTAAAATACATTAAAATACCAAGGCTGTAGACTGTAGTGGGTAAGTGTGTTAAGAAATAGACACAATATTGATTGTTTACTTTTTAAATGTTCCAGTCATCCGTATTTTTGTAAGTTACTTTAGAATTACCTACTTAAATTATAATACTTATGCTTTTTACAAGTTATACATACATTTTTTAAACAAATATAATACCTATAATCTACCATGTAGGTATAATCGTTTAATTGAATTTGCCAATGTTTTTTATATTTCAATACTCTTGAAGACATGCTGTTAGGTTTTAAATTATTGTTATTTTTATTTTTTTGTCACCATGACAATAACTATATTAAGCACTGAAAAAAATTTCTTTATGTAGAATTTTTGTAGAGAGAAATCAATACATAAATACACATACCTACTATTACAACATATGTTATATTTTTATTTAATTTTATTACAGGAAAATATCTGGGACTTGAGTTATTAAGATAAACAACATATTATTATAACGGTCGTACTACAATACTATAATATAGCTATTATACATTTATACATTTAAACTGCTAAATATCTGATAAATTACCAGTAAATTTCCACAAAGACCTACAATAACTTACTTTTAGATGTTAAATTATTTTAGTCTGTGTTGTGTCCTTCCACCTTGCTGTGTTAAGCAACAGATTTGTTAGACCGCCAACTAAAAAACGAATGGTGGCTGTCCATTAACACACAAAGCGACAATGTATTAGAAGTTTTCTGGGATGACGTAAACATACAGCATAGCAATATAATATAAAGTATTAAAATAGGTAATTGGCAATTATCATGATCATCAGCAATCCATTAAGAGAATTATAGTTATTTAAATTGTTATTAATCAGAAGGTAAGTATTTAAAATGGTAAACACAAGTAAACTTTTTTGGTATGTAAGTAGCTTTTTACGATAGGTAGCATACTACGCCAACGTAGTAGAGGTAGAAGGTAAACTACACGAGTACAGGGGTGGAATAAAAATGAATTGGGTTCATCAATTTTGGGCTATTAATAAAATATTTTAAAGTTATTGGTCCAAATGTATTCAAGCAGCCCCAATTTTCATCAAGGATCCACTACCCTAGCCAGCCCTGCACGAGTACCTATGATTTACCTATATAGGTGTGATGGATAATAATTTATGACAATTTCGAAGAGAAACATTTATGTGGTGAAAATGTAATTTTTACTCCAAAAATACGCTAAACGGGAATAATGATCCTTTTCTGTATAATCAATAACCAATTTAACTCATAGAAAGTAATATTCTACAGGCTGCATTGGACTCTGTTTTCCTCTATACAAGGCCTGCATTTTTTTCCTACTTGAAGCAATTTTTTCCGATATTACCCCCCAGTGGTGGATCCAGGACTTAATTTTTTGTTGGGGGGGATGGAGGGGGCAAAAGTACAAAAAGTACATACATTTGTTACAAAATTGGCTAAAGACAATATAAAACAAAGGGAAACTACGACGATTGGTGGGGGGGAATTCTTCCTTTGCCCTCCCCCTGGATCCACACTGATTACCCCCTCACTCTTAAATAAGTATCGGGCTATAGATTAGTGGAAAAGCATTATAATTAATGTGACAACTCAAATATAAAATACAATTTTCAAACTTTATAGAATTGTGGACAATTTGAAAAATCGGCACCGGGTTCCTTAAATGTAATGTCATTAAAACGTTGTTAGGTACCAATGTATTAAACTTGTATTTGTTCAGAATTTAAACTAATATAATGGAATATTTCTGTACACTGCAATAGTGCAATAATAATGTTATACCTATTATGGTTTATGTAAAATATATTACTTCAACTTCTCACTGACCGAAATTCAATCGATCAAGACGGCTTCTTCCTATCACACATCACTATAATATTACATATTTTATTGTATTCAAAAATCAAAATACAGATTGTATAATACAATAATAAATGATAAATGTCTAACAAAAAATGTTAAATAATTTTTAGTGTGAAAAATTGAAGAAAAATACAGTAGGCCTACTGAGCAATTATATACCTATATATACCTAGGTACCTAATACCTACAAGTTTGCCCTCGGGCTCTCAAAATGTAATGAGGTGTTTAGCGTATGATTTCTAATAACTAATGTTTGAAATAACGATATCTCATATTTTCTCATGTGTGTTGCAAAACTTGTATGACGTATTCACTATTCACGTTCAAGTGTATATTCCGTGAAGAATTTCTACAGATACCACGAGACATTATATCGTCATCCGTTTTAGTTATGTTGATTGTTATTACTTATTAGTTTTCCACATTACACATGATACAATAGTATGATTTTAAAGGAAGTATTTAAGTTTTTATAATTTTTCACGAGATTTCTTCTACAATATAATAGTGCCTAGATTATTCATACCAAAATGTTGTATTATCTACTATGTATCACTAAACCGTTAATATTATTCAAAATTGATCACTGTATAGTCATCAGACATCCAGACAACAGATTTATTTTAAATGTAAGGTATAAATAATTTATAATTTTCTTAATCGACTTCATATTTTCAAATTTTCAATATAACAATTTCTAAATGAACAACACAATAATATTAGTGCTTACAAATAAAAACAAATAAATAAACAATTTAGTTATTAAGTTGCTAAAGAAAAATTGATCCCAAATAATACAAATAAGTATCTCTCAATCAGTTTTCAAAACTTCACTAGGAAATTCTTCAACAAATTGTCATTATTGGGTGTTCCACTTTTCCGCAAAAATCGACCTTACCGTTTATCATCATCGGCCAGTATAATATATATTATGTAGGTATTTCTATTCTCCCGAAAAAATTATATTTATGTTTTTATATTTTTATAACCCCTTATTATTATAATAACCATACTCTAAAGTCTAAATATACAATAACATATATAAATTTTGCTTGAAATATCCAAAATAAAATTTGTTTTATTCAATTCGGACAACATGCAATGTATTTGGAATAAAAGAAAAAAACCCTGGCCCTAATAATAATAATGATTTAAGTTATAAAATCTTTACAAATGGCTTTTTTTACTTTTTTTCAGCTATTAGTTTGGAAAATGTAGTAAGTAGTAACTATCTACTAATTTGACTTATTCAATTATAACATGATGGAAACTTTATGTATTAAAAATACATAATATTGATGGAGCTGATCATTTTTCGTTGGTTTGTAATTTTTATATCCTGTATACAAAAGAAGGAGTTCTTCGATTTCAACATATAGTACCTTATCTTTTAGCAAATTTGATCAAGATAGTACTTTAGAGAGGTCATTTTTCGATTTTATAAATAGTTATTTAATGCCACTGTAAAAACCACCGAAAAATTACTAAAAACCGCTAAAAATTGGATTTTAATTTCTAACGCTTTGTTTATTACCATAGAAACGAATAAAAAATAATAATATTATAATATTAATTTAACTTACATGATATAATAACTAATACAAATATAAAATATCCAGACTGACAAACCGTCTCCGCTCAGAAACGTTTTTCTTATACAATGATATTATATCATTGAATTAAAGTTTAATAGAATCTATTATACAATGGCCCACTTGTAACCTACTGTACAGCAAAGCGACATCCACTTACCCCCTTTTTATTGATTTATTGATTTATTGATTTTTCTCACTCTCTCCTTAATTCCTTATAATTTGCAGACCGGCCCAGTTACTTATGAAAGAAGTTTTACTTCCCCAGAGTGTAATGGTGGGCCCACACACTCTCTCACTTTTTTTATACACAGACTTTACATCGGCTTCAGAAATAAAAGAGACGTTTATACTAAAATTAATGTATACGTTTTTGTAGCATATATAATATAGTATAACTTATTCAATAACTACTTGACCGATTTTGAAGAAAATGTTAGAAATTGTTCTCACAGATAAATATCAGAACAAATCTGTAAAATAAAATATGAAATATTTTCACGCCCTAATAATATGGTTTAATATATTGTCAAAAATAGTTAATTTTGTATTTTTTCAGACATTTGATTTTAGCTATCGTATTTTTATAATAACCCCTAGGGTGTTGAATAGATAATGACCTATAAGTACCTTTTAGTCACTCATAATGTGTTTATTCACTTACGATTTTGGCTTAACCTTGACGATGGCCGTAGGTATTTGTATTATATAAATTACAATTGTTACCTATATCTTGTAAATTCTTGTCGCACTGTGAATTTTATATTGGGTTCACTCATTAACCTAACAATACTCAAGAGGAATATACCAAATTTATGACCTGACACAAGGTTATTTCCAGTGCCTGATTATATATATACCCGGTTACTGTAAGGCGAACTCTCCACAAATTAATAAGTCATTGATAGAAAGAGATTAGATTTTATCTAGCTATTTATGTAAGTTCAATATGACAGTTAAATTAATAGGATTTGTTTTGTGCATAACCGCGATTAGTGAAATTAGTGGTCGATCATTGCGTATGTATATTTAAAATTTAATAGTTATTGGTAACTACTGATTTTGGAATTAAAAATCAAGTTCAAATTTCTTTTTCAGCTTCATACATCAAACCATGCAAGCGAGATGACCCTAATATTAATGAGTGTTTAATGAATTTATTGGAAGACATTCGACCCTATATCAGTAAAGGAATACCTGAAATGCACATACTACCTTTAGACCCAGTGACGGTACCATCAGTGACTTTGAAACAAGATTCAGCCGGTTCAGTTAATTTCGTTGCATTGTTTACAGATTTGAAAGGTTATGGAGCAAAAAATTTTCAAATGCAGACAATCAAGTAAGTATTTTAATGATAAATGTAATAGTTTAAATTTTTAAATACCTTTATAGATTTATTAACTTGTGGACGTATGGTACTATGGTACGCATCACTATATGTCTATATATTCAGTTAAAAAAAATTAACATTATATACATATATACGTACGCTATAATATCTTCACTTCAGGCCTCAGGGAGATTATATATTTAATACCTCTAATAAAATAATTTGAAATAATTTCTCGTTTACTATAACTTAAATGTTTTAGAATTCATAATCCATAGGTACGCCATCATTTTATTATATTATATATTAATGGCATCACTATGCAATAGTGGTCAAACGATTTTGTCATGGAGGAGGGATGTGGCTGATTTTTAACATGCACTTATTGATCATTATAAAAATAATTTATGGTATGACCACCGTTTGACTACGAGTGATTATGTGAATTATTAATACAATGGTGTAGTTAGGTATTAAATAAAAACATTAGAACATCCAGGGTACATTATAATTTATAATAGATACTATAAGTTCTAAGATATGCCATATAATTGTGTAAGTATAAGACATGTAGACTACCTACACTGCAGTCTGTAGACTGTATTTATGTGACTTGAACAAAACGTTATATTAACATTTAACTATTTAATTTTCCAAATTACAGGCTGAAGCCAAAAGTTATAATACGTAATACATTAAATTAACTTGTTTGTAGTTTGTACATTTATATAAATAATAAAATTGATGCTATAACCTTTAGGTAATATATTAATTACAAAATTAAGATAGAATAAGAATAATACATTGATAATAATTATTATATTATATTGTTTATTTCTTCTAAAAGATAATGGGTCCCACTGAACAGGTTCGTGTGGAGGCCCAAATTGGCTTGATTATAATATAATTCATGATTTCATCTAATATTATGTGTTCTTGTTAGCAATTCACATTAATTTAACAATTAGTTGGTTCATGGCACAGTTGGTGGTGCATATAGGGATCAGAAGAGCATATAGTTAGCCGAAAGAAAAATTATAGAATTTTGAAGTAAAGACAATTATTTAATGAAAAATATAACCATTTATAGGTAGTAGCTTTTTTAACATTTTACATTAGCTTTAACCCTTCTGTCAGCTAGATAGGACAGGCCAAGAGACTAAAGTACCTACTGAAGTGTAATCGTGTGGTACAGGTTTAAAATTTAGTATGTAGTATGTACCTACAAAGTAGCAAAACTTAAGAACTTTAGCTGCACATACTAATCTTTATTTTCTTACTCAAGCTCAAATTGATATAAAGTGTATTCTGTATATACTATATAGTGTTAATTACAATAAGTACTTCATATTTTGAAGACAAATATACCTATAGGTATGGAATTATAAATTTCTTAACATTTCATGTTAAAAAAATATATTGTGACAAATATATTTTTCTACAGAGCTAGTTTCAAAAACCAATCATTGGAGATCGACTTAAATTTGCCTTTGTTCAGAATCGAATCCAGATACGAAGTCAATGGAAAAATATTAATACTGCCTATTAAAGGGAATGGCAAATTCGTTGGAAATGTTAGTAAGTTATTGAAAGTAAATTATATTAGAATTTATTTAGAGATATATTCACAGCATAAACCAAAATAATTTAAGTTATGTAACTATACTATTATGGATTTTATTCATTATGTACGCCTCTTTTATCTCTGAAATATTAATCTCCCTTGATATTTTATAATCTTAAGAAATGTTGCAAAATTGTATTAGTTTTTTTTAAATTACTGTGGATAAATAAATGTTCAGTCGGTCAGAAAACTTGAAAATGTAATAACAAGTTTCTCTTGAAATTGTGTACTTAAAACCACATTAAAAATGACCTTTCAACAGGGATTCAATTGTTAGTAGGTAGGTACTTAACACTTAAAGGAAAATATTTCGCCGGTGTAAAAGTCATCAAATAAAATTGATTATAGTTACTTATAGTTTATAATTACCACTTGGTGTAATGCAATATTGCAACAACCAAAATAATTATACCGCTTTAAATTATCGTAAGTAACTAATTAATGGGCACATAACACATAGGCATTACGTGGAAGTGTGTTATGTGTCGTGGGGGAAGTGAGGGAATCTAGGTCAATTTCTGCAAGTCGATTTTTAGGGATAATTGTCTCTTGTATATGCAGACAATTCTCACTAATAATATATGACAATGATGTGCATGTGGCTTTACGATATCTAACCTTTTATTTCAATTTCAGTTAGATCAACTTATGAGTAATCTTGTATTACATTTCCAAGGCTTAGGTATTAAAATCAAACATTTTTTGAATTTTTATATTGATTTGAACTTCTTAATGTGCTTTCATATGAGATCCTATGAATAGCTTTTTTCATTTACCTATTTATCTGAAGTTTCTAAAGAACAGATCGTTAGTTTTGTAATGTATACAAATGTATATGACGTTTCTACATAAATAAAGTACAATTTTGATACATAAGTGAATATCCAAAATTATTTTCATAATCAATATCACTTAATTAGATGGATTAACTAGTCACTAGTCAGAATTTGGAATGAAAATATAAGTTTTTTTAGCAGGAAAATACGATTTTTTCGAAAACTATTTTACGTTAAAATTATTCCCGTTTTTGCTAGTTTTGTTTTGATTTTTCAGTTACCTATTCTGAAAATTAGGTTTTATGCATTTTTTACTTGTGATTCCCTAAAGTAGGTAATTATTAACGTTCACTTTCCCACCAGCAAAAATACTCAAGTTGAAAATCGAAACATTTTATCTATTATAGAAAGTGTCTCCAGACACACAAATAAAAACATAATTTTAAAATCAATTCATTCATCGCTGAGCTTACAATCTTAAATATCAGTTGTGTTTGACAATTAGAAAAGTGAAATCCGTTAGTCGTTACACACGTGACACGTATAGGTACGTCGGAAAAAAGTCCCGGTAAAAAAGTTTAGTGAAAAATGTACCGAATTACCAAGAATGAGTATTTCGGTACCTTTTTACAGTTGTACTTTGTATTTTAGTGTGTAATACTGTAATGTATAAAGTGCTTGTACACATATATTTGTTATCTAACATATTTACTATGATAACCCATATCTTCTCATCCTATATTTGATCATAATCTTGGTTTCATTACATGAACTTGTACACATTTTAATAGTTGAAATGCCTTTAAAAGTATTCATTTTGCGTTTGTCAGATCTCAATTAGAATAAACTATGCATCCCTTATTTGGTCTTCAAATAACATAGGGGTAATTCATAATCTCGAAGCTGTTCAGAATCGTTTTCTTCGTTTTTTAGCATTTAAATTTAAAGTCGAACGTCCACGACATTCAGATTATAATGGAATATTATCATATTTTAATATACAATCGCTAAATACAAGGAGAAGTATCCTTCATTATTCATTTTTATTAAAACTATTAAATAATACTCTATAGATTGCCCTTATTTACTGGAACGTTTAAATTTTCACATTCATACCAAATTCACCAGAAATCAAGAAAGTTTTTTAATCAATCATGTTTCTAAAACATACTTAAGAGTTAAGATCATCATCTGTGAATATACTGATGTCTAATGTCCATATTAAACACAATGGTCAATGGATATTAATTTTAGTTAATAATTAATTATGGCTGTAAAATTATACACCTCATAATAAATTCTTTGTTATAAAATTGAATGTGAATTTTATATTATTCGTACCCAATTCTATTGTATCTGTGTCACTACACAATTATATATATTGTCTTGTAAATGGAGTTTTTTCCGCCAATAAAGATAATAATAATAATATAAAGATGCGATTAAAAGATTATATTTTTAATTGCATTATTATAATAATTATATAGGTACTATATGTATTTATTATTGTAGACTTTTTTAATTAATATACTTTCTCCTAGTTAGACCTAGTGGGACCTTTTTTATCGGAACTTTTTTCCTTGACTTTTTTCCGCGATTCTATACGTCACGTGATTGGGAATAAATATGAATTTTATTATTGGCAACAGTTTTACGAATCTAATTATCTAACCTAAAAACTCAACGGTCCGAGGAATTCACGGACAGTTCCAAATCATTAAATATATGTGAGAAGAAAATGCATTGAAAAAATATTGTCTAAACCCATTAAAATATTTGAAAATCATTCGCAAAACGCATTGCAATTTTTACAAACTTGCTCAATGGCAATTGCTCGATTTAAATCGTCTCTCATTAATTGATAAAACGAATAAAATAATTCCTACAAATTATCTATACAGATATACTGTCAGAATGTAAATAGCCTGATGTGTCAGCAACAAAATTTGCAGATGAATTCATGTATAATATAAGGTAGTCAGAAAAAAAAGAAATGAAAAAAAATCCAAGGAAAAAAAGTCATATAAAAATTAATAAATACATATAAATTAAAGTATTAAATTATTATTTTGAATTTTGAACATAGTTGGACATAAAATTAAAGTTTAGGAATTTTAGGAAAATTTAGGTTTTTGTGTATCTGTCGACTGTCATTGCCTTTTCGGTTCGATTATATAATTGACAACAAAAACTGACATTTTAAAATAAACTAATTGATTTTTTTTTCCTGAACTTTAATTTTATGATCAACTATATGCAAAATTAAAAAGGTGGGCAAGTGGGTGTCACTCTGCTGTACATTAGGTTACAAGTTGGTCACTGCAATGGATGGTGTTAAATTTGAATTAAATGATATAATAATATCTAGCTTATGATATTACTAAGTATATTTGATGATATTATTGTAAATAAAGTAATTTATAAATAACCTATTTACGTGAAAACTTGTTTTAAATTTTCATTTTTAGCTATAAAAGTAGAACATTTTATAAGTTTTTAACTACAAAATAACTATACAATTTTAAATTTGATACATTTTGTCAAGATTTGAACTTTAAATGCCTATAAAAAAAAACTGTGACTAAGGATTTTTAATATTATTCAAATCTAATTGTAAAAATATCTACAAATTACATTTGGTCTTTTTTCCTTCATTTATAATATACGTACAACTTACTGTACGTAATACATAATATTTGCATTCTATACAAAGTAATTTTTTTATATATCTTATATAGGTAGGTATTATATGCACTTAACTAGGTACATTTATATTTAAAAATAATTAATATATTTTTATTTAAAAATTAAAGGTAGACTGCTGTTCAACTATAAAATTATTCACTTGTCATTATTAATTTTAAATGTATAATTATTTTTATGATTTTAGCTAATGCTGAAGCAAAGATTAAATTTGATCTAAAAATTGTTAAAAAAAAAAATAACAAAAACTTTATTGAGATTAAACCAAAAAAAATAACTTTGGAACTAGGTGCAGTAAAATTACATTTCAGTAATTTGTTCAACGGTAACAAACAATTAGGTAAGAATTTTGAGCTATAATCTACTTAGAAAATTAGTATTATGGTTAATTTTTTCGTTAAATTTGTATTTTATAGGTGATCAAACAAACCGGTTTATAAACAATAATTGGAAGGATCTAATGAAGGAGATAAGGCCGTTGCTTGAAGACACTGTTGTTACATTAGTCATGGGTATTCTCAAACCTGTATTTGAGACATTTAGTATAGACGATCTATTTCCAGTCTAGGCGACTAGATGACAAATTAGTATTTAATAAAAAATGTCCTTGTTATGTATATTACGTTAAAGCAAAAAAAATAATTTTGTTAAATGATAAATTGATTATTCTAATAAATTATTAGTAATCTAACATCTTATGAAGAAATAATATCCACGCATACGTCATGGCCAAACGGGAAGATGGGAAACCCCTATGGCTCGAAATGATTGCTAAGTGCGATACATTAAATAAGGGGGTTATCCATTGGCGCACACATTGACCTTAAGCTCAGGTTTTTTTGGCATGACTAACAAATAAAATTTTAGGGGGGTATTTTGACTAGGGGTGTAAGACCCAGACCCCCTAGTGCGCCAGTCAATCCCCTAGCGAGAACAAATTTTGTAACAACACAACATGTATAATGTATATCTTTATATATAAAAATGGAGACAACAAATCTGAAATCGATCAGTTGAGAACGTGGGCGATTTTGCTCAATTTTTTTTAAATGATAGAGAATGTTGGTGAGCGGGTTTATAGCATAAATTATGGACCTAACTCATGTGAATTAGAGATTTGGAGACAAAAACTGAGTTACACCGGTGGCGCCCTCTAGCAGATAAAAATAAAAATAAAAATATAATATAAATAATAATACAAATATCGATAATAGCAGGGCTGGAAATCGATTAATATCGATAAAAATCAAAAAAAAAATATTAGAGAACAGCTGGTCCGATTTGTCTCAATTTTTTTTTAAGATGTTCGTAATTAATAGGTGAAGGTTTTTACGAAGGAAAATTTTTAAAAAGTCAACTGAATAATTAGAAAAACTGCAATAACTATTTATTGATGTCTGGGATTTGAAATCGATACCGTTGTCTTTATTTACTCTATGGTGTATTATATTATATTGGTTGCTATTGGTTAATCAGGCATGTTTGTTGATTTGTATTATTATTTTTTGTCAATATATATATATATAAATGAATGATGGTGTGTAGATTAGACCTATGGGAAGAAGATACGCTAATTTAAAAAGGGTTAAATTTGGTTTTTTTTTATTCATCTGATTTTAGTACGGTTAGGTCAGGTTAGGATTTATAGGTATGTGGAATTAAGTAAAAACTTCAACCTTGGTATAACTTTGGTACTTTTTGAGTTGAATCATATACTTACGTACAAACAGCATGGGGTCCGCGATCTACCACAGGTAGATTGCCTACCTGATAATATACTGCTGCGAAACAGAATTTTTATTCCGGGCAACAGAAAAGTTAAGATAAATCTAGAACATCATACACCGAATATTAAATAACGCATTGAACAATGTTTGAGTCATATAGAGTTGGTACATTTAACGGGAAACGAAGTGCACGGGATCAGCTAGTAATAATATAAATATGATAAGTATAATATATTGAATGTCTATTAAAAATTGTATATCCCCCCCTTGAAAAAATCCTAGATACGCCACTGTAGTGACTAGTGTTGACCATAAAACTATATAATAAATTGTGTGTTAACAAAAATAATCAAATCTGTTGTACATTTTTACTAAAAGTTCAGCTATATGCGGAGAAATGTAGGTATTTAAAAATAATATAAAAAATTGGTACATGTACTATTTGTTTCACATTTACTTCAATTGGCTAAGAAAACCCCATCGGAAGTCAATATAATATTTTTTGTTTTATGAATATTTTTCAGCCTATTAAGAACACTTTCGAAAAAGCTTTTAATAGCTTTTGATTTTACGCACCAACATGAATAATATATTGAAAGCATGTTTAGAAAGCAAAAATTCCTTTTAAAATCTAAAAAAATAGGTTTAAAAACAAAATCACAACAATTTTACCTATGGTTAAGTCGGTTATGGACGTTACGCGCATGCACTGTCATAATACTAATTCAAACTAAAGCAAACAAGGTAGGTATATCGTATGTGTGTAAAATGAATAAAATGATAAAATACACATGTGTACCTCTTCATCGGAAGTCGATTGCATTTTACCTAATTCGTGGCATAGCGGTAAGGGCTGGCATTGAGTGTGCCTTGAATTTTACCGAGATTAATAAATGCGTAAAAAAAAACATGTTTTGGTAAAAATTCTGTTGCACTAATTGATGGTAAAATTTCACTCTTGTTCAAAAATGGTTTTAAAAAAAAATATACAAAAAGGGAAGTAAAACTTCTTTTATAAGTAATTGCGCCTGTGAAATTATAGGTGAATTAGGGAGGGAGTGAGAAAAGTCAATCCAATAAAAAATATGTAATTTACCATAAACATTTTTGTTTATTAATGGTTGCTATGGACATTTATAAGTAAATAAACAAACGTGTCGTTTCAATTTTCGTTACGATTTTTTTCCACCCACGCCTCAAGATAGAAATTTTACTTCAAAAATAAACTAACTTCACTTTCCTCTTTAAAATGTAATCATTGGTATGCTAATTATTATTTTTTTTATAATTTTTAATGATACGCATATTATATAACTGCCCTATCTGAAAGAGATGCGTAGTACATTAACACAGTTATTATATATAAATGTTTATAGAAACTCATTTTTAACCACGACAATGACTAACATCATTGTCAGTCCTCAACCTGTAAGTTGGAAGAGAAATTAGTATTTTCAAAATGTTTAACCCCTTCGTGCATGACATTTTTGTTGGCACAGCTTTTTGAAATTTCCACCAAATGTTTATATTAGAATATGTTCTATACATGGCTTAACCTAAAAAATATTTTTTCTCTCTTTGAACTCTTTTTTTTTCCTTTGGGTGTAAACATCGATAACAATTGCGGTTCTTGGGGCCAAAAAGCTCATCGAGTATTTGACACAATGACACCTACAGCTGTAAAACAGAACAGTAGAAACCCACAAGCCCACCTTTATTTTTATACAACATTTATTTTGTAGGGAATTAAGATTTTGGAAAAAAATGTAGGGGGGGGGGGTGCATAAATATCGAACTTGCACCACATGCGACATGCTATAAATATCAAGCCAGGCTTATATGCTTATACACCGGCCCTGTGAATTAAAATCGGACTCTTAATGTTAGTAGGGACTAGGTAGTATATTCAGGGCTGGTCGAATAAGATAGGTCTAAAACAGAGGTATAAATGTATAATTAAAGAGCTTTGATATTATATATCAAAGCTTTCTAGGTCTAATCAGTAATCACAAACATTAGAGAAATAATTTTCTCAAAAATTAATGTTCGTCGCGGGTTTAAAATAATAATACCACTAATACACCGGCGACGGCGTAATAACGTTTGGAAGTTGTGGACCGTAGTTAACTCGCCGCCGGCAGTAGTAGTTTACGCTCAAGGAAAATAAAAATTAAAAACAATTCACAAAGTTTGTACTTTGTTACCGCGTGTGAGCGCTTTCAGCTTTGTACCTACCCGGTTTGCGCGGCGGGGACGCTGTTGAACAATATTATATAACAATAATATAATATAGGTATTTATTATTTATGTCACTTCACTTTTATGAGTTGTCCGACAGTCTCGTGCCCGCGGTGGTGTCGTGATCGTCAATCGTCCGTAACAATCACCGACATCAGGTACGTACGACATTAATATCTAATTTTTATTATTATTATTATTATTATTATCGTCGTCGTACGGATTGTTCGAATGACCTTATTATTAATAGTTATTATTGTCATAACTCATAACATTCGATATATTACAATACCCCCCGAACGATCGCCAGTCAAAACTCGCTACCGTTTAGCGATTACGATGCTCTGTTATCGGGCCAGACGTCCTTGTCGTTTTCCCACACGACTTTTAATTTCCGCGCTCTCCCGCCACCGGGCCCCACCTCCGTGCGGCCGTCTCGACGCGCGCGCGCGCGATCGCCCCCAGATCACCGCCGCCGACGCCGCGGCACAAGGGTTTTCGAATATTTTGCCCACACGATACCGCGCGTAAAACGATAATAACAATAATAACGATAAAAACAACGATAGCGACAACGATAAAAATTAAAAACAAACGGCGACCGAACACCACCAACGCCCCGACTGTCAGCCAAACCATAACAACGTCTAACTGTCCGACTCGTGTGTGCAGGATCCCCCTCGGCGATAGGTATGCCCGTCAAAGTGGACATAACGCCCAGACCTCCGGCCAACTCGAAACAACTAGGGGTCACCGGGTCTATACTGTACAGCGGATCGAAATTTCAAGGGTTCCAGAGGTCCAAAGGCAACAGCTACGAGGTGGAAGTCGTACTGCAGGTATGTAGACACTTATAACTTAGTTCACGACCTCGGACGTTTGATGTACCCTGCTAAGTGTAAAATAGCACTCCCTTTTGTACAATTAATGCCATCGATGTTAACGCAATACGCACGGCGTTCCATTTTCTAGTATGTCGACGAGCAAAACGGTTATCTGTGCGGTTATCTAAAAATTAAAGGTCTCACTGAAGAGTTTCCAAATTTGACTACTTATTTCGACGGAGAAATCATTAACAAAAAGTGTCCTTTTTTGACGAGAAAGTGGGACGCTGACGAAGAAGTCGACAAGAAACATTGGGTTTGTAGCGTTTGTACCAATCATTGTCGCCTATTATATTGTTATATTTACATAATTATAATTCTTTTATTTTACAGAACAAATTTGCTGCATTTTGTCAGTACGCCAAGACATTCAATTCGGATGTATTTGACTATGACAAACTAAAAAATGCTGATCATGTATTCATGCGGTGGAAGGAGCATTTTCTAGTACCCGATCACACAATACGCGACATCAGTGGTGCGTCATTTGCTGGTTTCTATTACATTTGTTTTCAGAAATCAACTTCTTCCATTGAAGGGTATTACTATCACCGGAGTTCTGAATGGTGAGACATTGTTTTGCTTATTATTTTATTTTTATTGTAATTAATAAATATTTAAATCGTAGGTATCAAACACTATGCTTGACCCATGTCCCAGAACACAGTACTCAGATCTATGAATTTAGGTGATTTGAAAAATACCAACATACAATATTACAATGAAAATAGTACAGGAGTACATGAAATTACCTCAAAGCTTTCAGCGTTGTCTAAAGCTTACTGTGATTTTTTTTAAGCATTTTTTTCCTTTTTAATAGGTAACTAATTTATTTTTTACCCATGTATTTAATTTAATGAATGGATATGACCTACTAAATTGTGTTGTCTTTGTACATAACATATTTTACAATAAACATTTTGTTAGAATGTTATTAGTCTTGACATCTATCTGTATACCTATAACCTTATTTAAATAAAACAATGCATAATATAATAAATTGTAACTGTTTATGAAGTATATAATATACCATGTCAAAACAGATAGATGTATTTTAACAATGATAAATGTGTTTGCATTGATATTTTTAATTTAATCTATGATGAAACAGTATTTATTGTTACATATTATATTATATTCATATTATACTATATTTTTTGTACACTGATATAATTAATTTTATGTAAAAAGAATAATATCTCGATGAATTTTAATAGAACATGTGACTTGCCTTAATAAAATATATACTATATTATGCTGTTATAATGTAAATGTAAATAGCAATTATTATTTTGTAGAATATTTTATTAAACATTGTTTACCAAATATTGTATACAGTATCTTTTTCCTTGTACCCAAATATCAATTTAGATGATTATATTAGAATACAAAAATACAACAGAACAGAATTAACCATAATATAATTAGCAAATAGGTACTTTGTTACTTTTTTTGTTTGATTTTTGTTGTTTTGTCAACTAATGAATATAATAATATTACATGTATTATGTTATATGAATTTTTTATGTGATAATATTATTATTTCTATTTTTACATTGTTAGAACTTGTATTATTTTAAATCAATTTTTTGAGCATCAATTTTACCATAAAAATAATTTTTATTTGATTGACATTTGAACAAGTAAACATTTTATAGAAAAGTCACTAGTCTGATTGTAGATAATACGATAACATGAAAATGTAAAATAAATTACGGTTTAACAATCTTAAATAATTGTAATGATGTATATAGAGCATAAATAACAATTGAGAAGTATGATATGAACTTGGAATATTGACTGACTGTTACCATGGCCAAGGCTACTTCTTAAATGAGTCTTAAGGTTGTATTTTTTAATAAAAAATGTTATCCTGATATCTGATATATTGTTTTATTTTTTAATATTTTAGTAGGTACTTTGCAAATAGTTTGCCATTTGTTTTTTTTCATAGTTATTATTTATTAGTTTGGATGTATAATAATATAATATCAAAATAAAATGGTTTTTTTTTTGCTTATATATATTGTGTATATTATGACAACATGTTTACTATTATTTATCAAATATATTTGCTCAGTACAATGAATAAATAAGTAATATTTACATATAATGAAGACAATATTTTGTGTTCTTTGAAATACTAGTCTATTCAGAATAAGAGCACACCAGATTTAAGTGGCAAAACTGGTTTTGACCGTAGCCGCCTAGTGTCGTCTTATTCTAAATAGAGTATATACCTATGGCATAATATTTAAAACATTATATTTTAATTTCCCTCGTAATTTACAATATAATATCGATATAAATACATGCGTACACAAACAATTATAAACAATATTTTGTTGCATGAGTGTTGTATAAGTTACTTTTGAAAAGCAATAAAATTAGGTTACTCGTTACATTAAATGTTTTTGTTTAAATTACATTCGCGTTACCCGACAGTATTTTTATCACATTACTTTACTTCTTCATTCAAAAAGTAGGCCGTTACAAATAATGTTACTGTTTTTTAAAAATAATTACAAAATCAGTGCATAACGGATAATAAGTAGTAGGTACATTGTTAATAACTTAATGTTATACATGAACAAAAATATATATAAGTATTAATTCCTAGGATCTTTAACAATATTGTTGATTATTATTTATTATAAAAAACATTCGGAATCCTAAATAAATTTTATTGATTTTTAATTTTCTCAAATATCCTAGCCCCTAGTTTTTATCATACATTCTACATTCATAACTTATTTTAATAACATAGAAGATAACACACGTTACTCCATAGAAATTACTTTTAAAAAGTAATTTTGTTACAATTGCGTTAATTTAAATAAAATATAATGAAATTACTACCAAGTTACTGTAAAAGTAATTTTGTAACAGTAATACTTTGTAATTTTTATTATACCCCAAGTTAGAGGGTATCCACACTGGTGGGCCTCCCTCCTCAAGCCATTCATGTTTTGTACCATCAAGTATTTTTTTCTATCAAATTTACTTATTGTTATATATAAAATATAAATATTAAAAATTGTAAATACTCTATTTTTATCTAATAAAAAAAATAATTTTATTACGTTACTGCCCAACAATGTTTAGGGTATTGTAATAATAAATAATAATGTATTAGAATTTTATAATTTGTAATTAGTATTATAGACTAAAATATATTATATCTTCTTTATAATTGATGTAAAACCAAAGATTAAGGATTATTATCCTTAGAGCCTAGACCTCAGTACATGGTTTAATAATTCTGAAGCAGGTCGTTTGAGCTTTGATTTATGTACATCTTAATATTTGAAAAAAATCTGTATAATAAATGTTTACGGTAAAAAAAAAGAATGTTTGTATCAACACTCAATAGGTGGAGTATAAAAATTCAAATATTTAAAAGTATCGTCTTGAAGTATTTGTAGGTACTAAAAAATCAAAATTTATATAACTGTATTATTAAAGAATTAATGGCTATGTGAGCATGCTTGGTGAAAACAGACTTATAATATATATTATATATTAAGTCGATGGGTGAATCACCCTGTATAAAATAAAACTGCTACATAGCGCATTCTTTTTGGTGGTTGAGGCCAATATTTGATAAGATACCCTGAGGTTAATGAATATATTTTTTGTAACGCTTTTAATAGACAATATCATATGTGTAATATAAACAAGACCTCGAACAATAATTGTATGTTACACTAATAACTGTTGTTTAGATGTTTAGTAATGTAGGTATATCTTTAATTGTATAAATATATGTTTTTTGCTTCCAGAATTAAAAGATGTTCCTTATATCTCAACGGTGGTTAGTGAATAGCAGCCGCGCAATATGCCTTAGAAGATTCTGCTCAAAACAACCACCAGAACTACCTGAAGAACCAACGACATGTTGTATGTCAGGGTGTGCCAATTGCGTGTGGATCGAGTATGCGGACAAGGTCAGAAGTATACTAGCAAACAGTGATAGTAAACAAGTTTCACAAATGGTGTTGGACAAAATACAGGATCCCAACATGAAGGCTTTTTTATCCATGGAACTCAAAACAAAAGGCTTTTAGTAACATTAAAGTTATATATTTTACAGTTTGAAAAATATAAATGCTTACAAATATTCTACATTTTATAAAATTATTAATACAAGAAATCGCTTGACTGTTACGTAGGCTCTGTGAACCTCTTAACGTTTGCACTTCTTATCTTTTTCCTTTCCTTGTACACGGACATTTGGCCTATCCAAGGGTCGAAATGCACAAGTTCTAGTTTGTCCGCTAAACGTTCTCTGAATACGTTGTACTTGTGACCGCTTACCATGCTTTCCATTAGCACCATAGTGTGCTTGGATTTTACTTTTTTCAGTAACACATTTGTCAAAAACATTATGACTTATTCTCAACGCCGTTCCAGCTGGTATACACGAGACTCCGAGGTATAAATTCACATTTCACAAATCACAATTTTAGAATGTTCAACTGGGACCAGCAAATCTTCAAAAACATAATACTTATATTATCTATCATTTTCTATGCTATCATATTGTATTATCTACGAAATAATTGCGATAAAACACTATCACCATAGAACAATACTATCACAGAACTATAAACAATCCGTGTATTGCAAAGTTGGCAACACTGGTGATTTCTTCGACAGTTAACCGTTTTTTACAAAGGTACCTATACGGATTACGGAATAGTAAATTAGTAAATAGGAATTACGAATGAGTATACGAATAATATTTAAAAAAATATTTGAACCGGGTTTCGGACCAGGTTTATTTTATTGTTTTCTAATAATTATTTTAATATGTTTTCACAAATCATACGTAGTGTGAACCTAGATGTCGAGTCGTCAACGGATGCATCGGACGAATTCGCCAAACTCTTGAAACTATCTGAGCAATCGCATTTAGAGTATGAAGGTAAACGAAATTGATTTCATCCTCTTGTAGATCTTCAATAATATTTATTATGTGTGTTGTGTGTATTATACGTGTTCCATGTTTAGATGCAAAGACCAGGCTAGAAGAGACCAACAAGGAAATAAATCACTACGATGAACAGTTGAACATTATTGAAAGGGAACGTGTTAAACTCATGTCGGAGTTGGCTCTTCAAATGCAGATGAAAGTAAAAATAAAATTCATATGATTTTATTATATTTATAACTATCTATTGCTTTTATTGTTAATATTCCATGTTTTGAAACATTGTGAATTTGAAAAGTATCAGACATGACTGTGTGAGTGTTCAGAAGAAGGTTTTCATCCATATTTGTTCACATTGTCTTATTTCAAATTAAAATGAAATATTCTATGCTTAGCAAATGTTCTTGTTTATAATTTTGATTTACTTAAATTATACTTGCCTATGCAGCTTGGACTGCTTTTATGTTATGTTTTCATGAGATTACAATACAAAATGTAGGTGAAGTGAGCTCTCAGTATGTTATGAATTAGTTTATTTTAAATATCTATATTTTGAAGTATTATGAACCTAATTTTTGATTTTACAATGTTTTTTGTGTTATAAAATGTCATGCACACATCATTGTTTATGTACGGTGTGTCCACAAAAACAAGAAAAGTGAAGTTTGTTTTGCATGTGCAAACTACAAGAGTTAAAAAAAATATTAGTTATTGGAATTTAATATTTATGATCCAATAGTTTAGTCTCATGTCCCGCAAACAGAATTCAAAAACGTGTATAAGGGTACTGAGTAATATTTTAAGTAACTGATTTATAGAGTGTACCAGGTCCTGTTTTTACAAGGTTAAATAGTACAATATTGTTTCTTTGAAAATAAATATATAAAATTACATCAACATTACTAATATTTTGTTTTAGCATGACTTAAAGAATAAAGTAGAGGGTCTGAAAAATATACTGCAATCCACAGAGTTTGACTTAAAAAAATATAACAAAATGAAGTTAAGTACTGCTGATCTAGATGTTTTCTCTCATACTAAGTAAGTTTATTTTTATTTTTATTAAATAATTATATGATATAGCATTAATTTCCCATACATTTTATAGTGATATGATTTATAATTTCTACAAAACCATGTGAATGCTAATAGTTTGTCTATAATAAAATCAGAATCATGAACATTGTTTCTTGCATTACCTTATTAGTTATTACATTCAATATACTCATTATTATGGATTATTTGAACTATGGTAAAAAGTAATAGTCATAACTAGGGAACAAATTTAAATGCTCTAAAAACCAAGAAAACTGCCTTAAAAATAAACAATTTTAATGCACTTATAACAAACTTTTTTTTTTTAAATTTGTTTTGTTATTATATAAATTCTTATTATTATTAATTATTCATATTATCTTATTATTCGTCTTCTATCTTTTTTTGAGCCTGAAAATTATTTCCAAAAAATTTAATTATTCAAACTTTATAAGTCCGTATTATAGGTGGCGACGGCATCATATTTATCTGATGTGTAAAAACAAAACAATTAATAAAAAATAGAAGTATGACAAGGCAAAATAAATATTATTTTATTTTATTCTTTTAGAATGAATTTTAACTAACTTTTTATAAAATTTATCTAGGTATTCTCATATAAAAATGTCAAAAAATGCGAAATAAATTAAAATTATAAATTAAAATTATATTTTTTAATATTTTTATGTATGACATAAACTTTATGATTGAAAAGCAATGTTTTTGGACATTCAGAAAAAATTCTAATTTGCATTCAAATCCATTCCCTAGTCATAACATTCATCCTTTCATGTGATTAAAGGGCATACAATATGTTTGTAGAGATGGCTTACATTATTATATAAAACTTAGTGAACTTTTATTAATTTTATTTTGTTTTAGGAAAACATTCATTACTTATAAAAATATGTTGAAGATATATTTTGATTATTCCAATGGTGCAAAAGCAACTACACAAAAAGGATGTAAGTATCCTTTTATTGTATATTGATTTATGGTACTAACTGGTAACTGACAAGTAGAGACAGATTTGTATGTAGTTTAAATATCATAAAGTTGACTACAGTTTAGTATGTTTCATAAAATTTGGAATAAAATGACACTTGCTTTAAATATTTCGGAAATGTCTTTATTCGTATTTCAGAAATAAAGGCATATTTCCTACCTACATAAATATAATATTTTGTTTTTTTATCGCTTTATTGTAAAACACAATATGAATAGTTCCAACAAACTTGCAAAAATTGAGTGACAAGAATCACTTTATTATTTCGTAAACACATGACATGCTTAGCACTGTAAAGTTATTTTTTTTTCAATTGACTGCGCCAATTGTTGAAAACAAAAGTTGATGAAAACTGATTTATTGAGGGTGGGACAAAAGCTAGTTGTCATCCTTGATTACTCTTATATGAAACAAAGCATAGTATGTATTATAAAATAATTTTATGTAGTTCGTTTTTATAAAATTACTATACAAGTGTATACCCAACATGTAGTTTCTAAAATTTAAAACAGATATAATTTGTATATTCTGGAGATGAATCTTTCATCGTGCTACTTTTTTTTGAGAATGCTAGTTATATTACGAAGGGATGAATAATTTTTTTTTTTTAAATTATGGTGTAATTTATGTTGAATATGGTATCTACTATCTAGTTTAACAATAAATATAGATTATCATGCAATAATTTTTTAACTAATGTCAACAGATACGTTTAACAGAATCACAAAAAAATTAGCTTACTTTGAGTTTAATACGGATGAAAAAACAGACAATGAAATTTCAGTATGCTTATGGAATAAAATTAAGTTAGTTTCAGATAAAACTTGGGAAATGTTAACTGAATAGTAATTTTCTTACCTGTAATGAAGGCATAATATTATGTATTTTTTAAAAAATAATTGTAATTAGGAATTTGATTTTTATCTTGAACAATTGTGAACTGCCATTTGGCTTATTGATAATTTTTTTAAATATAAATATAATATGACATATTTTTACTACAGTTACTAACCATTTTGTTAAATAAAAAGATTTTTATCATACAAATTGTACATTGCTTATTAGTCATTAAATAATTTGTAAATAAATATTATTAATTGAAGAATCTTCAAGTAACATTTGAAAAGAAATATTTAAATGGTATTTGTTAAAATGTTATTATGTATAGTGTATACAATATGTTAAAAGTTAAATGTTTAATAATATTATCTTATACTTGATTGATTTTTAATTGTACTTTACTATAGTATAATAAGATGAAGAATGTATAAAATAGTATTTGTAGTTAAGTCTATTAGTAATATACTATCAATTAAATATTTTAAATTTTAAATGTATTAACTTGGTAATTTTAATTTGTACATAATTAGGTACATTGTGTGATGCTAATAAATATTATTTGGACAAATAATAATAATGACAAATACAGTTAAAATAACTAGATCTAACCTACCTATTTTTAAAGTAATATAATACATACTGTTTATTGATTGTATAATGTATACTTGTATTTTTTCCTATCAATAAAATTTGTTTACTGGGTACTAGTAAATAAGAACCGCGAGCATTGTCCCCCCGGACATTCCCCCCCATATATTTTTGATCGTCACTGTAAAATGAATGGTATTACATATGAATTCAATGATATTATATCATTGTATAAGAAAAACGATTCTGAGCTGAGACCGTATGTCAGTCTAGGTATAAGACATATTATATATATATATATATATCTATGCTATTAAAAAAAAAATTGACATATAATAAATTCCAAATTAATCATATCACAATATCCATTAGGTACTTATAACGTGTTGTACATCAACAAAAAACCGTGATACTATCATAAATATATAGTAGTATACTTAAGAAGTTTCGAGTACCCACGAATAATATTATACAATCACAACAAAATAACTAAAATAGTTATTTTAGGTTTTTTATTATGTAATTTCGTCGAAATTTGAATTTAAAATGTTTGTAAAAAATAACTGTGTTTATATATTTTTTAGATTTTTTGGTTTCAGTATGAACTATTTATGAGAACCTTTGTTTTAAATTTGCAATCCTTAGCTATAAAAACTGAACATTTTATAATTTATTGATTACAATAATTGATAATTTTCGAGATTTTGATAAATTTTGTCAAAATTCGATCTTTAAATGCTTATAAAAAAAAAAAAATGTGCTATGTATTTTTAATATTTTTCAACTGATATTGTAACAATATATCAGGAGCCTTGTATTAAAGTTTTACACTTTTTGGCCCAACAGAAAATACTTTATTGATATTTATAGAAAAAAAAACTAAAAAAATTGAAAACTGAAAATGTTCGTTAACAGCTCAAAAAGAGTCAAAATTGTACAGCGTATAGGAAATGCTAATATGAACATTCAGTGAAATTTTGATGTATCTACAGTTATTCGTTTTTGAATTACAACAAAATAAGGAAATCGAGTGAATATCCAATGTTGTAAAAATTTGAATTTCAAACGCTCATAAAAATTTAATTTGACTTTCCGGTAGAGATTTTTTTATTGATAAAGGTAGACAAACTTATGAGTTATAAGCAGGGCTCGGAAGTTCTAGCAAATGCATATTTTTATTGGTTCGTCCTAGAACATCCAAAGTAAGATACAAATATGTTTCACACTTCTCTGATGTCATACACGAAATTTTATTTTGCTATTTTTTGCATATTTACGGATTTTACTGCTATTTTGCTAATTTTAGGTTTTTAGTGCTATTTTTGGGTATATTTTTTACATAAATACATATTATAGAAGGTATTTTGCTAATTTGGAGTTATAAATGCTGTTAATGGGCATATTTAAGGAAATAAACACATATTGTTGAAAAACTAAATTACCTACCAAACAGCCGCCTACGAATATGTGAACGAAAACAAATTGTTTCATTTTAAGATGGTACGCATCCGGAATAAACGGAATAAAAATTGACAAAATATGGAAAATTCACGAAAATTAGCAAATTATTTTGAGTTAAGAATGCGTAAAAATTTTACTTTTTAAATCTAAGATTTGAAAATTTAATACAAGATTACTTATAACTTATAAGTAATCTTGTATTAAATTTTCAAATCTTAGATTTAAAAAGTAAAATTTTTACGCATTCTTAACTCAAAATAATTTGCTAATTTTCGTGAATTTTCCATATTTTGTCAATTTTTGAACTTTAAATGCTAATGCCGCCACTGGGTGACTTCCCCCTCCTGTTAACCAAAAATCATCACATTTACTTATTGTATCACATGTAAATACAGATTGTAAATATATTATGTTTGTTCAATAAAAAAAAAAAAAAAAAATTGTGACTAAGGATTTTTAATATTTTTCATCTGCCTTTGAAACAATAGGTGCCTTCTTCTAATATTTTAGGAGAACTAAATTTTCAACCTTTCGAAACCAACAAATAAAATTTTATTGATATTTTTATAATAAAAAGTAAAAAACAATGGAAAATGAAAATGTCCCTAAACAGTTCAAAACAAATCATAATATTTTATAAATTTTATCGTGTATAGAAAATGCAAATATAAACAACCAGTGAAAATTGCATGTATATATACGTTCATTTGTTTTAGAGTTACACCAAAAACAAATCGATTTTTTGGAAAACAGATTTTGCGTAAAAATTCCTGTTATTCCTTAATTTTTATGTGTTTAATCCCGGTGCTTGTGAAAACTATTGGGAATTTTAAAATTTGACCTCCAGAATGCACCAACTAGATTCACTTTCCAATCGAACAAGATACTGAAGTTGAAAATCGAAGCATTATTTCGACTACTTATCGTGTACACAGACACAAAAATAAATAAAAAAAAAACACACATCATTGTAAAATTAATACATTCATCGTTCCACTCAGAATCTAAAAAGCGGGAGTGGTGAGTTGTAGTGACGGTTGTAGATTATAATATTATGTACCTATCTTTAGTGTTTGAAAATTTCATGAAATTTAAAAAAATGAAATATTTCAAAATATGTGAAATATTTCAGTATTTAAATATATTTTGTTTTATTTTTAAGTAAGTTTTATATTTACATATAATTGTCATAAATTACCTTCATCACTATATGGTACCTGTATGTATACCTAACCTTTGGTATTATACATTTGAATTGGTATTCAAAATTTTTAAATATTTTAATGTTTAAATGATACAAGTAGGTATACAATATTATACATGTATATTGTATACTTACTGAATTCTGACATTAGAATTTAGAACACTGAACATTGTGTTCAAAAAATAAATAAATTGTGTTTTTATTTGTGTTAAAAAAAATTTCAATGTTTCACGTTTTTGTTTATTTCTCATACTTCAAACACTACCTATCTTGCGTATATTGATAATATAATAATTATTGATAATATATCACTACACTACCTACCAGTGTTGGGTAGGTAAGTTAGGTACTTTTAAAAAGTAGTTAAGACAGTTAAGTTACTTTACTCGTTACTAAGAGAAAAATGTAATTAAGTTACTTAATTCATTGCCCAAATAAAATTGTAATGAAATTACTTAACATTTCAAATAGAAAAGTAACTCATTACTTTCTCGTTACAAAAAAAAAAAAATTGTAATTTCATGCCAATTATCTTCTGTAGGCAAATCGAACAAGCAAATTCTTTATGAATCGTGTATAGTTAATTGGATCGTATAAAACAACACAAGCTATTCATATGAAACCTATTTAAAGAAATCAAATTAGATAATAAATTTTATTAACTGTTCTTGTGATTTAGGTGCAATTTGACATTTCAAATGTCTAAACTATTGAAAAATGAATTGTGACGAGTTAAGATTAACATACATATATTTTTTTTCATTTCGCAATAGGTAGGTAGGTATTTAATAATTCGAAACTGTAACGCGTTATTTTATAGAAGTTACTTTTCAAAAGTAATTTCCATTACATTTTCGTTACTAATTCTAATGAAATTACGTATCGCGTTACAAACAAAGTAACGCCGTTACAGTAACGCGTTACTTTCGTTACGTTACTACCCAACACTGCTACCTACGTATATTATGCATTAACTATAATTATTATAATTAATAAAATATATAAGTAATAAGTATAAATTATAAGTATTGAATTGTACGTGGGTAATATATTTTTTGTCACACCTGCACCGAAAGTTTGGTTTTCGATAGCGGTTGAAGCGTTCGAAATCGTCCTTTTTCCGTCCAGCGGGCGGTAAAGTGGGAATCCCCTTGTGTGCCGGTGAAAAAGTGGAAATCCTCAAGTGCTGGGCGCGTATATCACGCGTATTCCATGCACAACCAGATACTGAAATCTATACCACGGTTCTTACAAAACATAAACTTTTGGTTACATCTTATATACCTACATATTATAATCTCCTTGCATGACTCTTAAATATTTTTATTTCATGAAATTGTTTTTGTAGAATAATCTGATTGTTGCTATATCCCTATATTATAGTATTATAGTGCTTTACCTTAGCCGTGATTTCATTTTTTTGTGCGTCGCGTTTGTTATAGACTATTTAATAGAAAACGGGTATTATAGGTAACGCGAGGATTTGAAACAGAGTAATAAGATCTGCATATTATGCATTTATAATTATTATAAATTTATTATATTTATAAATTTTTGGCGACTTTTACATCAATTTTAATGATAAGAAATCTGAAATTTTTAAAACTTTCCTTATGGACCCATTCAATTTACATATGATAAACAATCAAGCAGAATATACAACGAGAGACGACACCACTATCGATGCAGTATTTTCAAGATATTTGAAAAAAATTACATCACCAACACAAGTATCATATTTCAGTTAGGTATCACAGGCCTGGAATTTCGATTATTGAAAATGATTAACATAATAATAATAATTTTCATTTTCATTTATTTTTCACATTTACTCATTGTTATTTACTTTTATCTTGAATGGTTCCACTAAAATGTATTTGTATTCTATAATATTTGTTGGAAAAGAAACTTACCGGGTGTCCCATGACAGCACTCCCTTGCTTTATTATTTTTTTTTACCTGTAGGTATACGTATACTGTATACAAAATTTCTACCAAAAGAAGTGCTTCGATTTCAACATACATAGTATCTTATCTTTTAGCAAATTGGATCAAAATGGTACTTTAAAGAGGTAATTTTTCGATTTTTTGGAAATCTGTATGTTCATATATGTATCTGTTATTATGCAAATTAAATTAAAATGTTAATTTAATTTTAAATTGATTTAAATTATTATTATTTTTATTATGTAGGTAACCTACTTTGATAATTTAAATAATCCACTTTTTTTTTATTTTAATTCAAATGTATTTATATTTCGTATTATTATAGAGATTAAATTTTAATGATATAATTATAATGTATAAACAAAGTTATTGACTCGGGAAAATTTACATAATATACCCTTCAGGTAGATAACTTAAGTAGAGCCGGTAGAGTTTTACATGTACCCGTCAGGTAGCCAGGTAGGTAGTGCCTACTGGAGAACACTCGGGAAAATTTACTATCGGGAGAGTTTACAGGTCATTAATATTGGGTGAGTTTATACAATCGCCCGCAGTCCGTACTACAAATACCACCAATACAGCAGACAGGCTAACTTTACTTTATTACTAGGTAAGTTAGTAATAATATTTATTTAAAAGTTTGTATTTTAACTTGGTTATACTCGAAATAATTTATTTTTGAAATCACTTTAACTTTATACTTGGTTTAGTTTTTATTGGATAACTTCCCTAATATGAATAATTTGAAGATTGAAAACTTTTAAGTATTGAAAATACGTAATTATAAGTTCTCAAAACGTATTTAAATATTTTTACTCAAATACTTTACAATACACTGTACACTTGGTAGGTTGTAGGTAAAATCATTATAGGTAAATATATGGGTATAATAGGTAATATATGCGGCTAATAATACCTATGATTACACATATGTGCTTTGTCTGATACAACGTTTTTGGTTTTCTATCGTAAAAACTCGGCAATAACTGTGCTTAGGTGTACTGTTACCTATTATAATTATAGGTAATATATTATGTTATATACTTATATCAAACACCGCGGTTGTGCTCTTACAGTGAACTATCGTTTCATATTGTTTTTTTTCGCCGCTATCAAATCCGCCGGGGTACAAAAAATTTAAATTTCGATTAGGCAGACTCTCAAGTAAATAGTCATAAACTATTTTAAACTATATAATGATATAATATTATTATATAAGTACCTACCTATAAATTGCAGTCATTTTTTTTTGTCGTGTCCGAGAGACCGAAACGCATACAAACTTGCACACGTACAAACGCGGGCACACCGCACACACACTGCCTATATACATATTAAGCTTGTACGATAAACCCAAACACACACACATACACACACCCAAACACACACACCCAAACACACACGCACACACACACACTCGCACACAGTCGAAAAAAGATGAGCGGCCGCCTATGTACACATTTTGTGGAGCGGTCGGTTTCAGTTTTGGTCTTGGCGTTGCACGTGCCGGGCCTTATCACCGCCGTCATGTCGGCGAATGGACACGTGCCTTCATCCGATCGTGGTTTTCTTCGACGACATTAATCATCGTTATATTTCGATATTTCGCGGGCAGTTTGGTTTCTTTTTTTTTTCTTTAATTTTCGGTTTTTATTTATCGTACGTTTTTCGGAAATTCTCTGTTGATGGAACGATATATTTTATTATTATTATTATTATAGTTGCGTCGAAACGAAAACATGGCTTATTTACTCTCGACATGCTGCGGGTGCTTTTGGTAAGTTGTATTATCACCTAAATGCAATAATATTGCGAGAGTTTAAATTATGGTTTGTTTATTATTTTCTGTTCCGATATCACTTATGATGGGAAAATTGTTGATAAATAATAATTGTCAACAACAAAAGTACAAAACGTTTTTTTTCAGGCAATACGTATAAAATATACAATACGAGATAGTAATATATTATACATATGAGAATACCTATACTCACTAGAGAATATAAGTACCTAATAATATATTCTTGAAGGTTTTCAATTGTTTAAAGTGTTATAATTATAAAAACAAATACAGTTTTTTTCCGTTTTCTGCCTATCTATCTAGTCTCTACTAATTCATTAGTTTTATCGTATATGTTTAACCATCATAGGAATATCCTACAATATTATATAATATTATAATATATTTTATTATAATGGAGTGGTTTTAACTTTCCAAGGATTACATTTCAATTTTTTTTTTTATAATATATATATTGAACAATTTAACAATTCTTTTGTGAAATAAAATCTTTCATTCAAATGGAAGTTATAATATAATATATGATACCGTTAGTATTTTTACCGTTCTCAAAGTTCTTTTAGATTTTTAAATTTTTAAATTAGATAATAGATAGTTAGTGAGATAGATGACATTTTATATTTTTCCATTTATTACCTAATATTTGGTACCTACTAAATATGAACAAAGATATTTTAATTGTCAATATCAACTTCTTAGATTGGTGACTTTAATTTTATACTAGGTACATTCTACAATTATTATAAACAACAAATTTAAAATTTCTATTTTTTTGTGTTCATGTAAATTAATTTAAATACCAGCTTAAAAATAAAAAAAACAGTTGAGATGTTTTTTAACTATACGCATAATACTATTGTTAATTTAATATTATTTTCATTTAATATTTTAATTTGCACCTTTAAATTTAAGTTTCATCTTTTAATAAATATGATACTATATTGTAAATATTTGATAACATTATAATACTAAAATTGAATTATTGGTAAATTATAAGTAGATTAACGTATCATTGATAATAATAGATTGTAATGATAGGTAATGATATAAAAACCAAAATATTCAAACATTTCTGTTATCTATAATAAATTTTGTCAGGTATTTAACATTTTTCTTTTTAATGTTAATATTATCACCACTCATCTGTGTATTTATTACATCGTTATAAATTTTTGTGATAATTTTGGGAATTTAAATTTTTTAAATAAACCATTATCATTGGTCGTAAACGATCATTGTAATCTGTTACAAATAATTTTGTATTACCTATAATATTTGATGTAGGCTAACGATTAAAGTAATATTTAAGTATACTTTGATTTTTTGGCTCCTGTTTAAACGTTTAAAACAGACAAGAATAATAACCGTTGCCTCATCATCGAAAAATTTCTTTTCTGAACGGTGCGGAGTTATTAAATCGTCCTAAAATAACGGGAAATAAATCCATTTGCGTGTTTCTGGTGAATTATATTTAACATAATTACAATGATTAAACTTTGCAAATTTGGTCGAAATAGCTCGCTAATAATAATTATTATAATACTGGTTGTGGAAATAAGCGAATAAAAACATACCTAAAGTATAACGGTTGTTTTAAAATTATTTTTTTATTTTTTTAAACTAATTGATATGTCGGTCAGAATCAATTAAAAACAAAATTAATAACAAATCGAATAAACTAATTTAAAATAGCTACTTTTTATCGTTCAAAGGGTCGTATCGTCAGCAATGTTTATACATATATACACGATATGAACATTTGTTGGCGCTGCGCCATAGTTAAATGTTCAAACTATATCGGCATATATAGTTATATTGTTAATGTAGTGAATTCGGATGAAACATGCTGTGAAAGTATATAATATTATATACCTAGCGCAATTTCACGGTCAACTGGAATTCGGTAAAAATATTGAACAATATCGTTTTAATCGGTGTCCCTTGCCCTGTATGTTAATTGGAATTAAAAAAAAAATAAAAACAAATATAAAACGGTTAATTATGTGTATATCGGCGATATAGGTAAACAGTGACCCAAATGCCCGTCATATGTATAGGTACATCGTACACTCGTGCACACAAATGTATACACATTTAGCTCGTCTGCTTAGCACCCAAACGGATTTCCGCAAAACACGCCCAGCGGTTTATGTTGGTGGAAATTAAATTCGAATTTATTGCACACCCATTTTCATTATTTAAACAAACAGAATGTCGTCGGTGTATTGTTGGGTTCTTTGTCTTATTGTGTAATAATAAGAAACAATATGAAAAAAAAAACATAGGTACCCTCGCTTATTATTTAGTCGTAAGCATTTATAGTTATGTTTATGTTTAGTGCTATTGTATAACTGCAGGGAAAATGAATGAATCCCTTCTGCACTCTCGAATATATATTCGGGGACATACCGATTTTCCATCGTTTCGTGTTACCGGAAGCCATTTTTTTTCAATTTCATAAATTCGACAACTGTACCTATATAATACTGTATTATAATATATGTATATTATACTCACGTGTAATAAATAATGATCCTACTTGAGCATATATAATTAATGATTTGTCGGAGGGAACGTGGATTAGTGTAGGTTAAATCTTTTTTTCGTTTGTTCGATGAAAACCCGAATACAGATTTTGTCCAATTGAATATTATTATTAACGTTTCTATTGTTCGGAACGGAATAAATTTGTGTTTGATTATTTTCGTATATGCAAGGGCCAAGGACTGAAGGGTTCGTAGAATAGAATAAGGGTCTTTCAGAATTCATAAACCTAAAAACAAAATTACATTTACATTTCCATTTCCCTTTGCAGTACTATATACCTTCAGGCTTCAGTAAACTTATAACACTACTTCGAGTTTTCTATAATTTGTGTGATGGCGAAAAACGATAATGACAGGCGTTTAAGAATTATATTACGCTATATAGTATAATATAATTAGAGTCTATATATTAGGCAGAAAATCGCAATCAATATGAAACAAAAGACTTACAAAAAGAAATGGGAATAAAAATATATATATTTAATATATTTCCCTTTACTAATCATTTCGTAGAGCATTCCGATGTCCATATATTACACTTGTAACGAGATTTAATCATGTCTGACGGACTGACAGCTAAAGAAGGAAGATTTCGGTCTGTTCGCTATTGTATTGTAGAAAACATTTTTGGACACTGTAAATATACAGTAGACACTCTAACACCATCAGACGCGTTATATATTGGTTTATACTTTATATGATATAATAGAATTATTATTTTAACAAGGGGAAACTACGCATTGTTGCAAAAAAAGCTTTACACCGAAGAGGGAATATGAACGCTCAGAATGACCATAAGACGCTTGTCACTGTTAGTTAAAGTCCACGTCCTTCAATTTATCCTTTAATGTCGAAACGATTGGCTAACCCGTAGAGATGCCCCTCCATTCTATAGTTGTATAAAAATAACATAATTGAGGTTAAATCGTAAATTATGAATTTATTGTTTTGCAAATTGTGTTCAAAAAACCATTAGATACGGTACCAGCTATACCAGATCTAATATAAGGTGTCATATCGTGATAATTTATTAAGTTAAATGTGACTCCAAATACCTATACGTATATAGCCTAACCTATTCATCACATCGATTCAAGGTTCATCTATTTAATTCCTATTTAAAATATCCTTTATTGAAAGAACTACAGTGGATACCTACGAGGATTTAAAGTTAGAATGAAATATGGGACAATAACAAATACGAACATGTTAGCAATATCAGCTATTCGTGTTATGTTCTGTATATTGTTTATATTTTGTTTTATTCGTCCGAAATATAATAATTTACAATTACACGTTACATAGTATATCATTACTTCTTAGTTTTCATAAATAATTTATTCAGATAGGCATAACATTTTTTTTAGTATTTTTATGGGTTTAATTTGATATCCATTGGACAACGTCAATTATTATAATAAATTATTTCTTATGTTCTTTATATTCCATTAATTCATTAAAATTTGCATTCTACATAGTAATATTATAATAATTAATAACTTTTATTTTCACGTAAACATATATTATATTATATTACAATAATTAATTAATTTTTACAATAATTTATGGTTATAATATTGGATGACTCCAAAAGTGAAATTCTCGTAAACGAAAAAATTGGATGTAGGCTCATTAGGAAATCGTTTGTTCAACTTAAACACTTGTGTCCACAGTTTGATCTTATAATATTTTGTCCGTCATTAGATAGGTATCAAATAATAATAATAGCCAATTACCTATCTAACTCAATATAAACACTGCATACTAATGCACAGTGTTTGTTGACATGTTTCTGACCCGTAGCCGTAAAAGGGATGTAATTTTTATTAACTACTGGTCAATAGTTTATGTATTTTTACTGTTTATACTTTATACTTTCAACAGTTTTCAAAATGTTGGTACCAGAGTGGGCACGTCTGGATTCTTAATTGCATTAAATTTCAGTGTTAATCAAACAAAACCACCTGTGGTAATATAATAGTTAATATATCAGACCGTTACGTTTTAGGATTTTCACAAAATCCCGTGTTCACTTGATTAAAAAAATTAAAGAACGTTTAGAGTTGTTTTTTTTTTAAAAAAACAAAAATCACAAGATGCACTAGGTAGTAAAAAAAATTGATAATGAATTAAATTATCGTATTATATTACTTTTTTTGTAACCTAGTAATGTTGATTTAATATTAAGCATAAATGTTTATTAAATCCATCAAAAAGTGACAAGCTTATATAATAATATGTGGTTAATAAAGTTCTTCACTGCATTTCTAATTACTCAATTTTGAAAACTTCTTTCTGATCAGAATTCACTCATCTATAATTTCCAATAAAATAATATTATGGGCATGTGTTTTACTCGAATCTTAAATCAGTATCTTAATTTTGTCGAATTTATGTTTATACTGCGTTAGGTAGGTCAAAATATATGTGTTTTAAGACTTTATGTTGTAATAATTGCTTATTGTTGATGTGCGAAGTACAACATCGATGTTGTGTAATATTGGCACTCGTCACGTTTTCATTGATGTTTCAATGTAGATCTTTACGTGATATAGAAAACAACAAAGTATTAGATAATTACTATACACATTGCCTCTTAAAATCTAAAATAGTGTAGTACTAGAGAATATATTTAATGCGTTTGTATCAAGTTACGACATTTTAAACGTCTAGTTTTAAAGAACTTCTTTAAATATTTACATTTGCCCGTAAGGATTTTAGTGAGAATTATTTTATAGGTCTTAAAAAAATGTAAAGGACGTAGACAGAATTTATAGTTTTATAATGTATATATATAACAGCATTCAATTGATAACATCACGTTTGCTTTATTTTTTAAAACCATAATATTAAGCATTTGGTTTTAGTATTTTACACGCTACTATACGTATTATAGATACTTATAGGTTTTTTTTTGTTTGATCAATATTGTTTTAGTAATTTTAAAATATAATACATAAAAAAGAAGCAACCTAACCCATGGCAAATAATTTAAATTAGAAAATTGAAATCTGAAAGATTAATATTATATTAGTATAGAGGTACCTATACCTATATTGTTTATAGTTTATACAATATATAAAACGAAATAAAAAGTTTACCTTTTGTACTAAAGCATATCATTTTTTGAATGAGAAGTTGGTATAATATTAATATTGCATTTAAGATATTACTTTTTGAAATTAGATTGAAAATTGCACTAAACTTTACTGAGAATAAAATAAAATATTAATTTCTGGTTGCATAAACGATCACTAAACATTTAACGAATCAATAGTGACCTAATGGTGTCTTAAACATGATTTTGTGGCCTACGAATTTGCCATTAAATTCTAGTGAACCATTAAATAAATACATTTTTTATGCAACTCTGCATAAATGTATAGAATATTGTTACTATAGATTAAAATAAGTTTTATTGTTCTTATAGATTAAAAAAATTTTTTTGAATTTATTTGATTATTAAAACGTAAAATAAAGCGAATGAGAAAATAAAGTATTTACCATATTATCATATTATAATCATCTAATTGTATACAGTAAATTTGCTCGCCACACTTCTCTGATCACATAACATAAATGATTTCGCATCTTATTCATATTGTATGTAAAGTTGTATAATAAGAATATATTATGATACTAATAAGAGTGTTCGCATAATTTTCAATAGGTATAATAATATGTTACCATGTTGGTATAAGTTATTCAGAGTACATAGTCGACCATATAAAAATAATAAGTATATAGAGATTAGTGTCACTCACTATCTATATTTACATAATATTCAAAACTTAATTCAATATATCTTTCAAAGGGTTCTTGAGGCAAGGGCTTACGACGAAATTCTAATTTTAGACAGAATAAATATGTAATGCACACAATATATTATTATGTATAGTTTATATGGTTCCATGACAATTTAGCGCAGTCATTTTAGCTCACGACAATTCAGCGATGACATTTCCGCTTAACACAAGTCAGCGTATACGACATTTACGCGCAATACATGTCGGCGCATACGACATTTACGCGCAACACATTCCGCGCATCATGTTTAATAAAATATACTAAGTTAAATGTTAGTAAATATAATAAATTCCCAAATTAAAATCATTATTGCTAAATACATATTGTTCTTTTTAAAGATCTCGGGTTCGGTAGTTGGGCTGATACTGCAGCAGGTAACTAAATAAAATTTATTATTAATATACAGTTATAAACAAAATATAATTAAAAAAAGGTGTATAATGGATGGTATTAAATTTGAATTCAATGATATAATATCATTGTATAAGAAAAACGATTCTGAGCGGAGACGGTATATCAGTCTAGGTTTAAGACATATTATATACATATCTATGGTATTAAAAAAAAAATTGACCTATAATAGGTACCTATAATAAATTCCAAATTAATCATATCACAATATCCATTAGGTAATTATAACTAGGTAATAAAAATAAAATATTTATGTTTGATGAGCATATTTTGGTGTATTTAATGGCAAAAATACATATTTTATGTATTTAATCACATATTTTGATTGTATATTTCGTAATTTATAATTATAATTTTAATTTTTGTATACTAATAATTTTTTCCCCTTTGACTAGTTATATATTGTAGTACAGACATTATGTTGTTGAATGTTGAAAGCCGAAATACTTTACGTATACTAACCACAAAATTATTTTATACTAGTTACCTACCTATATGCCTATATCAGACTATCTCGATTATCTAGACACCAATAGATAAAAACTTCTGCTGCTGTATCGATAACACGGAAATTCTTTCAATTAGATATTTTTAAATTGCGCTGAATTGTCGCACGCTAAAATGTAGTGCGCGCTGATTTGACGATCGCCAAGATGTCATATGCGCTTAATTGTCGTGCGCTATAATTACCACGCTCAATAAACGTGCGCTTAATTTACCATGCGCAAATGACGGTACACCAGTTTATATAATCCATAGTCTATACCCATATTCGTCTATATACATATTGAGTAATTTGGTTGCATTCGCTTATCCTAACGTGTTGTATAAACCGGATATTGTTTAACCGTTTAATGTGTATCGTAAGTGTTGTTTTAACTTAGTCGTACTTACAAAATGATAAAATTATAGATTTACATTAGAAAGTTGTGTTAAATTCAGTATTGAACACTGGTTAATCTATTTAACTATAGGCAGGTGCATTTTATTGAGATTGGATTATTATTATTGATTACTCGTTGTTGCTAGCAAATAAAAAATGTATATTCCTATTAAACTTCAGTTGGTAGGTACCAAGTACCTGCAGTACATGCTTTATAGTTTAGAAGTAAGTATAACAGTAATGTAGGTAACTATTTAAAAAATAACTTGTCAGGGAATTTAAGTCAAATATAATAATAATATGTAGATCTTTTATATAGGTTATAAGACACTTATTATTTATCATCACGACTTTGATTAATAGTAATATATATATATAATAGATACCTATATATACACGAGTATGCATATGATCCTATATTACTCAAAATTCCTATCTTAACTTAGCGGCTGACACTGTGTTGTTATTTGATCTAATATTATAGTTAGTCAAATTGCAGTCCAAGCGCCACTTATCGACCTCGGATAATGATATGGTTCACACGGGATAGATGGGTGTACCAAATTTAATACGTTTGATTTTTTACCTTCTATAGTAGTATATAATATAACAATATATGAAATACATAGATATACTGATTTCTGTAAACATAAGCTAAAGATTATAATATAATGTCTCACGCGTTTGTTATAATATTTGTAATTTTATTGTAACAAGTTATTATTGTAACCTTTATAGCATCGTTTATTACTTTTAACACAGATAAGCAGACGTAATAGTAATTATTATTTATTACGCACGTAACCTAAATATAAGTGAAGTATGAGAAGTTATATATTCAAAAGAAGTATATCAATATACCAAAATATATCTATGTGTAGTTCTATAACTTGCGTGTAACGTGTATGCTTTTAAATACACCGGTCTGTATACATACACGAACAGTTATTAATTTGCATAAATTACCACTATATATTATATATGTCTCAAAACTATTGTGAAAGATTGTTATTCTTTTTTCTACTTATAAGTACTCATATATAATATTATACCTATAATACATATTTAACTAACTTCGTTTAAAATATGAAATGCATTAACAATACATTCGTAACATTAATATTCAATATTAAACTATAGCCACTAGCCGATATAGCATGCTATATTATGGAGACTTAGTTTTTTATACTGTCTAGACGACTAGCTTAAACTAAAATGTTGAATTCAATTATGACCGTATACGATTTCAATTATTTGAATGTTTTTAAAAAATATATTTTAAAGTTGGAAGGACTTTATTGTGCTATTCAATAGTGGTTCCCAAACTGTGGTCCGTGGATCCCTAGTGCTCCACGAGTGTTCTAAGGGCTCCACGGACGTAACATATCATGTTTTAAGACAATTTTGTCAATTAATATTATTTTATTATAGTTTATTATATGATATTACTCTTTTACTATAGTCAAAATTGTAAATGGTATTAAAAAAATCTATTATTTTATCTTAAACCAATACGGAATTATTGGTTAATCTATGATTACAATTTGTAAGTTATAGCATATCCACCTATAGTGTTATGAGTTTTCTAGCTTTGAAATAATGTTATTGCCTATAAATAAAATAATATAATTTAAATCTGAATGTTACTAATGTCTTGGATAATAAATATTGTTCGGGTTCCGACTATATGCAATGTTTGACAGGACTAGGTTGTTAATAACTGGACAAGTAGCAGTTGAAAATATATCTAAAAGATACGCTTGCAACCTGGGGAAGTATAGCATGTGGGCGTCGGGGCATAAGACGGACGCCTTCATATCTTTTTTTCTCAAAATGCCAGTGGCCAAAATAAAATATAAATCGTACAAATCAAAAATGTTTACTTCGCGTGTGAATCGACAATTGTAATATTTTCAGCATAATATATAGTGTCGGAAACAGTGGGCGTTTTGACGGTCTTTATTATTCTATCCACTTCCACTTTTTTATTTTTCCATACCCGTTATATTAATATAATGTTTACGTTACATTCAAAATATATATATATCTTGATGAGATGCATTCTCGTATTATGATAAAGTGACAAAACAAATTATATAATTTATTATAATTTCGTGTAAAAATAGTAAATGTTATAGACAAATTGAAGTGCCAACAGTTTTGAATGTCTTGAACTCACGCATGTCTTTAACATTCATGTACAAATATGCGTACCTATACATGAAATAAACACCGCGGTTTATGAATTTCATTGTCGATTAAGTAGATTTTTTATTAAGAATTCCAATGCCTAAAGAGCACGACATATTTTTTTTTAATGAAATAATATAATAACTATTATAATGTAGGTGCGTACTCTTAAATATTTTGGTAACATTTTTCAAAGAAAATATATTTATTTATATTTTGTGTACTTCAGTAGGTAATAACAATTTTTGTTTTTTTTTTAACATAAGGTACACTAAGATTTATTTGTACCTTAACTACGCATTAGCTTTTAATAGCCTACACCTATATATATTATAATTTTTTTTATAGTTGTTTTAGTTATTTCAAAATAGATTGCTTTTGTTATTTTTTATTAATTGTTACATTTTCTTTTGCAGGTTATTAATAATATCGTTAATCTTGACTCAAGCTCATAATCCAGGATTTACCCATTCTAAAAGACATTCAAACCAGTCAGGATTAATTGCTGTAAGTAATTACTAAACATTCGCTTAAAACATTTGAGATTTATGTAAAACGAGAAAAAGTGTTAGTAGGTTACATAAAAGCAGATGGATTACATTTATAATTTATTGATTTATGCATTGACGATCTTTTAGTCCCGGCAAGTTAGTACTTGTATAGTTGTATTATAATAACATATTATATGTGTAGGTATAAATTGTTTTTCATTTAGGTGCATTATAATAGTCTTTAGTCTTTACAATATTTAAGCCGGTATTTGATTTTGCTGAATAATCTGGTGTTGTTCTAAAATTACTATTTATTTCAATTACTATACAAATATAGTTGTACAGAATATTATAGTTGTAGATTATACTTACATCGGATACATGTTTTTGCTCATGTTGTTTAAGTTTATTTTTATATAATAAATCCCTAATAATAATTATCTATTACGAATTATGGAATATCTACAATCTACGTATATTAGGTAGGTATTAGGTATATAATATTATACCTAGGTATGTATCGTTTGTAAAAATATGCTTTGTAATTTGTATGGTATGATTGTTATGTTTTTACAGTTTTATGATATTACAGAACATAATACCTATGTGTTCAATGTAAGCACAACACATATACGTGATTCACTACATAAGACAATCAAATTAGGGGGAGGCGTTTTAGAATGTTGTGATATTGTATTTGAAATTACATGTTTATGATTTTCTACTACTCGTATTATACCTACTACGGCTTCATCAATAATAAACCTTGTAAATAACTAAAAATATAATTAACCACCTCAACGGGTGTGTAGTGTTGATTGAGAAAAGAAATACTTATGCAATATTTACCTATGGAGCTCACACAACGTGAGCCAATGGATTGTCAAACCAGTGATAACTTCTTCTTGGAATTAAAACTGCTCATTAGAAAGTCATTGCACTTGAAATATCTTTCACCCGTTTAAGATAAATAGTCAATTGAAGTAAATAATGCACTAATATTATAGGCGGCGTCTACGACGAATGACCTTGGATATTCTAGAAAGCTTTATTTCTATTTATCAATAATTCTTCGTTAAGGTATTTTTTTTACCCATTCAAGGGACACGCGCATATAATAAAATATGTCTTGATACTGTTATAGAACTATTTAAGTAACATTGGTTGATACATTTATTGCCAATATTTAAAATTTATAAAGGTACTTCAAATTGTCTGTATTTATATACAATTTTAATACCTAATAATAATTATTTATTTACGGAAAAAATATTCCAACTAGATTTTTTATGTATGTTTTATAGAACAAAATATCCATATGTTAAAAAACATACCTAACTATATATACAATAATTTTCGCAAATTAAAAAAAATACAATAAATACAAAAATACAAACGTATGTGGGAGACGGAGTGGCCGAGCGGACTAAGGCGTCGGCTACGATGCAGCCGACGCTGGTTCGATGCCTCGGCCATGGACGGAATTATTCTTGGGACAATAGTCACGGTGTCCGGAGAACAAGTGCCGCCATACCCGGGCATTGCAGATACCTACGGGTGCCCAAATCAAAAATTCCTCCAAAACAAACACACACGTGTTCCCCCCCTACCAAAAAAACCTACCAACAAAAACCTACAAACAAAAAAAAATAGCTTATGGCCTAAGCTGCCGGGCTTAAGATCAATAAAAAAAAAAACAAACGTATATGTACAACTGTATAAATATATAATTTATTTAAAAATCGCTTTAAAAACATAATAAGACTGTAAGCTAAAATTATAGCGTCATTAAAAAATAAAAGTGTCGGAGCCGAACGCGAAATTTGTTATTTGTTAAACTGTCGTCACAAAGAAATATTCCACGAAGCCAATATACTTAGAAATATCACACTTCCATATAGGCGGAGATTAGAGTCTGCTCAGACTGTTGAACTATATCGTCTATACGACTATACCTAATATATAGAGTATAGACTTAGACTGTAACATAACAACTAGGAATCTTTTATTTATTTTTTTATTACTATCAACAATTATATTGATTGATGTGATTTCATTAAAATGTTTTCTTATTTGGCCACAACCGTGGTAGGTACCTATATTACCTAAACTGAAACCGCTGAAACATTTCAGTAAAATATACTGATTGATTACCCATTAAAATACATGATGTCGTAGCTGATCGCATGGGACATTCATCGTATATAATATGTAGGTACCTACTATAATTGTAGTAATACACGTATACCTAGGTAGTCAAACAGCTTTTTTAAACTTGGTCATGTTTGAACGATCGAATTCGTAAACAATCGGTCTTCATTTTCAGTAGCCTAGAATAACCCCGTCAAAGACATTATAATAATATTATGTAGGTATATCATTATGAGCTCCGTATAAGCAGCGGCGCAGCGCGTATTATGCAAATGAACCATCGCGGCTACTTGTTTTTTTTTATATAATATATAATATAACTTCGTGTTCTGGTCCGCATTAAATTCAATTTGTCACGGATTTTTCGCATTTTATTAGTTTCATAAACGATTAATGTCCAAACAGTAGTGTAATCGCGACGGACACGCGAACTGCAGCTATACCTACGATTAAAGTGTCACGGACTATCCGTGCGTTTTCACTTCGTACACTCGGCCGCCGAGTAATATATTATGACGGACGCTGGGAATATAATATTAATAATTAATATCGTGAGCGTTTTATTATCGTTATAATATTTTCACGCTCTCGTCATTATACCTACGACGTGTTTTGGAAACTAGAAGAAAACGTATCTATGTAAATATAATATACAATAATAATAATATAATACGATTGGAAATAAAATGTGTGCACACCGCGCGCACCACACGATATTTGTTTACGTTTCTCGTATTTTGAGTTGTCCGGATGATTTATGCCCCGGTGGAAAGCTAATTTAACCGTCGCGGTCGTCGTCAGCAGCTCGGATCGCGGCGCGGGGGTCGGTTACCACAACAGGACCGCGGTTACAACTTACAGGTTTCGCGCTGCGGGCGTATGGGTTTTATTTTATTTTTTAATAATTTCTTCATTACCGTCAGTTATTAAGATTTCCTTGCACGTGGGTTGCCGCTCGTTGTCATGACGATTCCGTCTCGATAACGCTCTTCGGATAAGTCCATTGAGTTAGTTGTAATCATGAACTAAGAAGAAACTACTTAGTTCATAGTTGTTATAACGTTTTGATGCTGCATCGTCTACGGAGGTCGGAGATATCATTCGGACAACCGGCGTGCAGACCAGGCCCGCTCTCTCGCGGGCCCCATAGGCCATAGGAAAACGGAAACGAAGGCGAGCAAAGGAGTGACCGCTGGCGATCATATTGTTTCTTAAAAATCGTTTTAATTCGTTAGGTATAATCGAAAAACCGATCGTGATTATTTCGTTGATGTTTTAATAATTCGATTTTGGGATTCTCCTCTTTAAACTAATTTTGAATACGAATAATAATTAATCGTAGCATTTTGACAATTTGATAATATTTAACAGCAACATAAAAAATAAATTATATACCTATCATTTTATACCGTCATATTAGTATACATATTATATATAAAACTCCTGTTGCTAATGTAGTAGATTCTTCCTACTCTTATGCTAATCTAATTAGGTATATTTTTTACATTTATAGTTCTACTATATATACACGATTATAATATATACAACTACCATGATCAATTCGTAATATTATGTATATTTCCTTGTGGATTTAAGGTTTTTTCTCGTGTTTTTTTAGAATATATATACAATATACATAATTTTACATATTTGTATACACATAGAGAAATGCATACTTGAAATGACTATACAATCTCGAAGTCTTGAATTTTCGCATATTTTTTTTTACACTGGTTACACCTAATTTAGTAGATTATCTATCAGATTACAAATCACGATAAATTTCATAATTTTTTTATTCAAATTATTATATAATATTGTAAGTCCGTGTACTCACACTGCGTGTTCCAATATTCTGAGATATAATGAGTTTTAAGGAATATGTTTCATATGCAACAGTGTCATAAATTAATCTTCCGCCTAACACATTTACACATTACATGTTGCGTGCTTATATATATTGCGATGAATAATAAATAAATTATTGATTCAAATCTTATTTTCTCAACACTCCGATAAAATTATTTACTATAAATCAAGTAGGTATCTAAAAATACGTATATGTGAATATATTTTTAGTTTTGTTTAATTTAAAAGTTCAAGGAAAGTTTATCGTTTTTGTAGTATCGAGTTATTTATAAGAGTATAATCTTGAGTTTTGCGGTATAGGTAGGTGTTTTCTTGGCCAAACGGAATTCGGTTTATTATAGAGTACCTAATACAGTTCAAATGATCTGACTCGGAGAGATGGTCGTGTATCGAGAGCGTATTACTCAGTTATTTGGGCGGAATAATTTCGTATTAAAAGGTTGGACCGGATCCAATGTTGTTTTTTGTCCCTATTATATTTTGTCAATCCAGTGAGCCATGACTGGTAGTTTGTCAATGTTGACAGGTCCGCTTATGATTCCATTTATAACAGAGCATTTTTTCTTTTTAATTTATCAAATTTCACTTCACCGGCGACACATCTATTTTCGATACAATTAAAAAAAAACATACTTCGTTTACACACGAAGGGTGTGTCATAGACTCATAGTGTGGTTATTGACGTTTTTATAACGTATGCAAATTTTTATTTAAGTTTTGAACCAGTCTAAAATTCGAAAAACAACAGTGTTAACGCATTTACATATCATTATATATTTATATTATATTATATACTTATTGATTCGTGTACTCTTCAAATATGTCCATTCTATTGAAAACAACGTGTTAAAAAAAACATAATTTTTTTAATAAGTGTTAACATTTTAAACGCGCAATCAGATTTAACTTTGACAATTTCATTTTAATGACACTTATTGGTAGTATAAAATTCACATCGACATGTAACATATTATGCAAAAAATTATTTCAATTTTACTAACAACTCTTTATAAAAACAAATCGGTTATCGGCTTATCATATCTATATAATACGCATTTACTATTTTATTTTAACCGTCAAATATAAGAGGACGCTATATATATACACTCATTCGTTGCCTCTGTCACATAAAATACTAAATTTATGTTGGTTCCGCATATTTGCCAATAAAGTTTTGTTGTTTTCAATAGATAAACAGATATTATTTCAATATGTACATACTAAAAAAAAACTTAAACTCGTTTTAAAATTAAAATATTTAAAAAAATATCCGACGAGAGAGCATGGATAGTGTTATTGTCTTTTTTTTTTTTTTTTTTTTTTTTTTTTTTTTTTTTTTTATTGGATAACCCGCGGCAACATAGGCCATTGGGTGTTAGTGGTTTGTTTTTGTGTGTTGTTATTACGGTAGGGGGAGGAACACGTGTGTGTTGGGTTTTTGGCAGAATTTTGAATGGGGCACCCGTAGGTTTCTGCCATGCCCCGGAGTGGGGGATGGCGGCACTTGTTCTCCGGACACCGTGACTTGCCCGGAGAAAAATACCGCACAGTGGTCGAGAGGATCGAACCCGCGACCGCCAGCGCCGCAGACGACGTGTCCGACCGCTCGGCCACCTCGTCCCCCGTTATTGTCTTTATAAGTTTGATAAAAGGTAAATTTACCTTAAAATTTAAAATAACACAACTTTATTGCAAATGTAGAACGTAAATTGAGTACCTATTATAGTATTATGTACTTACCTGATGTATTCGAACTGTAGGAAGACAAAGATAACGGCTCTCTAAAAGTATAATTTGTCTTAAGATACATTCTTCTATAAGGATACAAAACTTTTTTATAATCCAGGTTATTAACATTAAAAATTGTTCTAGGCGATCAGTATGCAAAAGTAACTACACACAATATTTATAATTATAAGTTTTAGGAAATCTTTTAAAAATAGCATTTCAAATTTCCATTCTAAACAAAATGCAATCGCGCTTTATTCGCATATCAATGATGGCGCCTAGACCTCGACAATAGGTACCTATGTATTGAAATCTATGAAACCGGCGTTTAAAATCATAATACTTATATATTATAGTGGCACACTTCCTCCCACCACAAGGTTTTTGTCGCCGAATTCATTGTTTTTATTCGATCATTGTGTGTTTGTGGCCATTGTTCTCCAATTTTGGTACTCGACAAAAATCATCATCCCGATTGTGTTTTATACGTTTTCAATATTTCATTCATCATATCATTTGCGAGACTCGTGTATTGCAGGAAGTGTTCAGAATGCTAATAGTATATAATATTATAAGATGTCGCGCCATTGATCGTTGACCCGTAACCGAATCCGCCTAATGACACATACAACACTGGCACATTATAATAAATAATAATATTATACATTTATACGACATATTATGTGCTGCACTCTTATTAATTCGCCTTTTTGGTCTCTCGTCGTATAACTGCGGTTATATTAAGTCTGAGTGGTTTGACGTGTGTACCTATGTGGTGTTTGCATGAGTTCCTTTTTACATAATATCTTATCATCGCGTGCATTCTTTCTGCACGGTTTGAACGATGTAGTGTTTCGACAAGACGTATTATATATTATTCTTATGTACGAAAAATAAAAACGACATATTATTATAATATAAGGTTTGCATAACATTAAAATAATATATTATAATGTGCATTATCATACTATATAATAATATGATTATTACGATTGTCGATTGGTATATATAATATAATATATAATAAAATTATTATTGTATTTACTGCGTTCGTCTGCGGGATCGTGTACGGGCGATCGCCGCCGCCGTCTTGCTGGAGTAGTTGCAGGCAGGCGCCCATCGGCGACGACGAGGTACCTTGTTCGTTAGGACTTAGGGGACAGATCGGTGGACCGTGAGCCGTCGTGTCCGTGCGCATTAATAAACATAAACGCCCACACCCGATGTTCACATTGTTTATATTATTATATATATATTTATGTACACGTGCGTATATATGCGTTATATATGTGTGTATATATGTCCTCGTGTGCTCAGAGGACTCGTGTAAAAGCGTATACCTATTCGGTTGATTAGAACTAATCAATATTGTCTAGTTGTGCGTATGTGTTATTATTATTATGTTAAAGTTTTAACGTGGAGGAAGAGAAAAAAATTAAAAGTCTTATTATTTTATATTTTATTCCCAGTATATTTATTGAAATAAAACCACCCATCTGAATGTAAAAAGTAAATTTATCGTTTACGCGCACTTACCGTGAGCGCTTGGTCAATAGTTTAATTGGTTTTTGAATGATTTCAATTAGGCGCAAAGACGTAAGACGATGACTATATTATACAACGCAACGGTGTACATAGGTATAGATAATAGAACATTAACGAGAAAAGAGGTGTTGATGTTTGTTTTCCCTTTTGTTTTTAAATCGTATACAGTACTATTATAATACACCTTATAGACAACCGTCGTATACACTATACTCGGTCTTAAAAGTGTATATATTCTGTTATATAAATAACAAAAAAAAACAATACATCTATTTAGAAATATTTTTGTGATTATTAACTAACACATATTTAAAAATTATTATGTATATAAATAAATATGAATAACAAATAACAAACATATTAGGTATTCTCATATTTTACAAGTTTAATGTTTATAAATTATGATATATAGGTAAATTATATTTTTTTTTTATAAATTAGTTATCTAAATACTTTTATCAATATTTTAGATTCTGAGTGAAACGATGAATGTATTGATGTGATGTAATGATGTGTGTTTTTTTTTTTTTGTGACTGTCATCACCTTTTAGGACAGTAAAAGTGCTTGGACTTTCTTCAACAGTAACTTTTCTGATAGGAAAGTGAATCTAGTTGGTACTTTGGGGGAGTCAAAAGTAAAAATTTCACAGTAGTTTTCAAAAGCGACGTGAAAAACAAAAGAAAAATTAAGGAAAAACGGGAATTTTTACGCAAAATCTGTTTTCGAGATTTTGGTTTTTGGTGCAACTCTAAAACAAATTACCGTAAGAACATGAAATGTTTACTGACTGTTTATATTAGCATTTTCTATACACCAAAAAAATTTGAAAATATTGTGACTCTTTTTGAGCTGTTTACGGACATTGTCAGATTTAAATTTTCTTAGTTTTTTTTCTATAAATATCAATACAATATTATTTGTTGGGTACAAAAGCTTAAAAATGTAATAATAGGGTCCTACTATATTGTTACAATAGTAGTTCAAAAAGATTAAAAATCCTTAGTCACAGTTTTTTTTATAAGCTTTTAAAGTTCAAATCTTGACAAAATACTGAAAAATCATGAAAATTAGCAAAATTATTTTGAGTTGAGAATTCATAAAAATGTTTCTTTTTAAATCTAAGATTTCAAAATGTAATACAAGATTACTCATAAGTTTATCTACCTTTATCAAAAAAAAAAAAAATGTCTACAAGCAAATCAAATTAAATTTTTATGAGCCTTTGAAGTTCATATTTTTACAAAATTGGATATTCACTCGATTTTTCATGTAGCGGTTTTGTTATTTTATTGTTATTCAAAAACGAAAAACTGTAGATACATGAAAATTTTACTGAATGTTTATATTTTCATTTTCTATACAAAAAAAAAAAATTTGAAAATATTTTGACTCATTTTGAGTTGTTTGCGGACATTGTCAGTTTTCAATTTTCTTAGTTTTTTTTTCTATAAATATCAATAAAATTTTATTTGTTGGGTAAAAAAGCGTAAAAATTGAATGCAAGGCTCCTGATATATTGTAACAATAGCAGTTGAAAAATATTAAAAATACATAGGCACAATTTTTTTATAAGCATTTAAAGGTCGAATTTTGATAACATTCATCATATTTAAAATTTAATAATTATTTTGTAGTTAACAATTTATAAAATGTTCAACTTTTATAGCTAAGGATTGTAAATTTAAAACAAGGGTCCACGTAAATAGGTAAATATATAAATTACTTTATTCACAATAATATCATCAAATATATTTAGTAATATCTAGGCTGACTGACCGTTTTCGCTCAGAATCGTTTTTTTTATACAATGATATAAGGTATATCATTGTATTCAAATTTAAAACCATCCATTATACATTACAGTGGCCCACTTGTAACCTACTATTTTTATTTATTTAATCTTGTAAGATTATTTGTTTTTAACTTCATGGTTAATAAAATAACATTGTTTATATTTAATATACATTTATTCAAGGCCGGATTAGGCTGGGCAAGTTAATGATTTTTTTTAACTCAGTTACGTTAATATGCACCAATGACAAAAAGTTAAAAGTTAAAAGTTAATTTAACTTATAGGTTAACTCAGTTAAGTTAAAAGTTAGTACACACTTTTTGTTAACTTTTTATGAAGTTAATAAAAAGTTGATTTGTTTATACAACGCTAGAGCACTTAATTTTTTTCCAACCCAAAACTTAATATTATAGGCGTTTATACGTTTAAAGTTAGTTTAATAGTTAGTACAGTATTTCCATATAAGTTAAATTCAAATGATATAAATATTTAACTTTAAACAATTCACTGTAAATATTTTTTGACATGAAAACAAAATAGACTAAAATAGTGAAAATATAATAAAATTTAATACAAAATAAATTAACTTAACTTACTTCTTAAAATGAAAAATGAATTCGTTAATTTCACTTTAGTTAAAACAAAAACTTAGAAAGTTAACAGTTAAGTTAATAAAAAGCCAAAAGTAACTAGTAAGTTAAAAAGTTTAAATTAAATTAACTTTTTAACTTAAATTTAACTTTTTAACTCTTTAATGCCCAACCATTGCATTTATTTAATTGGTTTCAAAAATGTTTTAATGTAATTAGTATAAATATAAATAATACAATTTTTTCGCATTTAAAAAAGAATAAGTAATTTGGTATTAACATATCATGTAAATTATTACGAACCTAACAATGAATATAATAGTATATAACTATAAATTAATGTTACAAAATTACATAATCAAATTCACTAAGTAATAAGTTCCTTTGATTTTAGATCTGTACAGGTCTACGTAAGCCAGAAATATTTTTAAAAATTATTTTACTAACTATTAACTATAAACTTAACTACTATTAGAAATTTGATCATGATTCTTTTAAATAAAAATAATAATAATTATACTGTCGGCAAGTTATTTTTTCGAAGCAAGTTTCACACTTTTAGTCATTAGTTAAAAAAATTTATTCGATAACCATGTATCCATTTAATTGTAGGTACACCATATTATGTAAATACATATCTGAAAATCTCTCCTAACTGTAACCTGCTGCCAAAGATTACTTTAAATACAATTTAAAAAACATTTTGTATTATCAATTTTCAAAATAAAATCTGTTTTATAGATTTTTGGTAATGACAATGTCACTGGTTTTAATATGAATTCTACATGGAAAACAAATGATACGAAAGATTGGGGAGAATGGTCTCCGTGGTCACCTTGGACTCCTTGTTCTACATCATGTGGCCTAGGCGTCACCAAACAAACGAGGCAATGCATTCGAAAATCAACTGATGTACAAAGGTAATATTGAAAAAATTCCACATAATATACCAATATATACCTATTGCAGTACCTAATAATATAGTAGTAGTTGTTTTAATTATTTTAATTACATAGAATACACGTAATTTAAGAGTAATATTGTAGGTAATGAAATGTATACTATAAAATATAAATATATAATATTATATAGTATACTTAATTATTGTTTATAATACTGCAGTAATATTATTGATGTGGGTTGAATATTATGATAATTTCAATGAAAGCATCATATTAAAGCTAACTGATAAAACGCAGGATATTTAAACATTTTTGTAATTATCCTTAAATTAGAAACGACTAGATTTATTTTATCACCCATTATAATACATGGATGGATAAATAAAAGTTGATGGATACAAATAGTGGTCATTTCGTGTCAGTGGACTTAAGTATATACATATAATATATAATATTATCTCTATACACGTATATATATATAATACGATTGTTAGCATAATATTTTATCGGAATTTTAAAGGTGTTTTTATATGTTTACACAATTACACGACGTACAGATAAGTACATAGGTCATTGAATGTCGTCTATACTAATTTTACTTTATGTTTACATTTTTCCGGCACTTTATATGGCATTTAGATTGTAATAACATGGCGATCCACCTCCTTAATTGATCGTTTAGGTGCCGGTTCGAATATAATAAACCATTGCCTGGAACCTAACATTACTGTCATTAATACGCGTGTATATCAAGTCACGTGATACACCCTATTTATGCCTATATGCCGGGTAATACTTATAAAGCCCGCCTTATTGTTTTTTCCCTTCGTTCTATTTTCGTAGTGTAAAACCATATACGATTTTACGTTTTAATACGGGGGCCACTTAAAAAAGTGATTCCACATCCGACCGGTCGGCGTTATCCGAGTATTGACCTTCCAGAGTAGCTCAGTGATATTGTTATTAAAAAGAAAAAATACACTCCCCACAAAATTTCAAATTAGTTTTATAGTGTATATGCGAATGTAGCATATAATATAATAATGACTGGGGAAAAAACTATATAACTTTTTCAAACATTTCATACGAAAAACACAACAACTATATACAAGTTTAAGAAGTCCTTTTTTAATTCATGTATCCACCCCAAGTCAATCCGTTAATGCATTTTGTTATAATATATTTTATGAACCAAAGGGATCTTGTCTGTCAGGCGCCAATGCCATGCCATGAGATATTATACATTTTTTTATTTAAATCGAATACGTCCGATCTCGATTGAATATAATAATTTTTTTGTATTTTGTCGATATGTTCTATACAGGCGCAGTTTAGGAAATGTTCTGGAGTGGATGGTACTTAGCATAATAGCATATATTATAGTTAGCAAAAGCACTTACAAATATTTTTCTGCAAATGTAGTATGAAGAAGTCTTACATTTAATACCTTTAAAAAATCGATTCAAAAATATTAGCTCTTTGTTCAATTTCTTCAATAATTTTTCTAAAGTCTAAATGTCAAGAAATCTAATGATAAAATGTAATTCAAATCGTCAGATTTATTATTATATTTTTAACCAAAGGTATAATTTTTTAGTTACTTGTTAAATATCATAATCTATACATTATTTATTTTATATTTTGTACTTCGAATATTTTTAGTAGATATTCATTTGTGCGCGTGCAGTGTTTGCACACATATTTGTATATATTGTTTTTGGTTTTCTTTCATTTTAAGTTGAAGTTTGTAGATAAAATGTTAATGTAAATTAAACTTGGTGTTTGAGGTATAACTAAACAATATTCGTAATACTATCTATTCAATTGAATTCATGGAAAATTTAATATATATTTATAAATATAAAATTATTTTTATATTTTTGAGCTACAGAGTTTTAACGTTCAGTTTGAAACATTTTTTAGTAACAATATTTATTCCATTTACAACTTTATTTAGCTTATAAGTTTTGAAACAAACAGCTCTATAATATTATTCATGCTATATATTTTAATGTATTGTTATTTTTTTGTTCAACTCATATAGGAATGTTTTTTACAAGAGACAACGTTTGAAACGAGTGTCTGACGCGGACAACAAATGCAGAGGGCAAACAGAGGAAACTAGATACCACGTGTGTAATAAACAGGTGAGCCGAAAGCGGTCAATCATATATAATAATATTTATATCCAAGTCCTTATCTATCTTATTAAATTAATAACTGGGTGCTTCGTGATGCGACGGCGGTCTTGTATACACGGAGTTACGACTCCTACGAGTTGATTGTAATTATCGGAGAGGCGAAAAAAATGCGAGTATAATATATTTACAAATAATTATATGGTAACAATGCAATGTGGTTGTTGACTTTCAATAAGTACCTCGATAACCTTTACAATCACCACCGGCTTGTTACCGTATCGTCCGTATCAATAAAGTATATTTTGTCTCGTATATAATAAACACGTTCGGCGCATCCACGAGGGCAACACAATAAATCAAAGTATTTTCGTGTGTTTATATTGACCCGAGGTGAAACAGTAGGAGGGCTTTAATCACTGGAAAAAAAAATATGAGCTTAGGATATTGGTCAGAATGACTGGACATTGTTGATGCTCTGTTCGTGTACACACAACACGGTGGATGCAGTCGGGGTGCCAAAACTGCATCTTCTGAATCGTTGACACCAACGTTGATGTAACGCAGAGATAATAATAGTTCAGCTGTTTCTACTAATAATTCCATTTATCATTATCCGATTTAAAACAATTGTATTGTTTTTTATTTCAATTTATTGATTTCTAACCGTTCATAGTATACATTAGTACCTATACACAATAATATACATATAATTATAAGATATTTAGATAGTATATAATATATTAGATATTTATATATTATAATAATATATGTTATCTAAATATAATAAACATATCATGAATTTATGACTAGTTCAATAATTTGTACATTGTACATGAAATATTTTCATTGAAATAAAAATCATGAAATTACACTTTTTCATAAATAAGTTAAATAAAATACTATGTGAAAAAAAAAATAAAAGGTCAGTTAAGAATCTGACCCTTTCTCAACTACTATTGAAATGAAACAAAAAAAAAAGCACCTAATTTATAGCTAAAGAAAACACGAAGGGTTTTAAAACACTACTTGACATTTAGACTTGGAAGGTACCACGTATTGTATACCTACGTAAGTATATTCATGAGTCTACACGTAGTCTATAATATTAGAGACTATTAGACTATCATCTTTTCCATACGTGTGGTTTAAATTTGTCTTATAATATTATTTTATTTAGATATAAATTAATGTAATATAAAAACTTATTAGTTGTGGCACACGCACTATATATTATACAGGTAAGAATATATACATACTATTATTTGAATAGGTACCAATGCAAATATAAGGCATGGTTGATTTTTTTGTTAAATAATGATATAGGTATTTAAGTAGGACTTGCGTTAAAAAATTAGTTATTATTATACTATTCACTATTATACTATTTACTTTACCATTTTAAAATTAGTATAAACACGAATGACCATATAGGTAGATATAATCTTGGGAGTTACCGTAGATTGGGTTTCGTGACAGTATAACACTAATAAATATATGGTTCTTTTTTTCTCTCGTAACCATAGTTACTTACTTACAGATTGTTTTAGGTGCACCCGATGGACATATTTTAAACGCATCACGGACTTTCTTAAAAAAAAAAAAAAAAAACGCATTAACATTATCTTTAACACATACCGCGGTACTGGTGCGGTAACCCAGCCACATGCAGTATATGTACATTTCCAGCACTGTTCATCATTTAATAATGCTTTATATCAATGTCAAGTTCGGTCCTGTTGACGGCATTTTATAAGTCGTACGCGTTGTGTGACCCTCTCTGCTCGGCGTTTGACACACGCCAATCTTTATCACGTCCAATAGTATAGGAAATTCAATAATACGTATATTAATAAAAAGCCGTCTTGTGTGAAATTGAAAAATTCAAACACAAGAGGCTTATATGCCGACAAAAACTATGTACGCCCGACAATCATATAATATGGGGGACTGTAAACTCGACCGTATATACACTGGCGGCAGATATAGATGATGATAATAATTATAATAAAAATAATAATAATACAATATATTATATTATATAATAATGCACAGTTGGTTTCAACACGTGTGATCAAACTTTTAAGTGAACGCGGTAAACCATAATAATATATACTATTGTACGTACGTAAATAATTTTAAATTGTACAAACACAATGTGCGTATTAGCTCTGGAGAACGTGTGCGAGCGGAGGTACACACACGAAAAAATTGCGATCCCGTGCGGTAAAGATAGGTAAGTATACTCGTGTTGGCGGCGAAGATAAACGGATGATCGTATTTGAAAAAAAAACCACTCACGAGCAGACAGACACGCGTGTTTAACTGGGTTGTCATTTCACAACGGGCATTTATAGAAGAACGTAGATACTTATGGAATGTATAATATAATGTGCATGCTAGCGGGATACAATGCGGTTGACAATTAGGTTGTTTTCAATGCAATCCATTGAATATAATATTTCAGCTTGCCTGGAAACATTTCGTCTCATCCGACTATTTTTCATTTTCTCCCCACAAAATCACGTATATAGTTACCTATTATACAGCTGCCGTCTGCTCGTAGAACAACATATAATATTGTTATTACGGCTCATAGCACTGCATGCCACTATTGGTATTAAATTTGTAACTCGCAGATAAAATGCATTTATGAAGGTCGCGTAAAAATAAGAGCCGGTGGGTTTATCTAAATGTACACGTCATATAGAGTACCTACACTAAAAACGGCTCACGACCGTTGTGACTCGTGGTGGATCAGTTACGACGATTCATTGGCTGGATATAAAATGTATTATTATAGTATTATACTGATGTTGGATTCGATATTAGATATAGGACATTATAGGTAACTCTTTTTAAATAAGAAATACGAATAATATTATAGTTAGTCTATATTTTTGAATATTCGTATTGTATTCAACTATTTAATTGTCAGAAATCCCGTGCTAACATATATAACCATTTTATTTCAGTCATGCTTAAATAATACCGATTTTCGGGAAACTCAATGTTCGTCGTTCAACGAAAAGCTATTCAACGGTCAAAAATACACATGGTCAGCATATTATCAAGGTTAGTATTTAAGATATTTTTTATATTGTTTTTATCATGATTAGATCCCATCATATTTAACAATAAATTCTATGTTTAAAATCAACTATAAATTAATTATGACGTATCAAAACAAAAATAAAATATCAGTTTTTAATAATAATAATTATTATGATCCTAAAATGAGTTATTTGGTTAATAGACAATAAATATAAGGTATACGATGTGAAAACAACAAAAACTAATAGTAATATCAAAAAAAAAAATCAAGACTGACCTTTGACGCTTCTATAATAATAATATTATATTCTACTTTTTTATAGATTACATAATTATTTGCAAATTAAATTTGTTAGGTTCCTATTTAGTGTTGTTGAAATTGATTTTATGGTTTTATAAATATTAAATAACAAAATCTCTTACAACTCTTTTGATCTATTTATTTATATACAAAGGTAGGTTAATTATAAAAATATAATATTATTTAATGAAAATCGCAATACTTTATAGTTATATAGGTACTTATATATATTATATTGGATATTAATGTTTTAGCTACAAATCAATGTGCATTGAATTGTCGAGCAATAGGATATCGTTTCTATGCCACCCTAAAACCGAAGGTAACAGATGGCACATCTTGCAATGGAACAGACTATTCAAGACCTTTCATATGTGTGGAAGGACAGTGTAAGGTGAGTGAATACTGATTTATTTATTAGATAATATTGAGGTAAGAAAAACCCAATAACAAGAGAGATAAAATATGTTTACATTAATAGCAGTGACATTCTCTTTTATAAAGTAAGATAAAAGTAAGACGGTGACAATAAAAATAAGGAAGAATGGCCGGATATGTCAGTTTATTACAAAGAAAAAGAAGTGTCCTAATTGGAAAATCTTAATAAATGGATAATGGGAGTATTAGAAAGATTGTTAGAAGTGGATATACAATATAGGAATACGAAAATAGCAATGTTTCTATCATAGAGGCAATATCGTTTGGGATTTGAGGGGGGGGGAGGCTAAAGCCTTACTTTGATAAAATATAATATTAAATAAGCTTAAAAAAAATATGTATAAAATGTTTGAGGGGCTATGAACATTTGGGGGATTAGCCCCTTAGGCCACCCCCCTATTTACGCCTATGGTTTCTAATAAAACGTATTGGAACTATAGGATGTATAATTTTGCTAGCGAATAAAGAACGAATCAAAGGAGTTGGAAATGAGCTTGGGGAGAAATAATAGACTGCATTTGGTTGCGAGAAGTACATATTGTGTAATTTTTTTTATTAATTATAATTGGTAATGAATTTACCAATAATATACTATTAATTATACAAATTGCATATATCACCAATATTGAATATTTTAGGTTGGAGTTTGGCTTTTGAGTATAAAGTTAAGTCATAATTTTAATTGTTTTTGAGGTATGATATTAATTTTATTTATAAAATACATCAAATACTTCAATTACTTCAATTAGGAATACATATCTAATTTGTTATTTTAGCTGTAAGTATAGTTATTATGAGTCAATCAGTATAAAGATAATTTAGGTTTAAACTATAAAGTAATTACCAATCTGTTGGATACCACAAAGGTACCCAACTATGAATCCCGGAATAAAAATCCCCCGGAAAAAAAATCCCCGGAAAAAAAAACCCCCGACGAACAACCCCGGAAAAAAAATCCCCGACTCTAGGAAAAAAAATCCCCAGACTACAATATTACTCACAACCTCATGCAAATGGTTGAACAAATATTTTTTAAACGTTAATTATAGTATCTATAATTACGTGTTCTTCTTTTGGCAATTCTAATAATATTGCATGTGGTACATTACTCACAGACTCAGCAAATATTTGACTCGGTGTTGCATGTGATATTTGTGCTTTTTTCTTCGTTGTATTTTGTAATTTTAAAGCAGCGACTGCATTTTTATTAGAATCATGTACATGGTCATGATCAAGACCAACAAATATTGGATTTTAAATATTTAAACTAGTCTTAAGTACACTCGGACATTTTAAAGAGCTAAATTTAGAACATCGCCAACGTAAAAAATTTGAACACTCTTTTTGAAAATGATAAATAAAGCCGATGTGCGTAATTTTAGGTTTTTTACCATTAATTTTTTAAAATTTCCAGCGTTTCCATAGCGTAGTCGTTTTGTACTTGTGTATCGTGTAATACTAAATTTGTAGCTAAGATAACGAGTATCCAAATTATGTTCGTGAGCCCATTACAGATTAGATAGGTAGGTGTAACCTTTTACCTTCTATTATATATTATCAAAGGTATATACTAAACCGCTTATCGTCAAAATGTCACAGAAAACGCAATATTTTATTTCGGGGATTCAATATTTACAGAATTATACCAACATAAAATATATAGGTACCTATATTTTGTATAATATTTTTGTATACTATGTTTTACTAAGTTAAACTGTAGTATATACGTATCGCATCTTAATTTTTTATATTTTTTAACATATATTAGTAATTATATAATAGAATATAATATACGTATTTGTCATTAAATATTAATTAATAGATACTAATTACGTTCACAATATCTTTGTTCAACCATGAATGGATTGTGAGGAATTGTAGCTGGGATTTTTTTCCTCAGGGTCGGGATTTTTTTCCGGGTTTTCGTCGGGGTTTTTTCCGGGGATTTTTTTCCGGGGGATTTCCGATTACCCAACTATAGCTGGTATAGTATATAATATATTTTTTTATCAAGCCTTCATAAAATTAACTAACTCCCTCGAGAATGCTTTTTTCAGTGATTAGTGAAAACTTGTAATTTTTTTGTTTACTATTAATCAACTGGAATATTATAATATTACTCGTGATTCGTGGAGCGTACATATTAAGCTATAGTCGGTATTTTCCGAATCGTTTGTAGACTATATTTAACGGATTGTACACACATTAATGCGTGTATAGTGCGTACCATCTTGAGTGGCGTTGTTTTGGATATTATTATGTTATTATACGTAAGGAAAATAAGGTGTCTAGTATATATTTTCCCTCCGGGATACGAAACACCTTTTCACCCCAGAGAACGTGCTGGGAATCATTTAATTTATAGACGATGACTGAGCAACTAATTACCCTGGTACCGCCTACAAATCATCAGATTAGTTCTGATTATGTCTCAGTCGTGGGCCACAAAAGCTTTTGCGCATGACTGAGTTATTTTCATACTGTTTATTAGTCATTTCTAATATTGTAAAATGTAAATGTTTTTTATTATATAATATTCCGAAGAAATCAGAATACATGGTAGGTATTGGTTTCTTGTAGACATATTTTTATACAATTCCACAGGATTTTTTGTTATTATAACATTTAAAATCTATCAACTATTATTTGTGAATAATTGGATTCGTTATATAATAATTACGTATAATATCTACTATGAAATCTAAGAAAACTTGTATTAAAAAACGGTTCAATTATTTAATGTTTATAGTTTATGTATAGCTTTTAATAAGCTGTATGTTGCAAGTACCTCAATCAAATTATTTAATATTCTGTAAATATGTATTTAAAGTATTCATATGCGTGGCTCTACTGACTGACTTGAGTGGTTTACAGAATAAAAGCATATTATAGCTATAAAAATATTAATAATTTTGGAAGATATTTTTTTACGGCTTATTATAGATCTTAATAAATTATTAAGCCATAAACTTGATCATACTTGAGTTTTAGTTTAGTAAACCAGTTGAACAAATACTTATATTATTATATTTAAAAAAATATTATGAGGTCATTGAAAACTTGTAAAAGAAACTGGATTAGTTTTCATCATTTATGGGTTTTATGATAGTTTGCAACGAGATCAAAACAAAATTAACGTCTATTATTGACAATAAATGACGAGAGAAATACTTTTAAAATGCTATACATATAGTAAACGGTCGATCGACAACCGGCTTGTAAATAATAGTGTATAGTGTAACGTTTTTAATGATCCATAGCTACATAGGTGTGAACATGGAACCGCGTAATTACATACAGCTACGCGTATACCTACTTTTGGGCGGTTTCCTCGACTAGCTCTCTCGTTTCTGTTGTCCATTACAAAATAATATTATGAGCTAACCGAAGCAATAGCAGCTATAATATATTTTAAATATAGATTTTGTATCACGAAACGACGCCGTTTAAAGGTATTTTAATATTTTATCTAATTTACAATGCACTATTAGTCGTCGTATTTTGATTAAAACGAAAGTGGTTTAAATAATATTAATAACAATAATATTATGTAGCCGTAGCGCCACAGACAGTAGTAGTTCCGCAACACATGTTGCACGTGTGTGTAGTGCTGACTGAATTTCGGAAGGAGTATGTTATTGGATATTATCATGATAACTATATTGACACGAAATATCTATTTCGTTACATTTTAATCATAAATTTATGATGATGTTTACTTACACAAAGATACGTATTCAAAATACTTTGGCTGTTCGTAGTCGTGTAGCAGACAGCAGTGTGGTGAAAATAACGACTTGAGATAATTTTTGAAAGACGTAAGCCTTAAAGTTATTTTGTCGATTATTCTATGCTAATATTTAATGACTTGAGGTGATCGTATAAAAATTTAATTTCAAGGATCAGTTAACATAAATAATAGTATTACTTCTTTCTGTAAATCCATATAAGAGGTATGCAACTTGTCTTGTGCATGCACACTTATTTCAAAACAAAATTGTGTACTCTACTGGAATATGATGTTTTATAAACAAGTCACTATACAGTGTGGACCAGTAGCTTATACGAGTGTAATGTATTATTATCAAAGGCGAGGAAACAGCGCAGAGAGCCGTAAACAAATTATTCATTTGTCTAGAAATTAATCAATCTATTATAGGTACATTTGTCATAGTATACACACATTATCATAATACGAAACCTATCACGTGCAGTTGCATAATTTATTTTGTAAACTGGGTTGCCGAGTCCTCGCCTATATTTACCACCGTTCAGGATTAAAATGGACGATCGAATGAGGAAATACGATCTGTATTTTGTTGAGTGGCAAAAATGACATGTCGAGGCTCTTAAGTAGGCATAAAGCACACGTTTCGTAATAATTATAAGTTGCATATACCTAGGTAATATACGCACCGATGGATTAAAATAGTAATATAAATATTTACCTTTTATACATGGACATATTTTTGTTTTTTTTTACATAAGTTTATTACAATATGTACGTCATACATTTTATAAAATATGTAAATCGTGGTTCACCACGCATCCGTGTTGGTGTTCACGTATAAACTACTTATATTTGGTCGATTCTTGTAAGTCTTGTTACAAACGTAAATTACGACGAACAACAATATCACGTATCCAATAATTAATAATGTTCGGGTTGCATATAAATCAAATAAATCATGCTCGTCAGCTGTCATCAATGTTTCCAGGTAGTCCGTGTGATTCTGCAATGGTTGAAAGTCTTCGTTATATAGTGGACTTTCGTCTAAAATTATTGACATAGAAACAACGCGACGAGTCAATAAGAACGGTATAATATTCAATACAAATATGAAAAACATTTTTCACTGGAAAATCCGTAGGCAGCAGTTATTAACACTCTTATTATTATTATTTGTTTTTAATTTTCATATACTATTATTAAGTATGTTCGCTTTTAGGGTTGCCACGGTAATATAATTACCTTAATGTTTTAATGTTCATATCCAATTAGGTATCTTTTATTTATTATCACACGGCTAAAATTATCCTAATAAATAAGTATATGCAACTATTACTTAAATAGGTACTATTATAATATTATGTTAATTAAAAACAAAATTTTCGTTAATATTTTTCAATTGACTTGTTGTCATTGTAAAAACAACATTGTCAAGATTAAATCTTAAACTGAATAGTTTTGTATTCAATAATGTGTAAGTGTAACAAATTTATTTTGTTTATGTTACTAGAAATATTTTTATTATTAAAAAAACTCTGTAAATCATTTTTTATTTATCAATCACGTTTTTAATAATAATGTCTTATTTTGAGTAATAGTTATAAGTACCCATACTAATCGTAAACAATGTCGCTTATGGAAGAATTAATTAAGACGTATAAGTCAGTAACAATGCAAACACACTGTACTATACAGTGGAGGCAGTTTAATATATTTAAAATTAAAAATAAATGCAAATATTGTGTGTAATATGACTTTCTATAATTTTATTGAAGTTTCTAAAATTATTACTTCAGGCAAAAAAAGATTGCAGATAAAATAGCCGAGTTATTTTCATCTAATAAAAAATATTTATCATACTTTTATTAGATGTCTGGAAGGCAATATTGTTCATATTATATTTTTTTTATCTTTACTATCTTTTTCTATTTTAGATTCAGAGTGTAGTGAGGCACATATTTTGTTTTCAATAGTGATTTTCGTATGGACATATTTTTGGATAGTGAATAAACTTAAATATACGATGGATTCATAAAGTATTTTTTCTCATTGATATGATATTTTATCTTGGAGTCATTTCGAAGAAATTATTTTTTCAAAATGTAATCATTAAATTGAATACGCATGTGACAGAACTTAGATTTTTGAAACAGACGTGTTGGTAAGCTGAAAATAAAATACATATTATATAGGTACCTACATTTTTTCGACTTACTGTGATCATATTATTTTTGCATTCTGGCATGCTTCCAGTAGTACCCATCGATCATAACAAAGGAGTGTCAGTAGATGATTGATATTGCTTAATTTATAAGTTAACCTCGTATAGAATAAGAAGAGTAAAACTCACGACGATGCGAAATAATTATAGGTCGCGCTTTTTCTTCGGTATTTGATCCGTTGATGAGACCTATTGTTAGATTATAATGTAAAACATTGCGTATAACACATAGTATTATGCGTAGGTTAAGTTACAATAAAATATATATTATATTTTATGAAGTACCTTTATATTATTATGTATATAAATATTAATTATGAATTGTAAAATGCGATCGCCAATGTGTACGATACTATTTATTATACTATATTAGTTTAGGTACATATTATTATATTATGGGTGTGTGTATTTATGAATAGGTCGTTGAGTCGTTTTGAAATAATTAAGTGAAACATAATAGGTAGGTACATTGATAAAAATCTAACTAGTACACAGTCATAATATGTTTTGAGTGAACTTTATTTAACAATTTTACGGTTATACATTGTCTTATACTACCTATGTCCTATATGTTTGAGTTGAGTTGTAATCGAGTTAGATTTCTAAAAGTGATCTTGTTTTGATAATTTATTTTTGATTGTCTTAAGATTAAAGTTTAGCTAAATATGATAACTAATAAGTAAATTCTGCGGATATGCGTGTTCGATCAGTACACGTAATATTTTGGAGCTTGACAAATATTGCATTATTTCTCGTTTCTTTATGTGTTGAAAACCAATTTTTGTATTCCCTATTCGTATATTGTTTTGAATGATACGTCATATATTATTATTAGGTACCTACTTAATTAAATGAGACCTAAATATTTTATTCTTGCAAACTTTTTATTGAGTCCTATATATTAACCGCATGCGTTACATTTGAAGACTATTATAATTTATAATAAATAAACTATTATAAATAAATATTATTATAAATATTATAATATTTAAATATATTTTAAGAACAAAATATATATGCGTTTATAATATATACAGTTAACTGTTAAGTATTTCAAGATTTCAGTAGGTATGCGATATGTATAATGTATTGTAAATAATAATTGTTATTGAATTTTACATGTTTTGATCCTTCGAGTATATTTTGTTGTCTAATACTCTATTGATCATTATATGATTATATGATCTTCGATGCTATTTGATGGTTCTCAGAATATCAATAATGCTATATTCAAATATTAAGGAGTTTATTTATTAAAATTGTATTACCTTTAAATATTTTGTTACCTATAGTGTAATAACTTTGAAGTATGAATACTATCAGAATATATTGGAAATAATCATAACCATATTTATTATTGTCATTGTGTATACCCAATAAATAATAATGTATGATTCAAAAAGTTACTCAAATAATACAAATACGGTTGTATTATTATCAGTGTTGATATTTTTGAAATTAATAAGGGCTCGATTTGAATATTGCTAAATATAACAAATTATTGGCAATACTTTTTTTATGATAATCATTACCTATAGTTGTTTGTACGTGTATACTATTTTTTTTATTAAGAGATTAACCAGTAACCACGGTATATTTATAATTCTAAAGGAAAATATTGTTGTCGAATATAATTAGCATATGTGTAGATCCGTATCTTATTTTTGTTTTTTATACAGATTTCAGTTTAAATATATTCAATGTAAAAAAAAAAAAAATGTTTAATATTTCTCTCGATCACCACCAATCATAATCATCGGATCTATGTAATGTTGTGTACCTCGTGGTTATTTAATTATTCTAAAGCTGTAAAAAAATGAAACATATATATGTATAGGTAATATAATATAATATAATAAATAAACGTTTTTCGAAAACCAAAATAAAAGACAAAACAATAATATTCTGGTAAAACACCGTTTTATGAACGTTAATGTTCACGAACACGAAGTCTATTATTCGCCGTTATTGTTTTTTCTCAATAAAGTTATAAAACACATTACACATTACATATTGCTCATCTATAGAGATAGGTAAAGATTAGATATTATACTAAAGGGCAACATTTTGCACGGCTAAGCATGAGTTCTTATTATTACAAAGGCGGCCCGCAGAGTAATATTTGTTTAAACGTTTTTGGAAATATTTGTCTAAGATAATTTTAAGTCATTGTGAAAAAAAATACACTTTTCACTGTTTCTTATCTTTTTAATTTTTTTACTCTTTCGAACGACAATATATTATTGTTATACCTACCTATATACCTATTTTTAATTTCATATTCTGAGAATTTAAATATACGGAGCGGGACTGACGGAAAAAGAATTATGTTTGAATAAGCTGCAGTAGGTACTTACTTATTTTTGAAGTTGAAACAAATTTATTTGCATATTTTATTAGCCAATTACCTATTATACCTTGGCAATTTGTTTAAAAAAAAATTTCGTCAGCCACACGGTGACCATCTATATTGTTAATAACACGACGATATAAGTCTGTTCATTAAGTTGTGGCGAACAGCTTGAGCTGTGTTGTCGAGCTGATCGCCCTAGGCTTTTCAGGAATGCGTATCTCACCCTATACACTTTGTCGGGGGTTCGTTTTGTACAAAGGCAGGAGCCAGGTGGTTTATTAATTGGCTAATAAAATATGCAAATTAAATTGTTTCAACTTAAAAAATAACCGAGTAGATACTGCTTAGTGCTTAGGTATATACAGAAATCCTCTGTTTTCCATGGGCCGTCCCGTATATAAAAGTAGAATTTCAATCGAGTAGTTAATTACTTACATAGGCGATAGGTATTAACATTTTAACTAATAATAATAGCGGAAAAGCATTTTACGGAGTTCCTGCTCAGCTGTGCCTCTTCACTCTGCTCTACTAAGCTTTAAATAACTGTTCGAAGTTCAATTTTCATAATATATTATTATTGAAATACTCAGAAAAATATTTTTCTTAGGATTATTAAATTGAAAATGTATTTTACAATTCAAAAAAGTAAAACAAATAACGACGAAAAATATAAATTTTTAAAAAATGGTTTTGCGAGTTGTTTTAACAAAAATATTTTCACAAACGTTTATAGTACGTTTTGAGATAATGAGTGTTTACTGTCAAAGAATAATCATCTATACAATACTACCACACCGCGAAAAAAGAACCCTAGTAAATACAACCTCATGTGAAAAAAAAGCGGGATCCTGGTTACATATAAATACATATATAGGTGTGAAAATCTAAAAATATTTTTTTTGTTTATATATTATTGACATTTTCATACAAATGTATTATGACTAAAGATATTATGAAATTATATAGTTTTTATTTAAAATATAATATTATTCACATTTTAAACAAAATGTATTATGACTAACGGTTTGTTCTTAAATCATATACCATTATATTTACAGTCATTGAAATCTCGTTAATATATTTTGTTATGTACCTACTCTATTGCTGTGTTACATATATTATTTTAGGGTTATTTTTTCACGAGGTTATTTTTTTCGGGGTCTAAATTGATGGGTCTATTTTGTTTTCGGGGATTACCTATTTATTAGAGGATTCCGATTTGTTTGTACATAGGTTTGTCGATATTCTTTAGCGTCGGAGGATTTCGCGCCGTCGTGAACGCAATCAGCTGCTGGACATATTATAAGTACCTACTGCGTATATCCGATACCGTAGCACAATTGCAAATCCTATAATAGTCGTTTTACTATTCTATACAGCTGTGATGTACGTAGATGATATCTTTATTGTGTTGTACTGTATACTCCGATGTACCTATCGATTTGCGTCCGGTTCAATAGCGCGGAAACGTTATTGAACGCACTTTTATAGAGCGGCTGTTTGCGTTCCCATTATAACCACCGTATATTATAATAACATATATAGATATTGAGCAATGGATACACACGCGCGCTCGTAACCTCATGCGAACCGGTCGCGTTTGAAATGGTTTTAATATCCGGAAAACTAGGCGTGCACACTTTTTAGAACGGTTCGGGGAAAAAAAAATACCTCATTGTAGTATTGACTATCGAGACCATCAGCCGTGCAATTCGTATATACCGCACATAGGCACACAATATATATTTAGGCCTTCCGTTATGCGCGCGCACCTGCCGGCTTGTATTCGGGATTTTATCTAGGGGTCACTGAAGCCACAAACTGTTTTTCGACTTTTTCAAATCTTCGTTTTCTACCTCCTCCCCCCAGCAAAACACCAGAGAAAAAAAACTTCAAAATAATTATGTATACATTTTTCTTTTTTATCGGAAGTGTAAAAAGGATATTTATTATTTTTCATTATAGTATATACTGCAGTGGTTGTCTGTTATTTAAACTTTCGTCATTCCACATATTTTGATGTACACGTTATAGCTCATATAATAATAAATCCTTTAATCGTACCTATTTAAGTTTTCAAGGATTAAACATTAGAGCGAATATTATAAGACACTTTACCATATTACAGGTTCTTCTGTATTTCAAATCGAATTATATAAAAATTATACTTTGCTTACTTTTATCAATCAGGTGTCAGGAAGTCCATCTTTAATTATACAGGTCAAATATATATATATGTAGTTTAATATTGAAGCGGTGGTAATACAATAATTTATGTAAGTACCTACAACCTTCTTATACAATAGGTAATGTTATCTCGGTTTACAAAAAGTATCTTGTCTTTCAGTCTTCGGATATAGTCTTAATACTTGTCTATATTATGACTCTTTGATTATAATTTATCTTTATCAATCTTTATCTTAATTCATCGATAATAATAAATATTAAATAGATTTAAAATTCCATTGAGACAGCCCAGATCTACTGATTTTTTTCAACAGGCCTAGTCTCCCAACCCTTTTCCTCCACCATTACTATTATTTCGTAATTCTATCGTTACTTTCATTCTTTTATAAAATATATAAAATTACGACAGACTTATTTATTTAGGTGAGAGGGAGAGGGTGTATAGATGTTTACACATAAAATATTATATATTATGCTATATTGTGTATCGTGTATAGCAGCATTTATTTATCATATAATATCATACATTTTATTAAAGCATTTTACATGCGAGAAATTAATTTTCTATAGGTACCTACCTTTCAAAAGAAACCATATATAATACTGTACGACTTATTTCAAAACGAAATACTCGGATGATTGACATGAATAATATTATGTTAGTTATGACCGTATGGAAATGCAAAACAAAGTGGACACATTAATAACGTTTAACATAATCCAGTCCAAAAAATACACATAGGAACCTACTGCTTCGAATGTCACGAGATCAGTGTCTATCGTACTTAACGGCGGATTTGGTGTACGCCGAACACATTTTTTCGAGGATTAATCCTCCCGAACACAAGCACATACCATGGTACTTTACGTTTCTACAGATCGTTCTCAACACACATACTGCACACTGTCAATGTGTTCCGAGACAAAAATCTTATAACATTTCGGTCGTTGTATATATCGCACGCTTTACGAAAAAAACAAAAAACAAAAACCAAAAAATCTTATCACCGGCGATCGTAATTGGTACCCCGGAACGAAATGGCTTCCAGACTAGTAGTGTTTTTTCAATCCCCTCTCAGATGATATTATCTTCGAAGAAATTAAGATATCGCGGGCGATCGGTTTTCGTGTGCTAGTCAGTTAATAGAGCTATTAAGTTGGGCCCGGCGGCGGTGAAAAACATTTCGTCGGACATGTAAAATACATATTTTCGCGCGATAATGATTTTGACTTTTCGTCGATATAGGTAGGTACTGTTCTCATAAACCCGCGGTGTATCGAACATTGTCCGTGGCTTATCCTTGATCTTTTTTCACATTTTTTATTTTTTTATACTCGCCGGAATATCGGGTGTCGTAAAACTTTTAACTCTTATTATGTTAATTCCTTTGTTTTTCAGTTAATGCGCGCTGTACATACTATTATTATAATTATTTCATTGTAATGCATTTTTCTTCAACATAAGTGACCCAAAACGATATCGTGTATGGAATTCATAATTTAATATACCTACTTGAATATGAAAATCAGTATAATAAATTGTTATTGATTATTATGTACAGGGTGATTATTTTAAATTTAGTACCTACTCTCGTATAAATCTTACATGTTTTTATGCTATTGAAAATATTGCTTTTATACACGCATCGAAGAACACTTCATATAGTCTATAACGTTATGTTTATTTACGACAAATCTAATTTTTCTGTCGGGAACTTTACCTTTTTTACTTTTTTTTTATAAAATCTTTATTTTTAACTAAAATGTAATAAAATAAGTAATAACATACGCTTTATCTCGTTGTGCATGGTTAGACATTACAGTTTTGTTGTCATAAAAATTCAAAATTGTATTACAATATCACATGAGACTTTTGAAGCAGTTCCACCCATTGCAGATAAAAGACATATAGTACTAAATGAAAAAAAAAGAAACGTAATAAAGTCGTAAAACCAATAGGTACATTCTTCATATTTTATTCGCTCAGAATCTAAAATTGTACAATACACCTAATCCTGTTAGTTAAATCCTTGGCAAAATAATGACAAGTTAATTTCTTGATGTCCTTTTTACATTTGTGATGTTTATCCGTAAATGCCGTATAATATGGTGTACCTACCATGTACACGTGAATAGTATTTATTAACGTTTCTGTGATAACGACTGTATAGTGTAAACTGTTTATAGTGATTGTTCTCGTTCTTCAACATAATACGACATTATTTTGGAGATTTATTATATTAATATAGTAATGTAAATAATAATATCATAGGTGATAGGTACATGGGAAATATTATAATATATTATAATATGCATTTACGGCTTTCATTTTTTAACGAACAAGTGGTGCTGTGTTTAGAACTTATACATCTTTACTCCTACCATGAAGAATAAAGATATCTTTATTCTTCATGACTCCTACAAAATGGTGGCCACAGGCTATATTATTATAATATTCTGTATACAACCAGAATGCCAAAAATTGCAAACTAATTGGTACGTTTTAAAACTTGTAATTTGTATCATAATATAATGTACCATGTAAATTATATAATATACTAATTGTATACAGGCACTATAAATATTATTCTATATGCTGTATGATAATGTAATATATACATATACATTTTAACATATTCAACTTATAAGAAGGTGTGTTATCACATCAATTTATTTTAAATTAGTAGTTTTAAAAATGGAATCGACATTTTAGGATTATTTCATATTTAATGCGTGCAGGTGTTATAGTGTTATAGATAATAGTTTTTCTATATTAATTCATCTAGTTAGCAGTATAGGTACATAATAACATAATATTATTAAAGATTCATTTTTAAAACTATGCGTTTTATTCAATCAAAATTGTTTTTACAGAAAATAAAGAATATACGGACAATTATGATATTATTATTATAATAAACAATAATATTTATGCGAATAACTAATATCTGCAGTTCATGAAAAAAACACTTAAATAATTATTTATATATTAATAATAATGGTTATATTATATTCATAGATATTATACTCTTATTGAAGTTTTTTACCCTATTCTTGGTCTTATTTATGAAATAAGGTTTAAAAGTATTTAATAGGAAACCATTATAAAGGAAACCCAATAAACTATTTTGTTAATTAATGTTTTGATGGACTACTTGTTGCGTACCATCTAAATATTGGTGGATAAGTGGCTTCTAGGGTAAATTTCGTCCACGAAAAGGGTATAGTATATTATACTAAGTACTAACTACCAAGTATAATATTTTAATTTATAGTTCATTTGGACTATAGATGTGTCAGGTATATTAATTTAATGTGAACTTCTTACATTTTAGTGTAGTATACTTGCGTCCCGCGTTAAAAATAATTAATCAGAAATCTTTAAACATCGTATATAGCTATCACACCAAAAATAAAAACTCAATATTAGGTACTTCTCGTCTTATAACATTGAAAATATTAGTATCATATTTGATATACATTTTATATATTGTAATTTATACTCAACTACTGCAAACAAACTGAACCTTATAAATAACAAATACCTCCTAATAGCAGAAAAAAATCAGCGACCTAGAGTGTCCGGTATTTAGAGGTTTCAGTGTTGCACTGTTTATTATATAAAATAAGAAACTGACTGATTGGTATATCTCAGGGGTGGCCAAACAGTCGATCGCGATCGACTGGTCCATCTTGGACGATTTCTAAGTCGATCCCCATTGTTAGAATTTATTAATTATTCTTATATATTTGCAATTTAGTACTTAGTAGATACACTTATTAAATACATATGTTTCCGAATAACCTGTTAGTGTGAAATGGCATTTTCTCACATGAAAGTTATAATTTATAGAAGCTGAGTAGGTTAGTTTTAGACTTTAGCACAGCGTCTTCGCTTGGTCATGATGTGCAATGACACGCTTCTACATCAACAGTAAAATGTTTATACATTTTAAAATTACTTAAAAATTTAACATGAAACACTCATTTTAGATAACTTAACACTTTAATTTTATTATTTATATAAGTATGTTTATTATTAATATTAAATATTTTTTTTTACATTAGTCGATCCTAAAAGTAAAAATATACCCTCAGTAGATCTTAATCAAAACAAGTTTGACCACCCCTGGTATATCTGTACAGTGTACAGTGTAGGTACATACCTATCTCAAACCACTGCACTACTGCAGGGTCTAGAAATTCGAAATTTTGTACAGAGACTTTTTATATTATACAGACAAACACTAAGAAGGGATTTTCCAAAAAATAAGGATGCAAACTGCAAAGTTAGTATTTTTGTCACGAGTTTGCTCTGGAACCACTTAGCCAATCGTCAAGCATTTTGTTTTAGATTTATTGAACACACAATGGAACAGGGTTTAAGCATAATTTCATAGACCCAACTCTTGTCCTCGGAAATGAAAACGATGAAATAGGAATACAGCTGTGGTTGTATGTCCGATTTTCACTACGACTTCTTGAAGAAAATGTTCTACGGAACCAACGACTTGACCGTGTTAAAAATGTTTATTGTTAATTTTCCCATCTTAGGTAAACCAAAACTGGTTTGCTCTCGAAGTTATTTTACCAACACTCAAAACGAAGTACACCGAGCGCCGTATTTTATATTATATTTTAATTTGTTTCCCGGACATCTGATAACACAGCTAGTTATTCTACATTTCTACATAAAATATATAAGTATATTGAAATATTTAGTAGATAAGATATTAGAAACTAAAATGTATGAAATTATATTGTATTAGCATTGAGCAGGAAAAAATAATAAATAGATAATAAACAAAAAATAACACTATTATGAAAAGTCTGATCCCTATATGTCTACATTTAAACATATTAAGACTATTATAGGATTTTACATACATTTAAATTAATAAGTCGATATCAAATACATTGTAAAATATTAATAATGTGAATAATCAAGACTTTTATAAGTATTGCTTTCTCACAAGGTAGAAATTTCACTGTTGTTGGAGTGTGTTTTGTGGCGCCAATACCTACTACAAACGGCACGACAATAGATAATTTACTATATAATATTATGTGGTTGAAATCAATTTCCATAAACAATTCAAAACTCTACTTTTACATAGGTAGCACGTAGACGGGTAGTACACTCGAATGAAATAGTATAATGGTTCGTCGGTGTTATTATGAAGATTGACTGGTTTTAGTTTATGTACAGTAGTTGAGTACCTACCTAGTTGAGTAGTCGAGTAGTGAGAATTTTTCGAAGTCAAAACGTGTTTGCATCATATACATTCGATAAATAAGAATATATTGCTTATTTTTATGGCTAACTGATCTTTCAAGACCATGTAAATTGCTAACTCCTACATTTTAGAATAATGTATATTTAGATCATTGGTTTATTTGAAATAGCTGATGTCATGCATTTTTTTCTAAAATAAGTTAGATTATACAGTAAACAATTGAATGATGTAACACACTAATACGTATATTATAAGTTATAACAGTCAATTATACAGCTAACTTGTATAGTTATACGCTCACCTATTTGTATATTTATACTTATTATTTATCTGTACATATCGTGCACTCGGAGACATGGGGTGTATATTATTATATTGATTAACAAGAAAAGTACCAACACAGCTATATGGTAATGGCTATACAGCTAAACAGCTATATATACAGCTTTACACGATACATCGTTGATTGAGATAAATATAGTAGCCCATAGGCATGGACTATATGGAGTATCCCTTCATGTCTATGAATCGAATGTATAATAAAATATAAAATTACCTACTGTTAAAATCAAATTGTATACGTGAGTATAATATATCTGTATGCAGTAATAATGTTATTCATAACTTACAATTTTTATTCGTAAACAGCACTGCACGTACGAGTCGCCGATAAAACTATTAAAATAAATTAGATAAAAGTCATTATGTTAAATTTTTATGTGTTTGAATATTGTATGCTACTCAATCCATGAAATAACATTGTTTAAAAATATGTGGATGTACCTTCCTCTATATCGTATAAACCATTTGGAATTTAACAGCATACGACTCACGTTCTTTATATACATACCTATATAGCATTGTTAATTATTATCACCATTCGACTATTTACTATAATAATAATATATGCACTTGTAGACTTCAATAGTAATATGTACCATAAAAGTGCAATAAAGTAGATGAATATTTTATTGGCGTGGTCTATTTTCAAATGATTTTTTTCATCTTCTGACGTCATGGCTTTTGGGCGGCAAAAATGAATAGGTATAATATACTAACCGATTTTTGCGTGGGCCAAGACGCGCCGTTCTATTTTCATTATCCAAAACCAGACCTAGTGTATTTATTAACCCACCAAATAGCTGCAATATATATAATATTATTTATCCAATCTGTTTTGTATACGATTTATTACGGAGCGGATCATTTTTTTTACTTCACGGTCATCGGTTAAAAATGCGTATACGATATAAGCCGCGCCACTGTATTGACGGTACGAGAATAAATTCGATCAAGTTTATACATGGATGTATCGTCGTTCACGGGAACGAACCTCCTATGTGTACAATTTATGGTTTTGAGGTTTTGATATCCCTGGATTCAGAAAAAAAATAGATAGGTATTTATTGATAAAATCTCCAATGTGATATTTGCATCGTAGAATTAATGAAAAATAATAAATAAATTCTCCTATGTGGTACCTATGCAATAAATTGTTATACATAGCTTATGAAATATCTCCTGTGTGTTATCTCCACAGTAGAAAAATCCTCCTATGCATTACTAACTATAAATCGTTTATGAAATAACTCCTATGTGATTTTTTTATTTAAAACGTTTTTTGTGTTTCCTGAAAACTTTTTTCACATAATTATTTGACATTAACAATATTTACTATATAATTTAACGAACCGCATACCTGTAGTTCGTCAACTCAAACTCGAAATACTCATAAGTCGTAAGTACAAGCAGTTTTCGGAAAACTGTCCGGCACAAAATCTGCACGCGGCCGTCTATAGCGATCCGCTCGGTAAACACTTATACAGTTATACCAAAAATAATATAATAATCTTTACCGTACCGGTCAGAGTCCTTATACCGGTATAAGGTAGGTATAACCACTAGATAATAATCGATATCGTCGTTCGGTGGCCATAATAATAATTATTATTAACATTTACAATGTGGATTAAAATACAATATAATATTCAACCGTGTAATTGACAGGCCCCGTCATGATACTCGTTATCCTCATCGCATCTACCCCGGGCCATTCATTGCCAATGGTCCGGTGCGCGTGACGTCACAACCTAAATATATTATTATTATCATTATAATAAATAGTTATGATAATAATAATAATATTATCGTGTAAGTATAGTGGTTATTATTTATTCGGCGCTCACGTGTAATTACGGCGTACCTGTTGAGTATATAGTGTTGACATCTCCGTGCGTGGAAAATAATATATTATAATTTTTCGATCGCGAAACCGCAGCCTTGATTATCGTTTTAAAAATGTGGACTAACACTCTTATAATAATATTATTATACATCGGTTGTGCAAGTAGTATTCCAAATTCAATGTTATCGCAGTGCTCTGTTCGATCTCGTTAATTATTTAATAAAACGTTACATTAAATTTATCTAAATAATCTTGAAAAATATCTCAAACAAGACGTTTTGCTTTCAGTTTTGATAAACAATACCTAACTTATTCTATACCTTTTTTTCCTAGCGTCTATAGAGGTACCTACCGGTTTTGTTATATACCCAATAAGATATTAAATCTGGAACAATATCTATTGTGTTTAAGATTATAATATACAGAGGAAATATAATTTAATGTTTTTTATCGTTATCAATATTTATATTTTATGTTTACAGAGTTATATACACTATTTTTATGTTTTTTACTTACTGTATTTAGAGAGTAATTGGATTGCTGAAAACAATTTAATATTTAGTTCGAAGTTCGAACATGAACACAATATAACAATAAGCAAAACAACTTGAGAGAAGATTGTTAAAATTCGCGTCTGATGATTTTTCTTCAAAACCGTATGTTTACTTAATTTCTTCGACACGATTTTCTATGCGCGGAGTAATTATTAAATGTAACCAAAATATACCCAGACTTTCAGACTTGAGTTTTTAAGGTGTTTCATAAAAACATTGATCATTCATTCTATCCCAAAAAACTTAACCGTAAAACCAATGCATTCCTCAGTTCAGTCAAATCACTTGAACATCTTGTGTTTACTATATACACACGATTTAGTTCAAACAAATTTAAATTTCATTACACAACGCTGATATTTTCCATTATAAATAATTATTATTGTAGAACCCTAATAATAATCACGTCCTACATATTATACAGTGTAATACTTATTAACTTAATGATGATGGAGCTGAAAAAAACTGTTTTCATTGAAGCGTCAATGCGTAGGCAGTTGTGAATGCTGTGATCAAAATTATTTCGTGTTTATGCATGTATTATGTATTAATACATAATATGTTGTATGATACTTAAATTGAAGATGACTTTCTCAGCTTGTCTATTTTACAATGGCTTATAAATTACTTAAGCCATCATAGCAGCAGTGATTATATAGTGTTCTATAAAGTTTTAATTATATTTTACCTGATTACAGTTTGTTTAAAATTAATTTCGAGCTAGTATTAATTTTTTACTAAAAACATGACGTAAAAAAACCGATTAACTAAAACTTGAGTTATTTATGGTTAGCTATTAATTTTATTAATTAGAAATGCAATTTAAGTTACATTAATTTTGAACACTAAATGGCCAATGTAACCAAATTTAGACAACATCTAATTGTTCTATTTTAGAAAGTACATACATCATAATGTGTTATAATATTATGTACATTATAAGATAACTTTAAGTAATTATACTATAGGTCATGGGTGTAAACGTAGTAGTAATAACAAGTCATGGTGGCTTAAATATTATTGAGCTAAGATATTTTGTTCTTAATTTCATAATCTTAAGCCTTATTCAAATGAAAACTTTTATTTTTATTTCACTTTTTACATTTTAATAATAATAATATTTTCTTTATTACGGAAATAAATTCCAATTACAGTTTTTTTTCATTTATCACGTATAATGTATATAATATATTATATATACGTACATTATCAGTAATTTATATATAACAATAATAATAATTCAAATAGTTTTAAAAATAAAAGAATAAATAGGTATCAATATCATACATTAAAATATCTAAATTTATAAAATAAAAAACAAAGTGAAATAAAAACGAGTTATTAATTAAGATTTTAGTACCTAATTTGTTATGTATTTCTTATAACATTTGCCATCAAAATATTTAAATATTTACAAAAAAAATTAAAATTATTTATAGTTACCTGCGGACATTAAAATATTGGATGGAGAATTTCGAATATAATTTGTAGTTAAATGTTCTGTGTAGGATAAGATCGGTAGATAGTTTATTGGATTTATTTTAAAATTTATATTTTGTAGTAATTCCAGACAATCAATCATATTATTTAATAATTTTAGTAAAAATTTTAATTTAATTTCCATAAATCGTTATGTTATAGACTGTATATTAAAAAAATGGATTGTAAGTTGTAAAATTGTAATCAGAATAGGGTGCTCTGTAAACAAAACATTCATAACATAAAAATCTGATAAATATTTTACAACTTGGGTACTACCAGAAATGAAGGAAAAAAACCAAAAAAGAAGTGGTTCAGTGAATCCATACATTTTAGGTTTATTAATTAATAATTTATGATATATCCTACCAAAGGCCTTTTCCATATCAGTTTAAATGACATCAGTTTAAGATTGATTTGCAAAAGAATCCAAGACTGCGTATTTAAATATACATAAATTTGTTATTGTTGATCTAAATCTGTGTTAGCAATTTGATAATAATTTATAACATAATATCTTTGGTAAAAAATTTACTCGTGCCTATATATATATATATATATATATATAGGATATAATTATTTTATTGATGGTTTAAAATATTGAAATATACATACTATATTGTAAGCATATAGTATTATTAATTAATAGGTATATTATTACCTGCCTCGCAGAAAAAAACTAATTTTATACGCTTACGTTAATTTAAGAATTTACACTAAGTAAATTGACGAATTGTTATTTTTAATTTATTCGGTTTCCTACTTTACGAATATTTGTATCGGTTTGTTAACAAAATTAGCTTCCGATGCTTTAAAAAAAAAAAATTTCACCTGAACGCTATACGCATGCGCACCGCGACGTAGATAGATTTAAGGGGCACGCAGCGGTCTATCAATGGGATTCTGTAAACAGTACGCGGTTCGATGCTCGCGTGAGTGTTACCGCTGGTAATAATTTATGCAAACAAACATACGAATTTAATCATATACGAGAATTCAAAGTGGTATAAAGTTTTACTTTTCATATTATTACTATTTTACGTAACAAATTGGCCACAATATATTATTTATATCGTAAGTGAAACTTAAATATTTTAACCGGGCACTATCGTATATAGGCATGTCTCGATTCCCATAAACTTATCATCATAAAAATGATCGCAAGTAAATATAGCTAGGTCGGTTTAGAGCTAAATAATAAAAAAAAATTATTTATTTACTGTTCATAATTCTTATGGATTTATTATGATGGCTGTTTAAATTCCGTACTGAAAACGAAATATACATAACATTTTTATTACACATCCATATTTGTATAACTTGGTATATTGTATAGTTAACAGTCATGTAAACGAGTATGTATTCATTTTTGTTTGTATTTTTTTTTATTTGATTTTTCATTTGATACTATCAATGCCCATTGGCCAGCTTATGTTCGTAAAATATATGATTAGGTACAAGTCCTAATTGTACAGTTTTCACTAACAGTAAGAAAAGTGTTTTATAGTAAGGTAATTATACATTTTCTAGCTTTGTCTTAAGTATTTACAAATTTACAATATTATTCAAGTTATAACTAGTGACATACTATTATTGATAATGAAACTATTGTCTGTACTGATTTAGGAAATGATATTTTTATTAAATCATGTAAATTGTATAAATAATAGCTCAAAGTATTTTTACAATTATTTTAATATACTTAAACGAAACGTTTTTGTCATAAATTGAAATTTGAACTATGTGTACCTCTAAATCATTTTTTAGAATGTATTACTCTTTAATAATTTATTCATTTACACTCTAAATTAATCAATTAAAAATATTATAGAATGAAGATACTACTCATAAAATAGAGAAAAGTTAGAAATTCGATTTTCCACAGGTATAACTTTTATGTTATTTAAATAACTACCTCATTTTGTTTCTTCGATACAATATTGATATAAGTTTTCGATCTTTTACATTTTTCTCGGTTTATATTATCGATTGTATCGTACCTATATTTGTGTTAAACATATAATCCATATTCTATAATTAAATAAAAATAGAAGTTTAAAAATTAAAACAAAAATAGGATTTTCGTTGTCATACAAATATAAATTGTACAATATCTTATGAGGATTATATCATTCATAAATTATTTTGACTTATTTATAATTTCATTTTTTAAAATACTTTTTTATACCATAGAGCATAATAATTGAAAAAAGAAAAGTAAACACTACGCTAAGATTTGTTGTTGAAGCTATTAAATCAATAAAAAAAAAAAATTATTTATTTGGTACCTACCTAAACATCTATAATTTAATTTAAAATCATTCAATACAATTTGGAAAATGTCAAAATGATGAAAATCATCATTATATATATATCATATTACATTAATACTATAGTTTCCTGGGAAGTCATAATGAAAATATTAATTATCAATTAAAAATATTTTGTTCGAATTTCTATTGTGTCAACCACTATTTTATACGTTTTAATGATTGATTAGAGGTACACGTTTTCCATCAAAACAAGCAATTATCATTTTTTTTTTTAAAATTGGACGCATGCCTTCTTATGCTAATGACTTTATGTTGGCTTTTAGTTTAAAATGTCTTATATATCTTTATAGATTAATTTATTTTTATTTTTATCCAGTTCTAAAAACTATATTATGGTTGGTTTTTCGATATTTTATTTTAACTAATAAACTACTAAATTATTATCATTATATTTGAGGATATAGTTTATTTTTATCAATTCGAATCTGCTATGACGATTTGAGTTAAAAATTATTACTTTAACGGTATAAAATGTTTATTTTTATTATTACTCGAATATTGTGCAATGTATCATAATCATTTTATTATATTGTATTGGCATCGGTCACTGTGTATACGTAATGCAAGATTCAACCAGAGAACTTTGCAGATGATATTAATATTATTATGTATGCTATTTGGCTGTATATAGTAAAATCGGAATAAATTCAATAGATCAATAAAAATCGCACTATGCATTATAATAAGCTAAGAATTCCTTTCCCCCATAAACATTTATACACAAACGTCTATATACAGTGCACAAAGTCCGCGTCCGTGACGTTATGATTTATTATTTATGAATCGTAAATCACACAACGGTTATGCCCTTTTCATCCGGACAGCCGTGACATGGAGTAGCGCCCGGCGCTCGTACCTTATAATATTATACTACGTCCATCACTGGTGTCCAATAAAATTATAGAGCAGTCAGCAGACGACCATACGACTACGACGACGCTAATTATCTCTCTATTCTCTAATAACTATATTATAATTAGTTTTCTCTCGGTCCCGGACGTATTCTTCTTACCAATATCACAATAATAATCAATGCCGATTATTCTTTAATATTTTCATTACAAATTTCTTAAATTTCGTTTTTATAATAAAATGCAAACGGCGTGCACCGCTGAGCACTATCGGCCCACATAAATATAGTAATTTGATATTTTCTACGTACTCTGAAACAGCCTAGCGCGTATCCTGATGAGAATTTAAATTAAACCACTCTTAGATGAACGATGACGTTTTAGGTGAGACGTATGTCTCTCTTTTTCTCTCTCTCTCTCTCTCGTACAGGTGCCGGTCGATAAAATAATGATGACAGTAGCACATTATTCTATAACGTTTAGTTGATTTGCGCGCGGCCAGTTTGTTACGAAAAATGTATTATTACTATTATTCTTGTCCATAAAAATATGGTACACCCCCTAGATATTAACTCGGTTGTATAGGATCTCGACGATCGAGGAGTTTGTCGACGATTACAATATAAGGATTGATCGGCGAAAAATGGACTTCATCGGTATTGGATTTTCCGTGTTCCTGTTGGCCATCGCAGTAAGTCTTTACAATCATATAATAAACTATTAAATAACGTATATAACACTAAAACAGTGGTGGTTTTTAGGGGGGGCGAAGGGGGCTCTCACCTCTCCCCCTTGAATTTTTTTTTCATGTCCTTTTTTAATGGAAATTACACTATATGCTTGAATTGCTTTAGTTATGGGGGGAGGCCCAAAAATTGAAAATAGTCCCCCCTTGATGTTTTATCAAAACCGCCATTGCACTAAAACAATTGAATAACACACATAAGTCCGGAAAAATATAATATAAAATGGTGATAGATGTTTCCATTTTTTTTTTAATTTTCATGTCATAATAAGTTTATATCATATAATATGTCTATACAGAGTGTTACACGGTAAATGTGTAAAACTTGTAGAGGTGTTTCTACACCTCAAATGGAACAAAAAAAGTCCTTATGACCATAATCGAATTATCAATAATAAGGGTGATAATTTCCATGTTTGTGTATTTATGGTTAAACGCAAGTTTGATTCATAATAATGTTCATATCTGCTAAACCGCAGGTACTACAATTAATTTGAATACATTGATGAAAAGCTCATAAAATTGGGATTAGGTAAACATATCTTACAAGGTACCCACCTGATTTTTTGGGTAAAAAGAATAACCCAAATGTTTTAAAACTTTAAAATGTCGACATTTTAAAAAATGTCAGTTTTATCCAACTTAAGGCAGGGGTCATAAGGATTTTTTTTGTCCCATTTGAGGTGTTGAAACATCTCTAGAAGTTTGGCACATTTATCATGCAACATCCTGTATAAAATAACCAGTTAAGTATATAGGACTCGAGCAGCTGTATTTCTGATTTCACGACTTTTCTTGGGAAAAAATCAAATATAAAATACTGCACTCTGTGTGATTTTAGTCTGATCGTGTAGCATTTGTGTAAGTACCTCAGTTAACGAGCAAGTCATTGGTGTCGGTGTACCTATATAGCTTTGTAGACAAATCCGACCGAGATGGGTCGCCATTGAATATTTGGTGACTTGGTGTATTTCGGCTTGACGCTTGAGTGTAATAATTATTAATAAGCATTAATGCTTCATAAGCAAATACATTTGAGTAAGTTTTAGACCCAGTGGTTTAGAGATGTGAGTTGTTATGTCAGTCACTAGTCAGTCAGTTTCTTATTTTATATACATAATATTATAATTTATAATATCTTATAGATTATTATGCGTATAATGAATAATTGTTATTTATACTCGTCATAATATTATATTTATATACAATAAAAACTATTTAAGTAGCATTTTTCAGATTTGTTCGCCTAAATTAAATTTTGTTCAAGTCTCAATTTATAACAATACTGCATACTATTTTAATATTAAAATATAATTATTACGGTAGTTAATTTTAACGGAACATTTTTTTTTCCGAGAAGATGATTTTATTATAATTATATTGAACCTAAAATATATAAAAAAAACATTTATTTGTTCCTATTAAAATAGGTTATTTACTTGTTTAAACATAGACAGTTTATACGTACCTATTTAATTTAGCATTGCCTGTTGGATTGTTGTACCTATATAATCGTCATACCGTAAAGCGCAATTATTAAGAACAAACGTTTAAAGAATAACGGACCTTGTTTTACGGTTGATTACATAAAATAAAATAAATGTTATACATCATCATGTTATTTTATGATGCTGGACATCATTATAGTTTTTCCACATGTAGTTAGGTACTTAGGTATTATAATTTTAAACACAATAAGTATTTTAATGTGCCGTTTTCTATATGCTATTTGTCATTTTTAAGCGTTTCCGGTAAATAAAAACATTTAAATTGGATATATTTATATGTGTTTGTGTAATCGCGAGTTCGGTGGCGTATTTGTATGCATGTTTTAGTATACATAGTTTATAACATAATAATATATGTGTCGAGTTTTCAGCTTTTTTTTGTGACATTGAAATATGTAATACTCCCACACGTCCGGGTACTATTTGGTGAAATGTAAACAACATAAAATGATCCTAAGGTATTAAGTTTTAGTGGTTTGACAAATTTTTAAATTTTTAAGAAGGAAAATAAAATATAGCTTCCCGCCGAAACCAATAAATCTGTCAGCGACCTACAACGGGATTAATAGCGTTTGGTTCGGCGGTACCATCCAATGACGGGGTCGTTGTACAATATATAAACAACCTGAACATTTTGTACCACCATTTTTTAGTGTTATTATCCAATTATTATTACTTTTTGGACCAATAAATGTTATTCAGTCAAATAACAATAATTTTGAAAATACGATAATAGTCTTTTAGTGCAGTAACATTGTATATACCTAATATAGTATGTGTCTAAAAGGGGATTCATAGATTTTTTACTTTATTTTTTATTATATTGTATTGGTGTATAGGTACATAATAAAGTTTTACTTTCTCAAATTTTAGATAAGTATTTTATTTCTCAAGATTTTGAATACTACACACCCTTTCACTATACAGTGTACATACACTTAACCTATACCTGTTGACTTTATCGTTGATATTTATGATTATTTGGATTTTGGATACATTTAAAAATGTTTAACGAGAATTAAGTTTCTTTTAAATGTATAGATAAGTTAGCGATATTTATAAAATCGGCGCACTCAAAAAATATGTCTATATTTCAAGTAATATTTGTAAAAAAAATTTAAAATGGTCAACTTAATGATCGTGGTTGGAGGTTTGTAACACATATTTATACGATCAGTTTATAATAATTATCGTTGTATATTGTTTGCTATGATATTGCGATGACTCGGCATAATGGAATAGTAGATATAGTAATGAATTCGACATATTTTATATTTTTATATATATTATATTTGAGATTTTTGGTTCGATTTCCCCGAATAAAACAAATAATGGATGGCGTATAAAAAATAACATAATAATCGGTATGAAGTATGAACTCCGAGGAAAATTGAAGCGTCTGAAAGCGAATGACGATGGATTTCGATGAAATAATATCGATAATTAATACAATTATATACAATACTTATAAAACAATAACTTACAATTTTCGGATGGGCGGTTCGAAAAAACAAAGACAATCCGAACACTCGACCACAACGATGTGGATTTCCCAAAGAGACGGAAACTCGGTGGCGGCGTCCACCTATATTATATATTAGCAGTATATTTCGCCGATTAAAACTGTGCGGCGGTGGCGACGGTTCCCGGTTTTTCAAGTATCCTCTGAACGGTCTCTTTATATATGTTATGTTAGTCAGTACATTATTATAAATTATAATAAAATATAATATATAAATATATGCATGCAAACGTTGTGCAACGGGCACTACTAAAGTGCTCAACGCTCTCGGACCACGCCGAGTGCTTGTCACTTTGTGCGAACACACATGGGTCGGAATGGGGCCCGCAGATCAACTGCACAGTTCGAACCGTGTAAAAAAAAATTTAAATAAATAAAATATACAAATATGATTTGACAAAGTTCGAGGAATGTCCGTTGAGAAATCGTGTGTCGGAGAAACCAATTCCCATGTTAATAACGATAATATATTATATTATATATACATAATATGGAGTGTCAACATAATAAATAAGAAGGCGTATATATAATGAACTTCGCTTATTACACGCGGACCCTGCAGTTAACGAGTGTTCGGTAGTATGTATATATGGTATACCAATATACCATATATAATATTATACTATAATGTAGTGGTCGAGTGCATTTCGGATGATGAAACGCAATAATAATAGTAATAATAATTCGTTATCGGCACAAACTTCCCATAATATTGTATCCATCTAATGGTCGCGACAGCTCGAAATGCATTAAAAAAAAAGAAATATTAGGCATTTCAGGAAAAGTTTTAAATTATCAACTAAAATAAAATACAATATATAATAGAGTATAGAGTTGTATTTTTAATTTTATAGCCCAAAAATCTATTAGACGGACGCCACCGAGACGTAAAATATATATAAGAAACTGTTAGAAAATAATACGATAAATGTTGTGGTATACACAATATATACATATAATTTATCGGTACGCTATACGCTGGGAAAATATTATACGTATTTATATTGTCTTTCGATTGACATTGCATGAACATTGAACAATGTATACATACATTACACATCGCAGCTGAAATAAAAAATATATAAAATTCAGATAAAAAACACCATTTTATATTCTATAATATACATCACACACGGATTGATATACATAACATCGTGTGTATAGGCTATTGCGAACGACCTATGTAGGGATTACTAAATAAGATGCGATATACCCACGCCGGTTAGACTGATTCTTGGCAAACTCGGCCTAATCCGAGGATCGCGAACATTTATTTTTTATTTTTCGGGCGCATTCGTTGTTATACGCGTTTACGCATTTGACGGGATCAAACATTATAATTAACTTCCGCTGAGAAAATATGACAAACGTAAGCGTTAAAATAAAACATCTGCCAAAAAATTCCAAGAGTTCTATCTTAGGGGCACGGTTAAAAATGACTAGCTGGAACTTTTTCCAGTGTTATAATCTCGAGAATTAATAATAACTTATACATCGATGCAGGTTGTAGGCATAAACAATATTCATTGACTGCATCGACTGTACCGACGGATTTATATAATAACAAATTTAGTGTAAGGTGTAGGTTGAACAATTTATATTATATATTTTTGATAATATAATACAATACTTTTTTTCTTCTCCGACGTATGTACATGCTGCAATATTTTAAACGACATAGGTATAGGTGTTACCTAGATATTAATAATAGAGGTATGATATTATACAGAATAGATCGATACCTATGACATGTAATTTGTTTTTATTATATTGAGAGTAATTAAATTTGATTTTTTTATGGCCTGCATGCAAACGCTCTTTGTACATTTACACAACTGTTAAAAATATTTTCAACTGATTATTAATTATGTATCTAATTTAAGTCTGATATGTATATTGTATTATATATATAATATGCCTTATTGGTATATTTTTATAATTTTAGTTTTTAAAATATTCAAATTTAAAAAACATAGTTTAAAATAGTTTTAGTAACGCGTTATAACTAATATTTGTCTAAGATATCGACCTAAATAATGTTTTTAAAATTTGTATCGGAAAGACATAAGAGAAATAATCGTTATTAACATTTTTAATTTAATATGTAGGTACCTTCATACATACATAAAATAAACACGATAATATACATTTTTTTTAAATTGCTTCAAGCCATTTTAGTTGTACTAAAAAACGATCACAAATTCACAACCATTTTGCTTGGTTTGTTATTAAGCACAGCTATAATAAAATTAAAGGACATATTTAATGCATATGATGTAGGTAGTACAAAAAAAGGTATTAGCTATTAAGTTTAATTATGATAATAATTATGATGTCGTAATTAAATAAAATATTATATGGTCGATCTGAAATACTTAAAAATATGACTACTATTTACTAGATACTTATATATATACTTTCGCATAGGTATTAATTTGTTTGCATTACTTTTACTTATGAACTAAAACATAAATTATAACTATAATTACTTAATTTTATTATAAATTCCAATTTCCTTACGTTATGACTTATGATAATATTTTTTTTTTTTGTAAAAACTTATAATTCATAATATATCAATTTCATTCAAAACTATTTTTTCACAGTTTGTTATAACTTATTACTTATAAGTTGACTTTTCGAGTCAACATATTTTATAGAATGTAAGTTATTCACATACAACATTTAAAGTGGTATTGAAAATTATTTTACCACAAAATACAATATAATCCGAGGAAAAATGAATATATGACGTAGGTATATAAAATAGAATTTAAAAAAAAAATACCCAATTAACGTTTTTAGGTGAGTCTGGGGAAATGTTCTCATTTTAAAGTCGGAAACCCAACGATATCGTTATAATTATTTTTTAATTTTCACGTCGGGAATAATACGCTTCTCGTATATTATAATAATAATATATGAATGAGAAAAAAGCCGGTAAATTCTTCGCGAGTGAAACCGGGCTCGTTGACCCGCTCGCCCGCCACCGAATTAATTATGATCGTTGGCAGTCGTTCGGCGCTTCCAAACCCTCCACCACCTCCACCACGGTATATCAGATCCGACCGTGTCTGGTAAGGTGCCCAGCGATCGTGTGGTTCGGGGGCGGATATATTTTCGTAAGTCGAATATATCATTATTATTTATATTAATATTATTACGATCGTGCGCGGGGGAGATCGAGAGAGAGAAAATCGCGTAACCTTGACACCGCGGTCCATTGAGACGTCAGTCTGTACACAGTAGTAGTACCTACTGTTGTCCGATTGGCTTTAGTTTTACTATATGTCGGTGCATAAATTATGCAATTTTTAAAAACAAAATCTCGTTTATAGTGCCTACCTAATAGTTAACGATAAATCGCAAAAATCTGGACTGTTTTTTATATAATTATATGTAGTAAGTACTCTCGAGTATTAATACAATAATATGATATTGATCTTAAGTGCTGGGTCGATTAACTCTGCAGAATTTAATTGTCTCTGAGCATCCAGTAAGAGAAGTGAAATAATATTTGATGTGTGATCGTGACGTGCTCAATAAAGTGATATACGAAGGTGTAAAGTACTAGAGTCAATGTATATTATTATTATGTGAGTCCACTGTCCACTATTATTGCAGGATATAAATTACTAATATAGTTATATTATTTTGAAGTCGTTAAGTCGATAAAAGTTAATAGCACATCGTGTATGAATTTCTCGGAATCTTTTGGGACTTTTGGTCGAAATGATGGTTCAATAACTCGAGAACAGCATCAAATTATTAGTCGCTTAAAATATAATTATACACAAACGTGGTTTCCATGGACAAAACGGCAATACGTCTTAAGCCGGATTCACAGCTGAGTCGAGTGTCGTGTCTTGTCGATAAAATCTTATTGTGATTTGATATTACATTTTTGGTATACCATGAATTGACTTCAACTTTTAAACCATATTGGTCACCTGCAGTCGTAACCTGCATATAATAACCAAGCCCTCGCACGAAACGACACACGACGTAGCTTTGAATGCGCCTTTATAATATCGTAACCGCATAGTAACCACGGTCGACACCCACACCCATGGGCGGATAGGCCATTTTTGGCCTACCGGGAAATTATTAAAAGGGCCCCCCTGGCCCACTTGAAAAAAAAAATAAGCTCACTTCTCTCGCAAGTACATTATTAGGTGAATTATATGAGCGCTAGTGAGCTACCATATCAAAAGAAAACAATAAACAACAAAACACATTTAAAAAAAATCATTTATTTATTTTTTAATTTTAAATCAATAACATTTTACTAAATACTGGGCTCCTATAGCTCCTAATTTATTAATGATGTCTTCAGAATCAATTTTGTTAAGAATATCTTTTAGATTACTTTTAGAAAATTTGTGAGTTATTACCCACCTTAAGAGGATGCTACCCATGTATTTGTTGTCTCCGTCTTACACACGCACGACATACCAAATTTCCATTCGCTAGTTTAAATAGTGTGTTGTTAGTTTTAAAATTAGAGTGAATTGACCTATTATCATACTATTAGGTAAGAATATTATCTGTGCTTAAGCGTTGGCGATTTTTAAATATTTTCATTTTCAAGTAAGATATGTGTACGTGAAATATCAAAAATTTAAAATGCTCATATCTCGCTTGAAAATTAAAATATCGAATAAAAGCTAACGCTTAAGCACAGATAATGTTATTATCTAAATATGTTATAATAGGTCAATTTACTCTAGTATTAAAACTAACTGCATACTATTGAAACTAGTGAGCGACAATTTGCTATGTCGTGCGTGTGTAAGACGGAGACAACAAATGTATGGGTAGCGTTCTCTTAACAGTCCCAACTCACAACCGTGACCACTACCCGCCGCCAATCGATAAACGACATTGTAGTTGGTGGCAGAGAGGCCGATAGGCGATAAGAAATCTTTTGTAAAATACCACGGAATAGTAATAGATATAAGATTATAATAATATAAAAATTATCAAAATTAATTTACAAAAAATATCAAATTTATATTGTAATTGTATTATATTATGTGTAATTTCGTTAACCAAAAAAAAGGGCCCCATTGCCGAAATACGAAGTGGGGGCCCACCGGGAAATTCCCGGTTTCCCGGTAGGCCTATCCGCCCATGCCCACACCTCATTCTCGCGTTGTAACTACAGTTTCGACGTCAAATTCGACAGCGAACCCTCGGCCAAAAAACAGTTTAATATATGTTTTACGGTGACTATATGTCTATATATAATACTAATAATGTAGGTATTATTATACTATTTTTGATTGTAACTATTATGCCTTCTGTTGTTTGTAATATTTTGGGTATAATATGGGTATTGGGTGCATATAGTTGTATAAATTATGTCGCGAGTCGACGTTTTAGTCGAAAATTCTTGCCATTGTGCCTAATGGAAGCGGCCTTTTTCGTGGGTATTTATCATACCTACCTACCTACCTACGGCTACAACTCATTTGCGCACATTTACCTTTTTTACAACTCATTTGCGCACAAAAACATAACTCATTTGCGCACAATTTACGAACAATAGAAACCTTTTTTCCAAGAATTTTATCCACGTATAGGGTGTACATAATCTCCGTACCACCATATTTTCGATTTGGTCAATACTGATAGTGGACAATTATTATACTCAAACAACATTTTCCTTCACCCTTTAAAAGGCTTAGGACTTTCTGTCTCATCGTATCCTGATGTTATAGACAAAAATGTTATTTAACGAAAATAGGGTAAGATATAGCAATAATATTAATAATAAAGATTAAAGCTTGTCCCACACGACTAGTGTACTTGGCGAGTATTAATGCCATTTTTGATAGATAATAACTGATGTGAAATCACGTTATGCTTTAAGACTATATAAGGCTATATTGAAGATACTCCAATAACGGGGTGATCATTGATATCAATAATATTGAACGTGTAACGTGTTGGACAGCTTAAGACACCCTGTACACCCAAAACTGTACCTGAAAGCTGGTTTTCATTGTTTACTATTTTGTGCGCAAATGAGTTGTCGTAAATTTAAAAAATATATTAATATGTGCGCAAATGAGTCTCCACCCCTACCTACCTACCTACCGTAGAGTACGATAATATAACGGGCAAGTTGGAATGGGAAAGGATTGTAAAGTATATTATAGGAGGAAACACGACCGTTCATAAATGCGCGCGATATTTATCGCCGTTATTAATACTGTCATTTTTTTCCCTTCACTCGACTCATTACCGACAAAGTTTTTAAGTATCCGAACATTTTAGGGATTGTCCTCCAACCACCGAGTCTCACGATGCCGTCGCTTATTAACAGTCCGGCGCGGGGTGGTTATGATAGGTACAATACGATTGTGCACGTATTAAAGTATATAATACAACTTCATATAATAATATAATAGGCCGCCCATACGTACTTTACCAAGAGCTGAAATAACCGAGTGTTATGTCGATCTAATAATAACACACAACACTACGCTAATGTGTCGTTAAAGTTTTAAAGGCGTCGTCGAAGTCAGACGAATCACGAACGTGCGTTGTACGCAACGCGTGACTGCGCGATATACTGTTTAGTTTGTTTTTAAAAATTTAAAATATAAGTACACTGAGCATTTGCGTCCGTCTCGATATACCAATAATAAAATGGTTAAAATAATATTCTGTGGACGGTAGGTATTTGAATATGGAAATCGTCACCGAGGAATGGATAGGACAATATAATAATAAATAAAAATAAATATTTTTAATTTTAATAATGGCACATATCGTCTAAAATGTAATTCAATCTCGAATATCGGAGCCATTTTTAAAATAACATGACATTGAACTACATTCCCTATCACTCTATTAATACGATGTAATGACGCGTATATTTTAACGCAAATTATCCAATCCATAATTATTATTGCTGATTATTGGTGGTTTTTTTTTATTTTAAACCTTAATTTGTAAAGCTACTAAGATTATCAGATTATCGCATTGATTTCACCAAATGTAATTTTCCATTGGAAATTAATTTTTTGGATTAATTATGTTGAGTATACCTTGTGAATTAATCGAAAATCATAAATTCTTTTGTAAATATATTGAAATATTACTGATCGAATGATGAACATGATCGAATATCATATTTGGCATTTAAATATTGTGCTCGTGTCTGGTCAACGTTCAAATGCAAATTTTTTTACACACTGCAGCTTTTTAAAGATTACATTTTTTTCTAGTCATAGAAATATATATATTACTGGTGGTTGTATATTGTACAAAAGTACTGAATATTGGTTTTCGAATAATTTATTTTCAAATTAAATTTCTCTATGGATGTCTATATTATATCTATACGCATATACCAGATTTAATATTGTCAGGCAGCCTCTAGGCAAAAACACTACACTTTGTGTTCGCTTGTTTTTACCTTCTTATTAAACAGTAATCCAAACGTAATTACAAGGTATTGTCGATTTAATTTAAAATTTGTACTCAAAGCAGTTTTATTTGATTACATAAACATGGAGGTCATTAAATAGATTAAACTGTCGGATTTGAGAAAATCTATTGATCGTTAATACTTTCATGTATAGGTATTGAAATATATTAATTTAAAGTATGTTTAATTTTTCATTTATAAACAATAATTTTAACTATACTGAAATTAATGCAGATGGTTCATTAATTATTTTACTTCGTTTTATATTTTCTCCGTAAAATGTACATTTATTATTATAAACTTTTTTACTCTTCTAAAAATAATTTTTTCAAATTAAAAATACCATTGTTTTTTTATTAATTATGAGTTTTAAATTTTAGTCGATAATTAAAACCATGTGCATAAACCACGAAAGAGGATGATAGTTTTGATTTGTTTTTGTGATGTATATAAATTATATATTTTTTTAATGGATTATATACGTAGAAATTAATTAATTTCTAGAGACACGTCATGTTTTAATATTTAATACCATATTAATTATTATATAACAAAGTATTAACTGACATTTTTCACAAAAACCATGTTCTTTTAACGATGTAATGATGTTATACTGAAAAGGCAACAAATCGCGCGAAAAATATATTATGTGTACCTACCTACATTATTATTATTTTACATACAATTATGGTATTAACTGCACCATCCGACGATATTGTGAAATCCTGCAACAACAATATTATTATTTTAATATTTAATTGAGCAGTAAATTGTCAAGCGCCAACGACAACTGGAAATATTAATTATATAATATTTATCAACGTGCAGGAACCGGCACGGGGTACCAATATACTATGTATAAGTACCTACCATATTATACCACGATGGATAATAATAATACGATATCATACCCATGATGACGTATATAAGTATGTATACCGGATCGACTCGCGGTCAGAGTCCCGGTGAGAAGTATTTCGATACTCGGCGGATTACCGATCGCCCGGAATCCGTGCAAGGGGAAAAGAAATGATAGAATAAAAAAAAATAATAATAATAAAATGATATGATATTATTGTACTAAGATGAATAATACGATGTGTGTACGAACGATGTTTATCGCACACGGACACGCGAACGCGGCTCCCCCGGTGATTTATGTTGTCTAAGCGCCGCCGTCGTATAATATTATAAACTGTTGGAACCGCAACGGTAGTTGATTGGAATCTCATCTCTGCACAGCACATCTCAATATATTATTATTATTATCATAATACACCCCGCTCGCGCGTTTGAGATAATTGATTTTTCAACGTTGACGTCTAAATCGCATCCGCGACGCCATCGTGATGCGCACGCGTATTAGGTACATAGGTAATATATATTATACCTATAGGTAGGCAGACAGGTGGACAGGTAGGTTGGTACTTTGGTAGGTACCTAAAGCCGGAGAGTGCCGGGCATCGCTATGTATATATAATATATACTTGCAGCCACGACGTGCGTGTGATTATAAAATATAATAGACGCGTAGGTACGAAAGCACCACGATACATAATATTATTATATTGTAATTTTTCAGGATTTATCGAGTCGTCGATGTTTGTGTGTATAATTGTTTTCTAATATTGTTATTTATGTCTGCGTGTACGTGTGCAATGTCCATTCGTCTCCGAGGCCGTAATGTTGTTTGATCACTGTCGGTTGTGATATTATTATACTATATAGTATATTATATAATGATCTCGAGTTCCCGGATAATTTATTGGCGTTTTTAATTTTTAATAAATTTTAGATTCGTTTTGGGGCAAAGAATAAAACTATATATATACCTATTTAATTTAGGTACATATTACTATATAACACTACGTATTAGTAATTAGACATCATGGAATGTATTTTAAAGAATATCCATATCCATTATTACTTTTTGGAATTTAACGTGTTCTCAGTAGTACTTATACACATTAAAACAATAAACATGTATAAACCGCGCCTCATGCACATTGCACATGATTCGCGTAGATTCATAAAGTTATGTACAAATGTGAGTGTTATACAACATGCTCCCCCCCCCATTAAATACAAATATTTAAAACAAATGTCTTAACTTGTCTTCTGTTATAAAATACAAGTGATGAAGATTATTTTTATAATTATTATTTTATTGATTGATTTGTGTTTTTTGTAGGTGGTCAGTTGTGATGGTTCAATAGGTGGACCACTAAAGAGATTTGACGGTTGCGGTGTATGTGGTGGTGACAATAGCACGTGTCGTTTAATTTCTGGTATTTTCACTAGACCCGACATGCCAACAGGATACAATTTAATTACCAGATTACCAAAATCTGCTTGCAATATCACCATTAGCGAACTTAAACCATCTGCTAATAACATAGGTACCTAAAATATACCTATATATACATAATGAAAATAGTAATTTATTCTAATAAATTATTATTGCAACAAATGTTGCCATGTTGGTTATTACTTATTATATACTAATAACAATAACTAAAACTAAACTATATATCTACATTATACCTACATAATGGATGAAGAGTTCAATTTTAATTCAATGATAAATCTTTGAATACGAAAAACGATTCTTAGCGTATTATAATACTATTTTATGATATTTATATATTTATTGTAATACAATACGGTAGATGATTAAACTTTACCAAAAAAATTGCATTTATTTTATTATTAATATTTGATTAATATATTAGTTTGTAATATTTATATTACATATTATTGATAATTGATACTGATTTTTGAGTCAATACAGACTTACCCTAGGACGGTGGAATAGGTTCGTAGTATAAGTATTAAATAGGTAGTTAATAGCATACAATTAATCTAAATATTTTGAAATTTTAAAAAGTCTTTGTGTATAGGTATAAAATATAATAATATACATATAAGCGTTTCAAATCCCCACAAAAAAAATATTTTTAATTACATCAAAATATTTAAATATCTTAAAATTGTTTATTAAATACCTATCTATAATTTCTGCCAAATTTTAACTTATAATGTCTAACAAATAAATACTTTGTTATTTAGATTTTTTGATTACATTGTAGTTAAATAAGCTAACTATTAAAATTAAACATTTAATAGATTTTTAAATACAAAATAATTTTCAAACTTTCGTAATTTGAACGAATTTTGCCAATATTTAAACTACAAATGCTTATAAAGAAAAATCGTAATTATGTTTCATAAATATTTTTAAATGGCTTATGGTTATAATATACAACTGATAAGGAACATTGTACCTACTTATTAAATTTTCAAACTTTTTGACCAATATACAATTTTTAGAAAAAAAATTCAAAATGTATATGTTAATGTCTATAATTATTAAAATATTTTGAAAATAATACCTTGTATAAAAAATGCGAATATAAACATTTGATAAAAATGTCAAGTATCTGTACACTGTACAGCTATTCATTTTTTATTTTACAAAATCATTTTCATTCCAGGTTAGGTCTTAGGAATGAATGGAATTTCTGCAATGATCAATAATATTATACTTTGCAATGTATTATATCATTTATATCGTATACAATAATATTATAATAAAATTAGGTTTTATATGTTTATGGCACGCTTCATTATGATTATTGTAATACGTATAACTTAGGCATTAAATATCATCATAATAGTGTAGTTCTTTCGAACACAAGCTGCAATAATTGACGTTGTACCGATCTAATTGCAGCGTTGAAACATACTGTCGGGCTTTACATTTTGAATGGAAATTGGACGAATAGTTGGCCAGGAGACTACGAAGGAGCTGGTACGGTATTCACGTATCGGAAAGAAAACGGTAATTTGGGCGAATCCATATTTGCCGCGGGACCGCTATCAGAGTCCGTAGACCTCATTGTAATTACAACATATTATACAATATAATTCGCACGTTTATAATATTATTATTGATTATTATTTGACGCCGTCTTGTGATTGGCGATTGTCTGGTTTGCAGTTGGTGTTCAGGTACACGAATCCCGGTATAAAGTACGAATACAAACTGCCACTGGACGCCCCTGCGCAGGACGAGTCGATCACGCCGCCGTTGATCAGACACCATTCGCACATGTCTGCATATTATCCAGGTTGGCGAATTTTTGTTATTTCATTTAAAATACTATTCATCCGATTTTAGTATGCCATTAATTTAAATCTGGCGAATCATTTCGAAACGCCCTGTATTGTACTTGTACAATATACTATATAATATTATACTGCACGCTGAGATAGATAACAATGATTTACTGCAGAGTCGTGTCGGCTCGCTCTATGTTTGTGTATAATGTAGGTATAACCTTAGATCATATTATAATATAGAATATGATCTAAGGGTATAACAAAAAACGAACGGTATCAAAATGTGGTTACCCCAACACCACGAGTAGGACACTATTATATAGGACAACTACTAATTATTTAAAACCCAAAATAGTATATCGTTAAACAATTACACAAAACGTCGTAAAAAATGATCAAAAACAACGAACTGTACGGTTTACGTGTGTATTTTAAGCGAATCTATTTTATGCAATACCCCCTGCAGCGGGGTGGCAGTAGTAACGTTGAACGCAACGGCTAGTTTTTGCTCCAGTATAATATCATGACGTTATCTATCTCGGTGTATTTAATTAATATTTTTTTTTTACATCGGCCGGGTTCGTTACAGGAAACTATTTGCCGGTTGGCGACGAAGCGTACGCGACGGATAAAGGGTCGGAACTCGACAACGAAGACAAGACGTAAGTTATAATAACATAATATAATATATATTATTATGTACTATGTATAATATTGTAATAGGGTTATTTCGAAACAATGCGCTGCGCGATATTACGACCGACGTGGGTATAGCTAGGAATATTTTATTTCGCAGGAAATTCAACCAGGACCAACCGCACGGAGCACCGTCGGAGTATCAAGGATTCATTGGCGACGAAGCTGCAAAACCGCGTAACAAAGGCAGGAAAAAGAAATTTATATGGAAATTGACCGGCTATTCAGAATGCACCAAGACTTGTGGCGGAGGTAATAAACCATTAATTTTCATAAAATTTAATTATAACACCCCTTATCTAATTATTCGTATTAACTATGTCATATACTCATATTGTTAGGGATACCTACTATTTTCTATTTAAAATTTGAAATAACTCGTTTGTGTAGAAAACATCTTTAACAGTTTAACACACTACATAATATACAACTTACCCAGTTGTATTTTAATTCTACAGCTTTAAATAGGTAGAATATTATAATATATAATTTATTTGAGACTAAAATACGAAGGTTCTTATTTATATAGCTAATATAGTTATTTATATACCAATAGGTACTAAGTATCAAAGTAAAAAGTAAGATATTATGTTATTAAAAAAAAAAATTATACCATATTTATTATTATTTTATTGCATTGCTCAAGTAAATTTACATAAAATAACATGTACCATACTATAATTAATAAAATAAAAATATAGAAACGCTAATTTTCTTCAGACTTCAGTGACTTTAGCTTATGAAGGCAGAGTGCAAGTATTATTAAAGTTAATATTTATATTATTTAGTATTTACGTAAACCTTCGTAAATAACAATGGATGAAATTCTATATAGTGTTCCGAATATTGTATATCCTTTAAACGTTAATATAGTATAATATAATATACTATTATACCTAAAAATAGTTTGTATTGTTTTTATGTTTGGATGTGTAAAAACTAACTGGCGAGAATTGCTTATTAATTATAGTAGCCAGTAGCCATATACTACTGTAAAGTATACCTACGTTTTAAGCATTTTAAATGAATTGTGACACTTTTGTGGTACCTACATAACATCAATAAATGCAAAAAGATCCGGATAATATCATAATTTATCATCCACATTATAATAATATTGTTATCATATTGTAAAAACAAATAAATGTATAGTGGCTAGGTGTGGCGTGGTGGTTGCATTCAGTCACGAAACGTGTTCTGAGTGCAAGCACTGGCCGGTGTCACTAGTTCCCGGATGGGTGACCACCCGAGTTTTTAGATACAAATCCTTGCTATACACAGTACTCCCCTACAATAATAGCTAATTGGCCTTCAATTGCGGGCTTAAGACCAATAAAAAAAAAAATAGATAAAAAAAATATAGATATATTATGTTATAATAGTTGATCACTTTTATATTTGAGATATTTACAAATTTTCTTCAATCATAATTCATGGTTTATTTTTATTTTATACTGCTTAGTGCTTATACAGTTATACCTCTTCCAAAATACAGCCAAATCGCTCAAAATACCGGACACTCGGTCGCTGGATTTTTTTCACTATTCGGAGGTGTCCGCTATCCAGAGAGTTTGGTTTGTAGAAAGTTTGTAGTTTGTCCTCCAAAAAACCGTCCGCTATATTTGGGATTCCAATATTTTGAGCTGACGGTTAGGGGAGGTTTCCTTATTGCTGTTGTTAGTGACCGTATTTACGCAATTGTAGAAATAAGCTTGCAGTACACTTATCTGTTTTACATAACCACCTAAATATAATTATATTACAATAAAGTAAACATATTGTGTTGCATATAGTGCATACGAATCTTAACTATTAATTCAAACGTAGGTACATAATATAACGTACCTATACTAATCGTTTATGTATAAGGATTATTTTTTTACCGATTATTTTGTGTCTTTACCCCGTTCCCATTTTAGGTGACGAACTCTGAATTCCTAATTACCCATATCTAACGGTGCTGACTGACTCATTTTCCGCAGGGTATCAGACGTCCACGATGGTGTGCATCAAAGAACACAATCAGCAGCAGCAAATCGTCGCAGACAAACGGTGCCACGGACTGGAGAAACCACAACCCCAGGTGCTAAGATGCAACGTGAAACCATGCGAGGCGCAGTAAGTACGCTGTAAAATAATACTAGGACCTTGGAGATGGAGTTACTTACGAATACTTTCATACTTAATGTTACGATAATACATAATAATATTATAATACCTATATACTCTTTTTATTATCCTATAATAGGTGGTCGATCACCGACTGGAGCCCTTGCTCGGTTGGTTGCGGCTTGGGAGTCCAGACCCGGGAGATGGCGTGCAGGCAGCAAATCAATCCCACGCTGACGATGAATGTGGACGAGTCGGCTTGTCCGTCGCCCATGCCAGCCAACGTCATCCTGTCCAAAGCCTGTCAGAGGCCGCCTTGTGATTCCACCCAATCCGACGGGACCTCGCATTGGATAGCTGGCACTTGGTCCAAAGTTAGTGTTTTGACAACATCCCCAAACTCTAGTGCTTTTCAATATCCATGGAATTAAGAGTAGTTGTGTAAGGTCTGGGTGGGCGGTCGATTTGTGGTTTTGTTGACTAACGCGTTATTGAAGAAAACTGTTTAGATTTGTTTAACTATTAATTTAATTTAACACTACGAGGGGTCTGCAATGGTACACGAACAAACGTAACAAATGTAAATATATTTTTATAACAATATACTATAGTCTTAAGGCTATAAGTTATAGGTATATAATAAATATAAACTAACTTATAGTTCTATAACAATGATGATCGTTAGAACTTAAAACGTACATATTATACCTAACATGGTTTAGAACAAAAATCATGGTTTTAGCAAACGGCAATATTAAACTTACTCAAACATATGTATATAAATATATAATATGTAAACATATTTTATACGAACCAAGGTAGTAGGTATCTAATAGTAATGGTTTTTGCACGTGAAATTACAAACATTTTAGTTTTAAGTATGTTATTAATAATGTAGGTGCCTATTGATCGAGATCTATAATTGATCCTTAAAGTAAATTTCTGTGGGAAAAATTCTGGGTAATAGCTGAATTCATTGATAGACAAATCACGTACAAAGGATTGTACCATAATATAATTAAAATTATATACGTCCATATCGTTATATCGACCATCTAAAATATGTACGCCAAGAGTACTTCGAAGAACATATATTAATTGGCTGCCATTGCATTCAAACTAAACTCTCCTGCATCCTATAAATGAATTTATCGATATATACTATAATACTGTATTATACATTTATACTATTGTTGAGAAGTTTGGTATAAATTCGGATCAATAAGGGACGAGGAATCAATCTCCACGGTGGGGGGATGGTTTAGGCGCTCTCTGTAAATACGCCAATGCAGTTCGGAAATGGTCGTTTTCGAAATACACAATATAAATATTATTATACCACATCATTCTACATCTACGGGCACGGGTTTATAATATATCGTGATCTCGAGATACGACGAACTAATCTGCTGGTTTTGTTTTTCAGTGTTCCACGACTTGCGGCACTGGCATCAAGTCAAGGTCGGTTAGCTGTTCGTCGGCCAACGAAACCGAATGCAAGCCCAACGAGAAACCACCGCATCAGACCACCTGCGACATGGGCCCATGTGCGATGGCCCTTTCCAACGCCGTTGGTTCGTGGATTCTATCGGATTGGTCTCAGGTATCACAATATTATTATAATAAGCTATTTAAAAAATATATACAGACTAAAATAAATAATATTATACCTTACCATTATGTGATATCATAAGTGTGCGCAAGGGGTAGTCATGGTAGGCACTTGACTATTCTGTGAACTTCCCCCCCTCAATATTCAATTATATTATGATAATCGATCATTTTATTTTTATTTATAAAATACTTTTTACCATGGTAAATGTAGTTAAATGAGGCTACCCCATCCAAATTAGTTTTTATAACTTACGCTTGAATAAAAATTTGATATATAATATGTGTGTGTTAATGTGTTATGTATGACTACCCTAGTACCCTGTCATAAATGTCTGTACACGCTTATGTGTGATATATATTATTATACAACAGATAAAATAACTTATAAGTAATAACTAATAATCCTTTTAAGTGTCCATTCGTAATGATTTTAATGCTTAGATACCTGCCGAAGTCTTAATTGTACTAAAATAATGTATATTAGTTTATTCAATTTATAGAACAATTATTATTAGTGTAACGTTTAACATTTTCTTGATCAATATTTGGTTTTAAAAAATATTGAAGCATTTTTTATTTTTGTTATTTTAGTTTTTAACTTTACTATAGGTATTTTTTTTGAATTATAACCTGTATTTAAATATTAAACTTCAAAGCATTATACAAAATACTTTTCTGAAAACGTTGAAGTTATTTAAAATTCATCGAATATTATAAATTCCTCGAATTTTTCTTGCATTACTTCCGTTAATCTAAACTTTAAACATTCATAAATGTTAAAGTATTTTCCATAATATGCGATATTTATCGCATCAACATTTTATTAAAAATAAAAAAAAACAAAACTAGCTAATAAAATATAACACAAAAAACAACATTGTACCTATACATTTCATCGTTTATCCGTGATCTCTTATAATTTATTGAGATATACATAAGGCATGTATATAATATATTATATGTTATTTAATTACCCAAAGTCTCCGCCAATGATGAAACTTTAATGTATATATTTTTTATAAAATCGTATTTTTTTTAAGCCAACAAAGCTTGAAAAAGATTATTTTTATGTTATTTTATAATAAGTAAGCCATATAATATTATTTATTGTACAATAAATCTTAAATACGTATCTGATAATATTATGTATTTATTTCAGTGTTCAGAAACATGTGGCACAGGTACTCAAACTAGAAAGGTTTATTGTTCGTTAGGAATTGATCGTGAGAACGCATGTGATCAATCAATAAAACCAGAGGGGAGCAGAGCTTGCCTGAGTGACAAAGATTGTAGTGGACTTTGGTTTACAGGACCTTGGTCGCAAGTAAGATTTTAACATTATAATATTTAATGATTTGATTCCAGTATTTAATCAATAATTTTTTTCTTGTTTATAACTTTTTGTTGACAATATTTTAGTTTAAAAAAATCGCCCTATTGTTATAAGTATATTTTTTTCGCACATATAGATTATTTATTTTTGATATGATAAAACAAATTTCTTGGGACATAATAATATTATTATTGCATAGTAATAAAAAATTAAAACAATAAAATTTGTTTTTAGTGTTCTGAAATGTGTGGTTGGGGTAATCAAACAAGAACTTCGGTTTGTATGTCTTACGATCAAAGAGAATGGAAAGTTGTTCCCCAGAGCCAGTGTTCCGGCAAAGAAAAGCCGTCCATGACCATGTCGTGTTTCACCGAAAACTGCGATTCTAATTGGTTCACTTCGGAGTGGCTACCGGTACAGTAGAGTTTATACGGATTTGACTGCCGATGAAGAACTGAAAGAGGATGTCTTAAAATATATTATTATTATTGTACTTTTAGTGCTCGAGGTCGTGCGACTTGGGTGTTCAGAAACGAGACGTCAAGTGTCTCAATGAAGTATTGAAACCATCATTGGAGTGTGATGAATCGAACAAACCACCGGCCAGACGGTCTTGTAACTTAAGTCAATGCGTCAATAGTTATTCAGGTACCTAACTAAATAATCATTATAATCGTATATTGCCATATATAGGAGTGCGGACAGGGTTTTGAACACCCCGTGACCTACTGTGACTATTTCTACGACTTTTATTCATTCTGGGGGTTTGGTACTTTGTTTGATGTTTAAGCTACAAAATAAATAGTAAAAATGATCCACCTAGGAGGATGAGTTATGAACAAATTTAGATTACGAGTTAAATAAAACAACCACTAATGTCTTATACTCTAGTCTCTAATAGTGGTACAACTCATCACTGCAGTCGTTCAATTATGTTTGAGATCGGGATAATATTAATTTTTATTTCAAGGCGTGTGTTTCTACTTTTACTCATAGAAAACTAAACCAATAACACTTGCTATTATTAAAAACGTGTTTTTAAGTTGAGTAATGTAATGATTTTATTTAATAAATTAATGTAGGTGTATTACATATAATTTATTATTTTTTATTTATATTTATAATAAAATATAATACATTACACCAACGTATTTTTTTAATAATAATCTTTTGGTTGAAACATATAAAAATGTTTTTAACTACAAATATTTAACTATAGTTATACATTTCAGATGAATAGAAATTAAATTCTTAATTAAATGCCATTTTCAGCACAAGTAACAAGTGAAGAGAGCCGAATCGAAAGAGAGAACAAGCCAATATCGACCAGTACTCAACAACCATCGGATCTAGGTTAGATTATTTTTTCTATATCTGAAATCGAGATGATATTGTACTCTTATACCATATAAATTCATAATATTTTTAATAAATGTTTACAGATGATCCCAAGTGTGTTGACATTCAACACAGAAATTGTAATTTCGTCGCCCAAGCCAGATTGTGCTCTTACAAGTATTATAAAATTTCATGTTGCAACTCTTGTCGAAACAAAACGTAAATCAATCACAGTCAGAACCCACCTACATATTATTTGATTTTCATTTTTAGACATCATCAAGACCGCTTGTTAATAATAACATTTAATATTAGATCTTAGGTAACTATTTTATAGCACAATATAACTGTACCTATTATTTAAAAATTTACAATTATGTACCTAGGCAATATGGTTAAAAAAAAATGTAATTTATCAAACACGTCATATTATTATATTTACCAGACAAAATTCGTGTATAAACAGTGAATATTTTGATAAAGTATTTATCGTGTAAGTATTAAATGTAAAAATGTAAATGTACTAATAAGGTATTAAAAATATTACATTTAATGTCAAGCAATCGAGTGCGTCAAGAATCTCTAAAAATCAACGAGATTAGTATTAATCTAAAATATTTGAATGTGTTTTTATTATTATTATTAATTTATCTTGAATTAAAATGTATTTATGTATACAATTCCAAAAAAAAACACACACACAATTTATTTACAATTTTGGTATAAATGGAAAAACTATTTAAATCTTAATTAAATTTTAGTACGATTTAAGTAGGTAGGTAATAATCTTTTGACTCATTATTAGTAGAATATATTATTTATGTGTATATTGTGTGTTCTAATGTGTAGCATAATATTATGATTATGTGTGTTACACAATTTAAATTTAATTATTTTACCTATATAAGATGTGTAATATAATAAAATAGGAATACACATATTTTTTTATTGTTCCTATTCGATTACCTAATAAATTAAATGTAATTTTTTTAAACTATTTAATAACTATTTAATAACTATTGTTATGTTTATTTTAAGTTACTTATTATAATTTATAATATTATACTGTATAGGTACTATAAAATATAATATACGACAGCTTATTATAGTTTGCTTGAATCAGATTTAGATTTTATAAGTTTTATGAAATTATTGTTTTCCAGTATTTCTATAGTAAATTTATCAATATAATAATATGAATTATTACAAATTTATAAAATATAATATACTATACCTACATAGTCTAGTCGATTTAATTTTTTTAATTAGCTTTAAAAGTTATAATAATATAACACAGATGATATCTGTTTTTATAGTCTACTTTTGAAGAACTATATTATATTTCCAGACGAAACGCTTGCAGAAAGCACATTACCTCAAAGTCAAACACGTCAACGCAGTGGCGCCGAAGTCCATTCTTTTTTGAAAAATGTGGCCGGCCGGCCATATTTAATTTACATCATAACTTTATTATAATCATGAGTAAATTTAAACCGTGATTATGAATAAATTTATATTAGGATACCTCTATAATTAATAATTAAGATATTGAGGCCGGGAAGTTTTAAAATTGCCCGACCACATTTTAAAAACTTCGGCGCCACTGCGTCAACGTAACGTGTGTAATGTAACCGCCCCGACTTTATATTTTATAACCATATATTATTAAATTTTATTTTTTGTAGCTAAACTGATCGAAGCCTAACGACACAAGCATAGATAAATAAATATATATAATATAATATATATATGAAGTGAACAATTTACAACTATTAGTCTATATTGGCACCAATTATTTATTCTTTTAAAAAAAAGAAAACCAGTGGTCAGGGGGGGGGAATCAATCTCATCTGCCAGAAGTATTTTTCCAAAAGTTTAAATTAACAGCTTGTCTTCGATCTGACAGAGAAGTCAGGCTGGGCAAGTAATCGATTTTTTTAACTCGTTAAGTTCAGTTATTTTAAAATAATAAAGTTAAGTTAATTTAAGACCCCATGGACCCCCCCCCTGGCTACGTCCCTGATTCTGCTAACAAAAAACGCAATTTGGTCAATACTCGAATGCCTAGGTATATTCATATTTAGATTTTAGAGTACACAAATTTATTAAATTACATACCAGCCATATACTTAACATCTGCTTTAGATTTTGTGTAGGAAATATCAACTTTGAACTACAACTTTCGAAATTGGTTTGGTTTTTACTTTGGGTTTATTGAATTGTTTACTTTTTTAATTAATGATTTCCACATTTCCATATACGGTTCCTTATTCCTCTTAAGTATGTTCGATTTTAATGTATGTACGCAACTATTGCCTAAAGAATATATTAGCAATTCATAATATATAATAAATGTGTTTTCAAGGAGTTCAACGTAGGCAATTTTCTATGGGTGTACATGCCGGTCGTGTAAATGTGTAATGTGTGCGTAGTAAGTGATCATTATTGAGAGTGACTGTGTATAAACTAAATAGCGGATCGCTCCCACACATGCACATTCATGTAAATAAAACATTACACAAATATAAATTATTTTGTTTTTTTTTGGTCAAAAGTATTAATAATGCTTATAAGCTATACAAAACTGCAAGACTTTTTGAACGTTTGGATTTTAATTTCTGTAAAAATATCTTACTTACTTGATTTGTCTATGAGTGATCTATCGAGGGTTTTTTGTTCTAGTACTAAAATCTAAAATATTATAAATGTTTAAAAACAACAGTTTTTAATTTTAAACACTCCTACCTTTAATAACTGATAGAAGAAATGCCCCGATCGATTACTAATAGAATAAACAACAATTTCATAGCAATTTTCAGAAATACAATCCAACCACCCAAAGCCCCACACTGTTGTCTGGCTTTTTGGTCTTCGTTACTATATTTTTATATCGGTATCCAATTCCTTTATGTCTAAATCTAAATTTTCTTTCTATATCGTACAAAATAATCGTATCGATAAATGAGTAAGACCAATCGATAGAATGAGTCGCTTATGCCCTAATTACAAAAAGTAGATTTAATAAAAAGTGTCGCTTATGGCCCTTTTGCATTGCACCATCGATATGATTTATAATATTGTATTTATTATTCGTTGTCATGGAAATTTCGTATCGTCAGCATGACTTTTCGGCGTTGTATCCTCCGTTAAGAAGTTTCTCTTCAAAAAGCCACATTAGTGATTTGATTAGAAAATAAATCGTTTGAGTAAACAAATTTAATCTTCGTTCAGCGTTGTACCTATGCAGCTATGCGAAACTACCGCTCACAATATGTTCATTTTTTTATTTGTTTTCCATTTGTTATGTCAACATAAGAATTCTTGCGCCGCAAACAGAGTGGTTACTGTTACATATCTTACGTATTGAAATTGCCTATACACGACGCTTTTATATACATTTTTATAATACTATTATTATGAACGAGTAATACAATTAATTTTTAATAATCTACATGAAAAAGAAAAATCTGCTATACTAATGTTTCATTTGATTTTTTTTAATTATTAAATCTAATACTATTTAATATTTTTTATACAATAAATGAGTTTTAAATTTTAAATTATACTTTATAATGTTTATTTAGATATTATATCATTATACTTGTAAGAAAATGTATAAAACAATAAATTAATATACAGTCCAGGAATTTCAGACAAAATTATTATATAATCATAAAATGTCAAAATAAATTGATTTCCAAATGTTAGTATTTGATAATATTATAAAATATAAATAATCCAGAAAGTAAAAAATCCTAAGAAGTAAGAATTATAATTGGTATAAAAAGTCAATAAGTAATACTTAGATGTTAGAAAAACTTGATATTTCGGTGAAAAAATGTAATATATTATTATATACATTATACGTAGTAAATATAAATATATTTGGTTTTTTTAATTATAAAATATGAGTTTGTATAAAATGCGTATAGAAAATATGGCAGGTACTCTAATAAAAATTTCATAAGCTTATTGAAAAATGTTTGTACCACGTTAAATATTATATTTTTAAAAAAAGATTAAATTACAATATTATAATGCTTTTTTGACATTTAGACAGGGCAGTTGACCCCGTAACTAAACATTTAAATATTTCATCCATCTTTAAATACGTATTAGAATATTCATCTTACGTACATTTCATAAAAATATTCTTTAAATATACGAATAGGATAATTTTTAATGAACATTTATTTATAAATATATTATGTGCTGAATATCAGATAAATTAATGTAAATTCATATTTAAGATATTAACGTACTGAGTAAAAAAAATTGAGTTTATATTATTAAAGTATTCTTGGATAACTTATTATTTACATTTTTTTCATGTACCTGTAAACATTACGGAAAATCCAATTACTTAGATTAACCTTATCAACTCACAATTAATAATGTCATTAATATCTTTATTTTGTTAGTGCCGTTAGTGGTGGTGGAATTGTAGTAGGCACCTAGTGAAATTGTGCAAACTTCAATTTATGATTAATTTATCATACATCCAACATCAAACACATTAAAAATATCGTTTCAATTCATGGTTAACATTCACAAATGGAAGTGCTCTGTTTATTTCAATTATCCACATGGTTACTCATAGTGCACATATTTCGATTTTAATTATTGGTGTTATTAATTATTTACAATGCGTTCACAGATAACAACAAGTCATCCTAATTTCAATCAACATTTAAATGACTGTTTGAACGAAAAATATAAAAATGTCATCAGTAAACATCGTAAAAGGTAAGGTAAATATTAAATATTATATATTTATAACTTTATAGTTTATAAGTTATATAATAGTTATTATAATGATTATAATATTTAGAACATTTTTCAAGTGAAATAAAGACATTTAAAATCTTTAAAATTATTAGTAGGTATTATCGAATTATGACTAAGTATATAGGACATAGTTCCTATACCGATAGGTAGGTATAGTATTGTAGTAGGTACATGAGTTATTATAAACATTACATTGTTTAAATAACGAGAACAATTTTAAGGAATACAAAATATATTGAACATAATTTTATGTCAAACTTTATTATGCTTATAGCAAACATTAGTACCTACTACCTATTTAAGATTAATTTAATAATGGAAATTGGTGAACGTTTAATTATTTAAATTACCATCGACTAGTTTAGTGAATATAATATATAGATAAGCTTGACATAAAATTATGTTCAATTACATACATATTTTCAGATTAAGATTAGAAGCTTGAAAATGATGTTGATATAAAGTATAAACTCGACACTTGCAACTTGTAAGTTATAAGTTGTATTATAATACATCTTTCCTATTTATCGTTATAATTTGCCTTTAAAGCTGCCCTTTAGATATGACCTTAACAAGTCATCGTAACTAGATTTTACTAAAATAGGAAAACTGGAAAACTCACCATTGTTATAGTACTGAACCGTGTTATTGCGGTTGATCCGTAGGTCCGGTTTACATCCTCTATCTGTGCACCAGTGTCATAGATTTCCTGTTTTCTTTTTTCAGTCAATCGAAATGAAACATTTCCGATCATTATTTATTTCCTATAACATTATAATTTATTACATAGAATTCGTAATGCCGTTTCATTCAAAGAGGCAATCCCAGGTTTAAATAAATCAACATAAATATAATATAATAAATAATAATATAATATATATAGGTACCTACCACGCTACTGTGTACAATTTGTACTAAATTAAATTAAATTAAACTTTAAATTTATTGTACTCCTAATTTCGTCTATTATAATTTATAACTATAAAAAGAGTACAATAATTAGATCGGTCCCTATATTTTACAAACAAACGCATTTTAACGTAACGATGTCGATGAAATAAGAAAAACGTGTTAAATATGTGCATTTCTCTGAAACTTGTATACTTGTCAGTACTACGACTATAATAATGTATTAATTATTAAACACCGATAAAAACAAATAAAAATTACACTTTTAATTTCGAATTCCTGAAATTTTAAACTATAATAAATAAGTACAACCAGTATAGGATTACTTTTTTGATTATCATTTATATTAATATAAATGAGGTTAATACTTCGGTCTTAAGCCGTTATAGAAGCAGATATTTTTAGCCACAAAATAATGTTGACATAATTAGTGTAATTAACTATCTCGTCCTACTAAATAATATTATAGTAGATCGGATGGGCAGAATAAAAAGTAGTCACAATAGAGTTGGTGAAAATATAAATATGCTGCTGAAATAATATTTTTTTCAACAGTAATCGACTGAATGAACTTTGTATTAAGTACTATAAAGTATACATTTTTACATTTTACCTCGTACCTTAAACCTATTACTGCATAAATTATTGTTATAATTTGTTCAACGTTGAAAATTTAAAATGCTTAAGGGCTGCAAAAGCAATAAAAAAAAGTATTGCAATTTGTAAAATTATTAAGTTATGTGATTCATATACAATATTTAAATTTTTCTAAAATAAAAGTATAAAAACTGTTCTGTAGTCATATTTTATTTTTAGTATTTTTTACATTATTATTAAGGAACAATCATAGTCTATAAACGTTAAAAACGAATAATCCAACAAGTCGAATTAGCAATTCGCCCGAGCGATTGCACCGCTGATTTATATTACGAAAAATGTTTACTAATTGGCAATTAATAATTAATACCATTTTTGAGTACACCTAGCTTTGGTTTTGTTCTTCAATATATACCTATGTCCTTTATGGACACTTTAAGCCTTAGATGTACCAATGTTTGTGTACTATATAGTCATAATAAAGTTATGTTTTTATATTGAGGAAATTCAATAAGTATTGATTGTTTGCACGCATTTACAATATTGAACTAAAGTCTGTTTTAAAAAATCACTTGATTTATTAATTATTTACTATTACATATTTTAATAACTTATCATATTGTGAACTATGAGGGTTTTATTCTCTTGGATTTTTTTTTATTAATATTGAGCTTTTCGTGGTTATTACTAATGAATTGGTATTTTACCCGTGCAGGAAATCGAAATAAAATAATAATGTTGGCGTAATGTTTGAATAATCGAAAAACTTGGAGGTACCTACTGCATTACATTATGAAAAAACATGTGTCGAACGATAGATAATAATAAGAAAAGTCTGAGAATTTATTTGTATAGCATCTTGGTTCAACTGGTTCAAGTTCAAAGTTTGACGAGTGTATCTTGGAATTTTATAATATGTGTCATAATATCTGTATTAGTGTATTATATAATATATATTATAGGTATCTGGTATATACTATATTATATACGTATATAATAGTATATAAGTATACCATACCACGTAGGGCCCCGCACGCAAAGTTATCATTCCAGCCGGATCGGCTTCGCTTATAATATTATACTCGGCGTTATACGACGAAAGTAATTTAATAAACTACGTGTTAATGTGCTATATATAGCTCTACGTATAGTATATTATAACACCATAATATGCATTGGGTACAATATTCCCACACATCGCCAAGGTGTTGTTTCTCTTATATTGTCATAATATATTTCACACTCCTGGGACATGTATTACCTGTATTATATGTGTTTCGATTACCTGTCGCTATATTATTATTATTATTATTATTATCATCATTATTATATAATTATTGTAGGTTCAATGTTAGTCGACCAGAAACGAACGCGATTTTTTTTTGAAAAACAATACGTCGGAACTAAAAACAATTACATTACAGGGTACACATATTTATACTTACCTATATAATATTATAATATAATGTAATCGGGAAAACACTGTGGTCCGCACCACTCTGCATATTGTGTCGTCTATTGTATTTAAGTCAACCGGTGGCGTCGATTATCCGATTGATCTACAGACGATGATAATTAATCGTATTCGTCGATCAGATATTCATATTGTTATGTAACGACGACAATCGTCACGATCGTTGTTCGTATTGTTTTTTACGAGTTAACGCGACCACGTTCGATGACTGTGCGATTTTGATACGATTTTATTATACAATATTGTTACGAAATTTAAGAGGACGCTACACCCGCATTGTGATTATCCGTCTTACAAATTTAAAACATAGCAAAAACTATTTGGAGAGGGAAAGAACTGAGAAGAATACAGTAAGAACTAAGAAATGAAATTTTCACCACATAAAAAGGAGAACTTTAACTGTGAAATATTGTTTTTATGTTTTCGATATCGTAACTACAAAAAAAGTGAATTTTGAATTTTAAAACAATATGAACTTTTTTCGTATAAATGATAATAAAAAAATAAAAAAGACATTTCACAGATAATGTTCTGAAATATATTGTAAATAAATTTGGAGTCTAAATTATCACTATAGCCTGAGTGGTTCTATCACGAGCATAACATTTTTTGCTATGTATTTATGTATAAACATTTTTAAGATGGAGACAACACATGCGGGTGTAGCGTCCTCTTAAGGTTATTTTTTATTCATGACGAAACACTAAACAGCTAGATGGCATTTTTGTAAACTAATCGGCAGATAACTATTTGATTGCCCGAGTACCACTTCATTATAAATAACGATGCATCATGCATGCCCATTGCCCATAGACTTACCAGTATAATATGGACTGCTCGTCACCCACCCATACTATAGGTTTCCAAGTACCAACATTGTTAGAAAGATATCTTAGTATGTTTATGAAAAATATAGAGTAGGTATAGCTTAAGAAAATCGTAAAAGAAAAAACTATATATCATGGAATATTAAGCAAATTTTGGAGACGGAGATATAGATATCAAAGAATATAATAAATTCTTATGTGATATCTTCTTTTAGTCTTTTATTTCCTTCTAACCATGTCTCTCTTTCTGCAACGGACTAAGATATATTAGTCCGTGCTTTCTACTATAGCAGTACATATTTTATTTATTGGTATGTGTGCATAGTGCATGCCACATATATGTATACGATTCGTGCATTAAAACTGCGTAGGTTTTATATATTATACTATAAGCCTATACCATAAATAATAAAGTATTGAAGACAAACGTAATTAATACTATCCGGTAAACCTGCTACGCCCCAAAATCGCATCTCAATAAATCATCATATCTGTTGAATTATAAATACAAATACCCCTTTCACCTTCGTTATAAATCATTAGGATCGCTGTCTACCTGCAAACGCGTATTAAATTCGTTATGTTATATTGTAACTAAAATGTTTATATTTTATAAAACACAATATGCGTTCGGTCTACTAGTTTTGAACTTTTCTCCTTTTAGTCTTTTTTATAATGCCTGTGATCAATTATAATTGTAATATGTTTAGAAATTAAAATCGTTTAGAAAATAACAAACGAATATTGCAATTATAGGTTATCAAATTATACAAATAATCAATTCACAATTATTTATTTTATAGACTATAATTTTATAGCAATATGCCAATATGTTTTGTTTTTAATTGGCGTCGTGAATAGTTATCTATTTATTTTCCAGTTATTATTGATTATCTAACAATCATTATACATTATTACCGTCATTAAAATTGTTAGTTACTCGAACGTTTCGATGAAGAAATGCCGGTCCACGGAAATTATTATGATAATAATATTATACCGATGTCATATTATGTCGCGATGCCTAACATTCGGGTAACGAGTAAATCGTGTGATACGAAACCATTATTATTGTGGATGAGCCGAAAATCGCAATAAATAAATGTATACCTATATAACATTAGGTATGTATCACTATATTTCATATAGTCTGTGGTATCACCGTGTTCTACTTGTATAACGATGTCAAATAATATTAATATCTATCAATAAAGCCATATATTCTTCTAGCAGATCGATCAGACACGTCATATGCGTTAATGGCCTCTGTACGTTTCCGTTTGCTCTATGGCCTACCCCCTCTCCATCCCCTAGATCATTATCTCGGCGTACGATGTATATAAATTATAAACTCTCGTTGGTTTGCGACCGAGGGTGGTTACAATAATGTGTGTCCACACATTATGCGAGTGTATATATCGCGTAATCCGATGACAACGGATCACCTGGCCGATTCCCCAGGGACACCACACGCTGCAGTCGCCACCACTATAGTAAACCATTTGCCTCTCGTCAGCCCGGTTATACATCATTACTATTATTGTATTACTCACGACTATGATGACGTATTGCACCGCACGTTTAGCAAATAAGGTGGGTTTCCACTACATACGTGTACGCTTACGTGCATATATTGACTGGATACGTTCGCTATGAACGGTCTCACAAACGTTTCCCATCGGTTGATCGGTTAGCATTGGTAACATATTAGCTACCTCGTATATTCTTATTTCTTATGTTATCAATATAGAGCCGTGTACACGTGAAAAGTTGAACTGGATCCAACTTCATGGTATCATGGTCAAGCCTGTGGTAAGAACGTATAACCCTCTGGTATACCAAAAGCTTACCATGTATACCAACCAATCACAAAAAAGTATTTTTATGCACTTACACGCACACGTATCTAGTGGAAACCCACCTATAGACGTCTTCGAAGCCCGTAGGTATATGGGTGAGTACAAGGGTGATCGTATATGGGCGGAGCCTGTTTTGGAGCCCGAAATCGAACCGGGGCCGACTCCGTTACAAAACATATCAAATATCAATCTTCTTTTTCTTCTTCCAATTATCATACAGTAGGTATATTACGAACACAAATAGTAAGGGGAAGATTTTGAAATTTTCCTGAAAATATCTGAAGCGAAAATAATAAAGTTTTTCCGAAAAAACTTCTTCGTTCGTTCGGCTCGCGCATATTTTGAAACTACAGCGTGAGTGAAGCCGTGGAGGTCTCAGCTTTAGGACGCATAATACCACCTAAGCTTATATTACATTATTACTCAAGTAGGTACGCATGTTTTATTTAATTTCAGTTTCCAATGATATTTTGGACTGACACGGTATATAGTGTAAGTGTTTTATTACACTTTTCGGCTATTTTACGCTATTATTATTATGATTTATTTACTTTTAGGTAATCTATATATACCTACGTAGTATAATAATACGACGACGTAAACAAATTGTCGACAGTGACCAGTTTGACGATACCTAAAATGTGAAATATATTACAAGTGCCTTATTATGCTCGTGTCTATTTTGTGCGTGTTTTTTCGTTCCCTTTTCTAACCGCGCTCGTTTATGTTGTATCGTTACGGCGGGAACTTATTATCAATATTGCGTGTCGTCACCGCGCCAGTAAATATTTTGATTATTTTCTCGACACAATAATATATTATAAACCGACGAGATTAAATAATGGCGACGGAATAATAAACGAGCGGTGTTTACGGTCCGCGACGGGTCCATGACCGTGTCCATAAACGCCGCAGCCGAAAACCGTTAACGGTTCCGCGAAAAGCGCACACGATTATCGTCGCCCAAATATCTTGTGCTCGGCGAGACTGCGACACATAATTAATGTGTATATTACCTACGCGAGTGGTTGCACCGGCGTCGTTGGTTTCCCTCGGTTTCATACCCGTGTGTATATATTATTATTATTTACATACCTATTACCTATGGTTACCACTTACCAGTGTGTCGTATCCACACAGATACGGTTTATTATTGTAATGATACTAATAATATATACCGTCGAGATTCGAGAACAGGTACGGCGCATATCATTTTTATACGATTTACGCGCCGAGTTTGCTGCATTTGATCGGAGTCCTCGATATATAGGTTTTCTCACCTATTGATATACTTGAACGCTCTCGTCAACCCCAGCGGGCACCGTAAATTGAATAATAATAATAATAATATTAAATTGTATTACCTATAATTAGCTGGTAATATAATAGGTACCTATACGTGTAGATGCGCTATAATTTTTAATCGCATAAGAATAAGAGTACCTACTTATACCGTGCACTGCAGACCAGGTATTATATCAGGTGAGCGATTTATATATGCATAATAATAATAATATGTACATTATCGAATCGATCAATACGACATTGTTATATAATGCGTTGGACTAATTTATGTGTACCTATATATATGCTCGCTTAAGCTTTGTGGTGAATGATAATTACTATGGTTATATAGTACCTATATAATATCAAGGTACCTACTTATTATACATATGCATGTACCTACGCACATAACAATTTGTTTAAATATAAAACGTTAATCCAATTATATAGCTATACGATATTGTACATAGGTACTGGCGTAGGCACGTGGTCATGTACGGACGTATTTTTTTAAATATAATATATGTAAAACGGTGAAATACACACTATATAATGTATATAGGTACCTACGTGGCTACGTATACGATACCATCGCTGTTTTAGTTTTCATTTCAACCCCTGGCTGTGTATACCCTAAAAATTATAATATAAATGTGAAACTTACAGTAACGAAGTTCCATTTACTTAACAACGTTTTCTGTTTAACGAAATATTTTTGGAGAACCAAACCGAATTAGAACCAAAATTTAATTCTGTTCAACAAAATTCTCTATAACATATAATTTATTTTTATGTCACTCATGAGACTTCGTATTTCGTAATATGGAAGTTTCACCGTATTATGTATACTGTATAGTATAAACTTTTCTGGAAAGCTTATTAATGCTTAACGTGAAAACGTTGGCCACAAGCGTGAATCTAAGATTTTTTATGGTGGGTGCGAACTGTTAATAATTCTCCATTATATGTATACAGTATACTTATAATGGCCGATTATAATATATAACCTCGGGACAAGTATATACATTTTTACCATACAACATTGCAGCATTTAATATAGTTTCAGTGTCACACAAATGTTTTGTTAGCAGGGATGAGTCCTTCAAATGCAGGAATAACTTTTGAATATTAATAGATTTTAATTATTGAATAATACTTATGGTCCAACTATATGGTTAGTTCAATACACTTGCTGGCGTTATTAGGTAGGTAATCCTTTTAGTTTAATGACCACTAAGTCGAGGAACTTTTAATTCTTCACAAAATGTTTACGATTTTTAAGTTGCTAAGTGCTAAATGTTACATTCCGATTTTACGTATGTCTTCAAACACATAAATTACATGTTTTATTAATCATTTCACTCGATAAATCTGACTTTGTAGCTGCATGCGTATAAAATCCTTGTTTATACAAATTAATTGGCCACGGTTTCTAATGCAACTATAAACTCATTTCGTATAATTGTATATTTAATAGGATAAACAGACAACAGTATTTTCTTCGATCACAAAAAACACAATATTTTTGATATTAATGTTCAGTGATATTTATCATATTTTGTAAATATTATGTAATAACACAGTCCGGAGAAAAATAGTTTTAAAAAAAAAGGTAAATATGCGCGACGACGGGTTCTTCAGCTCCCAAAAAACACCCTAGTTAAATCTATCACTGGTTCGCTATGTTAAAAACGAAATGTCGGTTACGTTTTTATGATCCAATGATGAGATTAACCTCTTGCATATTATACCCGTTTCTATTATTTATAATATAACTGCTCACCGTGGCATTGACGCGTAGGCATTACTTATATTACCTATATAGTTATCATAGATATTAATAAAAAAAACATTTGAATTAAAACTACTTGTTGACCGAACAACAAAGGTCGTTCGAAACTTTCGCATCTATTTATCAGATGTTTTATAAACTATATTTTTATAATATTATGGTCAGGGACGGACTGGGGCAACTATTCGGCCCGGGAAATTTATATTTTGACCGGCCCTTAAAATGTCGTCATCACTAAATGTAAAACTTAAATATGGTACCAAAGTTTTGACAAATAATGGTTGCATCCTCCACCTACTCATTTTTAATTTCCTCAGGAGACAACTTAAGATTCTCAATGTACCTATTTAGTATTTTATCTTAATTAAATGTACTGCACAGTATTATGTATATATCACTTTTTCTATTACCTACTCTATAAGTGATCCATAACGGATGAAAAAAATAGGTTCGTTTAAACTACTTTAACTTGATTTTTCTAAGAGTATCCTTCTCTCTCTCTCTGATTTTTTCAACCCCACTCTTTCTTTTAGTTTCCATTTTAAACAACAAATAGATAAGTAAATATTACAAAATCATCAAACGATACACTAGTACACTACAATAAAATAAAAAAGAAGTTCAAGAATTCACTTTTTTGAATTAAGGACGTTACATTGAACGTACGAAACTGTACCTTTAGTTATCAGCTTATTAATTCCCATCAAATTATCACAAATTATCTTTTATATTTTACTATTATGTAGGTACAATATATTTATATTATATTTTTTATTGTGTACAATTTAATGTTAGTTATATTAAGTAAATACTGGCTGGCTAGAAGTGGATATATTAATCGACTGTAGAATAAAGTCATATTAAGTTATAAATAGGGCATGGATATAAATGCAATAAAAAAAACAATGCCTTAAAAATACGATTTTATGCACAGTAATAATATTACAAAGCTTAGTAAAATGCCCAGAAAAATGAAAAGCCAATTTAAATGAAAATAAAATAGAACTTAAATAGGTATAGTCATTAGTCGTTAGTCGTCATATATTGTGTTTCATTATAATCACTTTTCAATCAGAAGCTAATCAATATTTTTGAATAAAAAACTTTGACAGTTAGAATTGGCAAGTGTTGTTTTGTATAACTGAAGTCATAGGAGCAAACAAAATAAAATAAAACGTAATAAAATAGAAATATTAGTAAGAAAAAATGATTTTTAATTATATTAAATTTCTTGAAGGAACTTAAGCTAATAGTGTTTATAAAATTGTATATATACTTATAAAATTTACAAAAAATTCCTTCAAACGATAAAAATGTCATAAAAAGGTCAAAAAAATGTTCTATAAATCAGTGAAATTAAAAAAATGCTAAATAAAAATTTAATTTTTAAATTATTTTATGTATGAAATACATTTTTTGATTGGAAAGCAATGTTTAAGAGAATCCAGAAAAAAATGCAATTTATCTTCAAATTCACACCCTAGTAGTTATAAATAATAATTTCTGTTTATGCATTGATGCCGAGGGGCTGGTCAACCAGCTGAACCGAAATCTAAAATCTTTAACACCAAATATAATATAAACATTTTGCACACTCAACAGTTATGATATGAAAATACAAAGTATTTATAATTTATATTTATACCTACTGATTTTGTTATAAATAAATAATAATAGGTAACTAATTATTTTTGAGTAGCGGCCCACCGGGAAAGTTCCCGGTATCCCGCCGGCCCAGTCCGCCCCTGATTATGGTTAACAAATACGAAGACGACGAAAAAAATACCTACCCAATAAAACCGTCCCGGCCGCAATAAACATCAAAATAGAAAAAAGTTGGTATTACGCGCAATTGAGAGTCGAGACAGATAAAACGGTTTTTTTTTACGGAACTGGGTGTCTTTAAGAGTACGCTACACCCGCTTTTGAGTTTTTCAAACTTGAATAACTTTTTTTCTAGTTCTGATATCGAAAAAATAAACGGAGTCAACAAATGCGTAGCGTCTTCTTAATTTATTCGTCTCAATTGTATTCTGCATACAAAGATGTACGAACGTTGAAAACATTTTTTTTTGAATTGACATTATACACACATTTTGTACAACACCAATCCCGGATATGGCCGGATACCATAATATAATTTTTTACGTGTTGTGTAGCACCTCTATATAGCGGTCAATGAAGTACATTGTAGTGTGTGATATCGTGGTAAACGACTATTGAAGATGAAAAATGAATTACTCAGAAGAGTATATTCTCGTATTTATTGGTGGCCTCGAGCCAACGTGTTAGCGAATCGTCATCCACGTATCGCTCGAAACGCTTCGCTGTCGTCCGTTCACGCAAAGACGAATAATATAATGTACGCGAGTACGTCACTACGTCAAATTGTTATCAGTGTTTTTTTTTTCAAATTATACATATTATCATAATTATTACTATTATTATAATTATATTGAAATCAATATTTAAATGTTGAACGGTACCATTAAGTATTAATTAAGTATGCTTATATATTATTATGTTTTACTTTTGTTGTATCTAAAGAAAAATAACGGTTCTGAGCCCTCATTGTGGGCTTATATTTACTATAAAATAAATAAATAAAATAATTTATAAATTATAATACCGTAGAATTATTAATTATTATTGTTATACAATATCGCGGATGAGCTCTCCGGACACTGCGAATAGCGCCGCGCTCAGTCCGTAGTCTTGCCCCGACGACGAGCTTCGCGTTTAGGAGGGACCGCCACCACCGCCGCCGTCGCCGCCACTACGGCCGCGCGATTAGTTTGGTCGCGCTGACAGTGTGCGCCGTATCCTCGACCGTACCACACGACGCCGACGACACTGACGCCATCGCCACTGTTTCGAGGGACCATAATAACCATATATCGGTTACCGTCATATCAGCACGAGCACATCGAATACTATAGTTGAACGGGATCGCAAGTTTTCGTTTTTGTCGATCAAGTCTGCGATAATAGTACATATTATATAGAAAATAAAATATATATATAATATATAGGACGTACCTTCAAGTCGGCCGCAGTCCATCTTCCCGTCAAGTCACGCCACGGCGATGACCCATAGCTGATCCATTATTTTGCCGAACAACCGACACGCGCATTTCTCTCGTCCGACCACCATGGTAAGCTTTACGATCGACTTACAAATTGAACGGTATTATGTTTTATGATTTGTCGTCTACCGCCGCGGTATAGGTAGTCATCTCGAAGTAAACCAGTATTATATTATCCGTAGACGGGAAAATTAGCGCGCTAATTGTAACGACGCTAGACTTTAATTTATTGTATAGCGATTTACATAGCGTCACTACACTATAATATTACACATTTTCGTTTAGCGTATATACAGCAAAAATTTAAAAATTTTTTTTTAAATGTTGAGCGACTCACAATTTCCTCACTATAATCACATCCCGTTAGTGACCACATGTCAGCAGCAAATACCAATTTTCGATAAGACGGTTTTTAGTTGCTTAAGAAAAATACATGACATACGTGGACCAAGCCTGCCGTCTGAAAATATAAGAAAATAGGGATGAGCATATGAATAAAAATGGATAAAAGCTCAAAAACTGAATTTATTAGACAAAAAAAATGTTTAAAAAAATTACCTTTAGCGATAGAGAGCAACTTTTTTTGGGGGGGAGGGAAGTAGCTGTAGTTTTAACCTCGCTGCAAAAATACAGTATTATAGGATCCCGACTACCTACTGATTATAATATGCTAGACTGCTTTAATTAAAAATAATTGTATCCTTCCAGTCTTTGGTACCTCAAATTTCACCACAATTTCCGCTGTATTAGTTATTATATAACATGACTACCTATAACCTACATATTATGACCAGATATCGGCTCAGTAAATGGGCACCACAATCCTCAGGCATGGATGACTGGACTTAACCATCTACTTAAAGGCTTGGATTTCGAGATTTATTATTATTAAGAAGTACTTAGACTATATTATAAAGGTTGTAATATGCTAATATTGTCCAATAAATTTAGATGGTTTTTTATTTACATGTTTTGGAATATTTTCTTTGTATTCTTTGTTATACTGAAATATAATATATTACGTATATATGCACCCTTGTCCCTCGTATAAGACCCCTCCCCCAAATAGGATTCCAGGATCCGTTTTGTTCCCTCATCTTATATTCTTACGGATTATCAGATTATTATACTGCGTATAAACAATATTAAATAACAACATTTGTACAAATTATAATAATGTATTTGTTCGTAAGTTTAGATGGCCATTACCCCGAAAACTCTTTTTTTAAAGATTATTCAAATATTGAACTAAATTTGTTATTTGAAATTAAATTATTAAAAATAATAAAACAAAATAAAACTTAAATCATATTAAGGTTTATAAAAAACAAATTTTCCAGACCTAATAAATTCGCAAAAAAATACATAAAAACAAAACATTATATTCTTATATAATAAATTATATGTATATGATAGTTGATGAAACTACAGTACAATAATTTTTTTACTTGTATCTGTAGTGAACTGCTTTAGTTTTGCTGGTAATTAGTGTAAACATGTTGTAAATATTTGAAAATATGAGGTACAAAATGTCCAATGTTTTTAGCTCCCTTATAGATTATACTGCTATATAGTATATATATATTATATAAATTACAAATCGTTTTGTTAATACTAAATAAACAATAGTAAAAAAATAGGTGTTCTTCGGAACTTAAATTTAAAAGACCTATTCCGCCTATAGCTGCTATCTATTAAATTTAATAAACAAGATTATTGCTTTGTGCAACACCTGTAGGTTTAATTGTTTGTATAAATTAATAATTCACTTATTTATCATTATAAAAAAGTATGATAAAAAAGTATCTACCTATTTTTGAGTCCTCTATCTGAATATTAATCAACAAATTGTTATCTTATCATCGATGATTTGATTATACCTCTTTATTTTGAATTTAAATTTTAATAGTGGTATCACTTAAAGGGGGGGGGGGGTGGACACGTGTGTGCATATGTGCTCATGTCCATTTGCCACATCCTAGATTCTTATAAGCTGGTTGAATTTTTGAAGCCAACCATTTTGAGAACGGCTAGAAATGGCGACCCAGAGGTTATAATCGTAAATCGTTGTCATTTTTTAGAAACATACCACCGTAGCGATGACAATTATACAAGCGAAACTTTAATAGTTGATTGATACGTTTGTTACAATCACGATTTACGTAGATCGATATCCTTTGCTTATTTTTGTGAATATAATATATATACATTATACATATTATGCATTATATACATATTATTATGTAAAATATTACAATCTAAAAATGCTAATATATAACAGGAAAAATTGAAATATCTTAAAAAAAAATCCAACGTATAAACACAGGTTATCCTTTTAACTTTAAGTTTGAATTTTTGGTAATAGGTTATTTCATTCTTATATTAAACCTAACATCACACAATTGGTGCTGCTAAAGTGCTAAACAGAAATTTGCTATGTTACTCCACGTGGGTTAGTGAGAGAAAACAAATAATGCGTTGAGTGTTGACATCCTCTGTCAAACTAACATAAAAAAAAAAATCTATGGCTTTGCAATAACTGTAAACAGTAAATCGTCTTCTGACTGATTTACAATTAATATATATTTAAATATTATTAACAACAGTATGCTTATTAAAATATTATGTGACTCGATATTGATTGAAGTATACCTATGTAGGTAATAATAAGTATATTCTATATTTCTGTTTGACTATATGCGTGTATACTGTGTAAATTAAAAACTCTATTATCGTGTTACCATTATGGTTTATATTTAGACTTTAGAGTTCCTAATAAGTAATAACTAATAATCAATAAGTAATAATAATATGACTGATTAATAAATAGTAATAAAATACATATTTATATTGGAGCATGATATTTTCATTATTACCAAAATATTTGTACTAATCACAGCATAGTACATGAAAATAGACAGAAACGATTTAGATATTGAATGATTATAGACTTATATTAAAAATTAAAACCACTAAACTTTTTGTTTACATATTTAATTTTAATAGGATATAAAAATGCGCATTGTATACAACTATTGAACTATATAGTGTATAACGAATAATTTATGATGAATTTATATTCAAAAGAGTTTCTAATTATCATATGTCGTATGCACGTATGTAATACGACAATAATTAACAGTAGATAAGTATGTACAAAATGTACAATAATTATTCTCATGGCATATGAGTCGTATCCATTATAACTATAATAAATAGTGACTATATTTTACGCGTATTGAGACCCTTAGTATTATATAAGATATACATAATATAAACTGTAGGTAGAATGTAGGTAAGTATCTTATAGGTACATATTATTTGGGACTAAAACGTTGATGTAGATACTTCCAGAAATTTTTATGTTGTATATGAAATGTGTTTAAGACGATATTATCAGAGACTTAGATGTTATTCTCATTTTGAATATTTTTATTTTAGTGCATTTTTGCACAACTTTTTAAATCGTCGTTGATTTGTTTTTTATCAATTTTTTTTCTTGTTTTTATACAACACAACCGGATGCCGGAAAACTAGTAGCCTACACTTCCTCTTTATCGGCCACTATAAACACAATAACCGATATAATTTGCGAGAATTCATTTCAAATATTTTGACCCGATAGCATACATAGAGCTTCGCGTACTTATATGGTACTAAATCCACAGCGGAAGGAAACATGTTATTTGACACGCATTATAATACACAATGAGTTTAAATCCCGGGAAGGGTTAAGACCAATGTAACCTCCAAAGTATTATACAATAACTTTAAATATTTTAAGGCTTTTAGATGGATAATTACTTAAGAACTAAAATCATTCTTATATTTCAATTTTTCCGAATATACCTAATAAAAAAAAAAAAATAAAGAACTTTTCTTCATAATACGATTTTAATACTACACAATCTAGTTAATATTACATAAAATTTGGAGTGAATGTATATTGTCATGAACATTGTTTTTCTCAATAATACGCTGGTATAGCGTAACATATTATATTTTTTTTTTCTTAAAGTATTTGTAAAAATGAATGTAATTATAACAGGCTTAGACGGATAGGTTATAGGTAAATATTTTTTAAAAAGAAATTCAATAATCTACCAATAAAACAAAATATTATCTAAAATATTTATTTATAAAAAAATATTTACATTATACCTGTTTCGTTTACAAACTTTTATGGCATATATGGGTAATAGCACAAAACAGAATATATTTTAATGTTATAACTTATAATACAATTAGGTTAGTCGTAATCAATTAATATTTCAGTATTATTGTATTATAAAATTTAATATAATAATATCTCCGCGTGATACAAATAAAATAATATATTATCTTAAAAACAAATTAATAAGAGTGTTTCGATTTCATAATTTCAAATACATTTTTATAATCCAAATAAATAAATAAAGACCCCGAAAAAGTTAGTATAATATTTTAAAATCAATGATTTATTTAAGTTTTAACTTGGTATTAACTAGACCTAAGTAAATATTAAAATATTAAAAGGTTTTTTTTTTATATTTAGAACAAGACATTTTATAAAAACGTATAGGTACCTACCATATAATGATAATCCAATAATAATGAATGGTTATGTTAATTAAACGAATGGTTATGTTCATAGTCATTTTTCCTTGTAATATAATACTAAATACAGCATAGTTTGAACCAGAGAAGACTTAAAAATGTATTTAATCATTCTAATATAAATACTATACAGAACGATTGATACATTTTACTAATATCAGTATACTTATAAATATAGTATAATTATAATATACATATTACAGTAAATTAACTGCAATATGGTGTTATCTAAGAAATTTGTCTTGAAGTCATAAAACCAAGTAATTTTTCAGAACTCTATAGCATCAGTCGCCCACCCTCGTGCAACAACTAATTTATTCGAATGTTTACTTTCCTAATAAATCGTATCAAACTATCACCTCTTAGATTTCAATAAATATCATACGTCATAAAAAATGCTTCTTCCCGGTTTAATTTAAATTGTATGCATACCCTCAAACATGAATAGAACCGGTAGGCATACAATGCAAGTATGTGTTCACATCTTTACCATGTGAACAATATTTCAATAGATATATTGTTCACAAAATGTACGTGCATAATATTTTGTAAGGATGTGCCAATGACCCTAGCATACCGGCTCTGCAGGTTTCATCACAACACAATATTATTATAATCGAAGTATATACCTACCTTGACCAATAATCAGAATATTCATTAACAATTAATGCATATGCAATATGGCATGTCGATGCACTTGTTCTCGTCCATATTATAATAGAACAAATGAAAATAAATAAATATAAACAAACCACAACGAAACTCTGAATTGTGGGAAATATTTTTTGGTAATGGGACAGACAGAAATAATTTAAGTAAATTCTTATAGTAAAAATGTGAAAGGGGTGAGTTCATTTACCTAGGTACAACTGCATAACATAGTGTAGGTATAATATATTATTATGATAAAAAAATATTTTGAAATCAAACTGATTTTCGTATCTTTATAGCTGCATCATTTATCATCACGTGTCGGTGTCTTGCTATTATTATATAGATTTAACACAGGGAGATTCACCACGAATCTTCTTTTGTACTTTAATAATTTATTTATCACAAATTATACCTTTGGAATTTTTAAGTTCACTTAAGTCTATATATTTTATAAGTAATTAGATTTTTTTAGTAACTAAGCATTATCCTGTGACAATCCAACATATTTTTTTAAATAAGACAATATTGAAACTATTCGTTCAAATTTTAATTTAGTTAAATACTTCGAAATCATCAAACAAATCATCTACTTAGCAACTTAGAGTAAAGAATGCTGATTCTCACCTGAAAAAAGAAGTTTGTGTCGCCGCAGGACACTCATTGGACGGAATACAAATCTAAATACCCAATTAAGGATATTATAGTCCTTAAATATACTTGAATGTTTCGAAATTACAATTACAATTGGTACATATATTATAATATTAATAAAGAAATAAATTGGGATGAGCGTGCACGGTGAAACATCACTTGCAATTTATTTAATATTATAATATATATTATTATGATAGGTACACCTGTAATATATGGCAATCATAATTAATGTGGCATATATTATATTATGTCAACTTACACTAATTTTACCGGAGTAAAATTTTAGATATACATATAAAATGGTTAACTGAAACATTATATTTTATAGTTTACTGTACCTTATATAATATGGTGTACCTACTACCTATACCTACAATATTATATATAGCTAAGTATCGATTTATGATTTTCGTTTGAAATTTTAACGATTTACGAGAATAAATTTGTTTTCGTTCGTCATCCCGATAGTGGCCGAGACCTTAATATGATAGGTACATTATTATTATTACATTATTATTATTATTACATTATTCGGACGGGGTCTGCTCCTTCGGCACTTGGCATTCCGGACGGTTGTCCGGCCGTACAGTGCGAATCGTAAAAGTATACTTTACTATACGAAACAGTTGTAGTACGCTACCATGGTAGGCATACAGCTATATATTACTGCGTTAAATAATCATTATATCCAATTTGGACGAAATATGCGTACTGCAACCACCGAGTAATACGCGTTTATTATCATCTTGCAGCGAGCATTCGGTAATGCCTATACAACTACGTCTGACTACGACGACGGCGGCGGGGGTCTTTAATCATATTTTAGGACAGTTGATCAATTCTCGAGGCGTTTGGGTTTCCTTATCAATCATGGGTCTAATACATAAACGCGCGGTGGATTCCGGTACAACACCGTATATAATATAAAGGTATATATTATTGTATTTCGTATACATATATAAATACCGACGGGTGTTGAATAATTCCGTCAGTCCCATTTAAATACAATTCGAGGCTTCCCGTTTAAATTATACCGAAATGGCGGATTCAATTAGTCTTAATTTTCAAGGTCCCTGTATAACATTATAATATTATATATCGTTGTACGGCCGCAACATAGCCACAGCACGACGTATAGTATTGTGTAGGCTCGCCCGTTGATGGTAATATTTTAATATTATGTGCGCCGGCTCCACCAGCCGGTCTTTTACTCCGCTCTCGTACGCCTATATATAGAAGTGCCTTTATAAGCCATAATAATATAATATATTTATGCCGTATATCGTCGTAGGCATTATATTATTATTATTATTATACGATGGCCTTTCACTCCGCCAGCGATGTTGTCGCAGTCTCAGAGAAAACTGCCCTCGATACACTCGGCTGCTGTGAAGACACATCATTTATTAGAAAGCCATCGGTTCCGTTTTTTATTTTTTACAACTATCTGCAGCAGCCCACCGGTCGAGCAGTATCTGAAGTTATTTTCTCACGCGTTATGATATCGTATATATTAGGTTCCCTAGCTATAGATAGGTACCCGCATATAAATAGTGTGGATTTCAAACTCGATCGATCGTGGCAATTTCTTTTTATCCTCCGCAAATAAAAACCCGTCCGTCCTTTGTTAAAACAATAATTTTATATAAATTATAATAACAATATCATCATTGTCGATCGTTTTCGCATGTATACCATTGATTATGAATACTAGTATTCCAAGTAGTATTCTGTGTATAAGAGTTTGCTCTGACATCAAATGTTTCACTGATATTTTGTTATTGCGCTGCATCTGTTGAAAATACGCCTCGATTTTTTTTATCAAACTAATAAATAATATTTATTAAAATTGTTATGATTTATTGTTGTTAATATTAATTCGTGTACAACGAAATTGACTATAATTATTGTAGTCAATTTTAGTATACACATGTTTTTCGTTGCGACATTTTACAATGATTCGCTAGTGATAGTTTTAACGCTGGTCAAATTAATTAAAATATTATACATATTTCATAATATAGTACCAACTGGAGTCACTAAGCATCTGAAGATCGATCACACTAGTTCATTCGTTCGGTCCATTCAATAATGCTCAATAATGGTAACATTGTTTTGGTCAGTCGTTTTACTATGATATTATGTTTACATATTAATTATTATGTATAAATTATATTATACCTACCTTTTTAAGTTTTTAAACAATAATAGTAATTTTGAAAAAATAATTTCGATGAATGTACAATATTCGATCCATATACAGTGGATAATCCACGAATATACACTTAATATTGTGGAACCCTTGAAATATGGGTCACCGAAGCACTGCCCCACTTGGCCCAATAATAACAATGCCACTGAGTTGATTGTTAAAAAAATAATATGTCAAATCCGTTGACGTCTTTTAGCTAACATGCTGTAAGTAGCAACTTAATTTAAAGCATTATCCAAACGTATAAGGTCATTGTAAGCGGTTTCCGCTCCTAAATGAACCCTCTTAAATGTTGTTTGTAATCAAAAAAAGTTGTCAATACCTATTGTATTATCATTTGTCCAAGCGCCGCTCTTGGCGTTTGCGCTCTTTGTCAAACCACATGTTTTGCGAAATCACTATAATCTCAACATTTCAAATCACATTTATCTCAAGTACATTGGTAATTGCATAGGTATAATAAAGTATGTATTGATGTATATATTTATCATTTTATCGTATATTATAAAAAAACAAATTTATCACACACATTTTTTCTCGATAAAACATCGATTAATTTTTTGAAGGAAAAATACTGGGAGGCAAGTTTGGATAGTGTATTTAGAATTTTTTGTTTTATATACACATACTGTAGAATGTAACAAAAATAACTATCAATGTAGTTATTAAACAATTATTGTAATAACTTTTATTTTATTCTAATAAACCATTTCAAATTGAATAATTATGATTATTGTTAATTATCTATATATTTCAGATCGAAATTTAAATATTAATAAGAAAAAAATATATTACAATATAGTTGCGGTTAATTACATTTTTCAGTTGATTTCTATCACACTCTGTAATTTGTATAGTTATTAATCAAAACAAAAGATGATGAGTATATTTTTTTAAACTAAAATCTAAACAAAAAATAAGATACTATAGATACTGCCGAATAATTCTTTGGTGAAATATAAATATAATATAAAAATAAATATTATATTATTATAAGACGGTTGAAGATATTATTCATGGATTTTAAATTACGTTTTGGTTTTTAGCGATTTAGAAACTTGAACCTTTTTTAAAAAATGAATTTATATTCCAAATAATTGCTTTATTTAATAATTAATTATTTGTATTTTATGTAATAACATCATTTCGGATTTCTAGATATTTTGAATAATATGAGTAGGTACCTACTACCTTTTATATTGCGCTAACGAAGTACAGTGACAAAATAATATAATAATTAATAATAATATGGATTATGGATCGATTACTAATTTTATCAGTTTCTATGTTAACGAGTAGTAGTATATTAAAGTTTAATTTACTGTTAATTAATAATTGTGAGATGTGTGTTTATATTATAGGAATGGTAAGGTCAGTCAATTCTTTTCATTGAAGACAATCAATGAATAAAATCTAAATGAACCGTTCCGTTCTAACACGTAACGTTCACGCAATTAAAACATAGTCATCAAAGTTAAATTACTTCAAGTGAATTTGAATTGGTTAATTCTAAGTAACAATTTAGAAAATATTACACAATAATATTATTACATCTTAATCTACATCGTCAATTTGAATTTCCTCAATCAACAGTTTGGATTTTTTTAATTATTTTTTTTTTAAATATATAATTGTTTTTTTATTTTATATATTATAGCAACTATTGTTATATTAACGGATACAATTTAAGCGTAAATAAATTATTTTTAATTAATTTCATCCAATTATTACTATAATTATCAAAACTTATAGTATTTATCAATTTATTTACTTACAGCTATTTCATTTTACCATTGTAATTTCATAAAAATATAATTTGATTTTAATTTTAGTTCTGACTCATAGGTATTTTAGCTCTAGTATATCTAAGTGATAAATTTAAAAGGACAATAATTATTTTATTATTATAAAATTAATATTATACTATAAACTACACATACCACGAAGTCTATCCGAGAAGACATTTTTATTGTCATTTAATGCATAAATTTCTCATATATTTTCACTAAAAATCTTACCATAGAAAATCAGTTTAAACCCATATTGAGCAACTTAATGCAAATATTTTTTGTAGGCACAGCTCATGGTTAACAGGTAAATATTATATAATATTTACGATTATACAATGCTATTATAATATACATCTATGAATTATTGTGACCTATCACATACATGAATTATTTTTTATTCCAACCTAATGAATGTATTGGACTATTATTATTTACGAATTTACCAAACTATATTATAATTACGTCGCTAATTGATGTCGACATTTATTAATTCAAATATATCTAATTATAATGTGAAAAATCAAACAAGATAGATTTTTTTAATTTAAATTTCACGTTCTTCAGTTTTGATTAATTCATACTACACATTTATACCTTATAGTGTATACGTACTTCCTTATATATTAGGCATAGAATTAGGCATCGTATTGGGAACATTTAATTTACTTACGTGGCTCTTAATATGCATATTAGTATATTACATATAATATACAATGTACATCGCACTGTGATGTATGCCAAATATTTAATTCTAGCCGGTAGACAATAGTAGTTATTGTTTATGCTGTCGGAAGTTGTATCTCAATATGAACCATCTTCATCAACAACCTGTGTGGTAAACCGAAAAACCACCGACGCCGAGCGGAATTGCCATGCTGGTAGTATAGTCGTCTCCTAAACCGAAAATCGAAAACAATGAGCTTATTGTTGTGAAAAACATAATATTTTTTGATATATTATATTGTTTTACACGTGATATTTAATATGCACGAAACCTTATACGTTGTACACGTGTTTTGAATCATTTCAGTGGGGGTACTATTAATATTTTGCACGCACAGAGACAGAGTTTGCGTGCATTCGAACTAGACATGTTGCTTGATCATTTTGTCGTCTCGCATCTGTTAAAAAACTAATATTATGCCTTGATCGTTTTTATTAAACTTATAAATGATAATAATTTTAACTATTTATTGTTGTTATTAATTTGTGTATGACAAAATTGCGGTCTGCTCTGTTTTTTTTATTTTTATTATTATTAATTTGTTGTTACATTTTTCATGTTCGGTTCATTGATTTTACTTTATGTTTATAACGAATACAGAGGTTCTCGCTGAATGTCACGTAAGACATTCGCTCAAGATCACCGCGCTGCCCCGTAAATCAATCAACTAAGTTCAAATGAAATACAAGTTCAAGTAATTGTTGTTTGTTTGTACTGTATATGCATGAAAATCATAATCGCATAAACCTTTAGAAAAAAATAAATCTGCCGTAATCTATTAAAATTTTATTTGTTTGGCACGATCTCGTGCATGCCACAATTAAATTACTAATACATTAAATAATATAACATAACATCTGTAGCTACATTACAACTATCAGTTATTCTCACGTGATTTGTTCTATTTATTCTCACGTGATTTATTCTATTTATTCTCACGTAATTTATTCTATTTATTCTCACTATTTTTTGTTTATATTAATGAAATATATTTACAATCCGTTTGTTATAACATCAAACAATTTGTTTACAAGTATACCTAATATAGTTATAGGTATACAATAAATATGCATAACACGACAAGGGAGCAATTCACTAACCGCACCTTAGAATTTATTTTTAATATTTACACATATATCTTTGAAATTTTTGGATTTAACACCGTTGTAATGTTAAAATAACAATAATTAATATTATTTTTTGTTAATATCTCACAAACATTTACTCATTATTACGTACTATATTTTATAATATTATTTTGATTTTCAGGTTAAAATATTATTATACGTACAAGTTTTGATGTTGGATACGATCGTATATTATATATTGTAATTAGAAATTTCCCAATTTTAGTAATATTATTAAAAATATACTGTATGTTCATATAATACAATTTATTTAAATATGAATACAACGTGCTCTAAAAAAGAATAGCTTTCCTTTTTGATGTAGGTATAACATAACATTATCTCCGTACTGTGTATAATATTTACAAAATTATTCATAACAACCCTTTTAAGAAAATATCAAAGACTTTCTTAGTGACTTAGTGTATAATTTTAAATAAATAATCCTCTTCATATAATCTGAACCGTGACTGTTTCCTTCTGATCTTAATAATATATTATGTATTTTGATGGCAACAATATTATTTTGCGTAGTACCTATTTTCTACACTTAAGTTATTACGCATTAGTTCTTAACGTTGGTGCATTATTATTATAATGTCTAGTTTATCCCTTAGTCTATATTTGTACAACCCGGAAAGTATAAACTCGTTTGAAAGTTATATATATTTTCTATTATAATTTGGTTGCTGTTTTGATTTGGAATAAACTAAAAAATCGTTATACATATAGACTAAGTATGAATTTTAAATTATATATTATGTGAACGTACGACGAGGTTTTATTATTATCTTGATAAGACCTAAGCACGAGACGCACGACAAACAACTGATGCAGTATACTAATTAATTGAAGTGCATGTCCTTTAAATAGGTAATTATTAATTACATTATATAATATAACATATCTACTCAAGACACGAATTAAAAAATATTATATTATATACTTTTTTAAATTAAAATGAGTGTTCGTTTTAATTTGTAATACGTCATCGGCGGGTCAAAACACGCACGTATTACTAAATGCTAATATGTAATAATAAGTTAATATATAACACCGTATGTGGCCCACAACCCTTAGACGAATAATTACAATAATTTTATTTAAAACGGCATACTACACGTCGTGTCTGCTATACATAATAATAATTATAATAACAATAATATAAATAGTAATAGTAATAACTATATTGTGTGTAGGCACTGGCCAGTTGTAACTTGTAGGTACGTATTGTTCTCGCTCCTCAAAACAAATCTGCTGGAGCGACATCGATTTTATTTTAAACAACTCTCTGTGAATAACGAATAAATAATAGGTAACCCCTTAGCACAAAAACGGGTTTGGAGCACAGTCCGTGTGGACGACAACGGTTTGAAGGGTATACGGCGCACATTTTACGAACAAAAAAAAAAAATAATATATTATAAAAAATGACTGCTGCGTGGGGTTTGACGAATAAGAATAGTGAAAACGTTTGTCGTTGTCCCCCGCTGTATAGCCGAGGAACACGATTATATGCAAATGTTATGAAGGGGAGAATCGCGAGAGCGCAGTACAGTACTATAATACTATAAGTAGGTAGGTACCAAAAAGAATAAAAATAATAAGAATAATAAAGCGTACCTAAAAAACACAATCGATGCTCCCAGAGACATACGCGGTATATATGGGTCAAGGTGTGCGGATATCAGACATAATTATAGTATAAAGTCCCAATCTACGTGAATGCGAAATGTCATTTTAATATAATATTATCGCCGCGCGTATATGTTTTTTAAGACAAGACTAGACTCAGTCTAGTAACGGAGCGCGACATTTATAAACGGTTTTTGCTTCGATTCGATTTATTTTGTATTCACAGTTTTCAGAGTGCGATTTAGTTATGCGTTTCAAAATGCGGTAAATATGATGATTATAATAATAATAATAATAATGTGTATTGTATACCTATATATATATATATACGGTTATACACGTATTATATATTTATATACGTAGGTACTCTTGCAATATTAGTTCTTGCTTTCTTCGGTCCAACTCAATCATCGGTTTCGAGTTTATTCGATCTGAAACATACCTACAATAATGATATTAATGTAAACGCACAATAAATTATGTGAAACGCGTAACTACATACAAACAATAATAATACGAATACGAATAAAGCAAAGTGTTACGCGGAGCGTGCTATACAGAATACGATTTAACGTTAATTTGTCGGTCGATCTTGCGGTTGTTATATTGTCGATTATAATGTTTTATATGGATGCGTGAATCTGTGATCTTATATTATTATTATCGTCCCATAAAAAAATATGATATTAAACGTCGCAGGTACCCCCGTCAAACAACAACACTGTTGCCCATCTTTTTACGAGGTGCCCCGCCCCTAATTGATCAACAACAAGCCACGATATTAAGTTAATACGCGCGCCAAGTGCTTGTTAAAACGCTTTCATTTGCCGGTCTTAAAGTTGAAGTAAACGAGCCGATAAATTTAGACCAGCCGCCTTTTTACGACGTTGGAACATAATATAAAACACTATAGGGTCTATTATTGTTTTTCGTGGGTCTAAAATAGAATGGCGATTTTAATTAGAATGAAGACATAATATTAATGGCTGGGCTAACACACAAATATCTGTCGTCGGAGTCATTATGTATAGATACCTACACGTCACATGTATAATTTACTATTATACTAAATACCTAAATATATATATTTATCGTACATGACGCGTGTATCGTAAAATGTTTAGTACCTACTCATAATATTATAATATATTATTATTCACATGACATATTATATAGTGAATATACGGTATAGTTAATATTTTTTATCGAATACCTAAATTTGGTGGTTATTACTAATTACTGTAATAATAGGTAACGAGTAAAACTTTTTTTTTTATTGTGCCTAAATTACAATTGATAATAGTTGTCCCTTACAAAATATATAAGTATTTCTATCCAGGTATGAGTATCAACTATAAAACCAATTTTATTTTTTAAATAATTTCAGGAATCATTTGTAATAATACATAATATGATTATGATAATAATTGTGGATATTAATATAAAAGCCGAATGACAAAAATAATTAATAACCTGCACTAACTTTAAATTTTTATATTTTTTTTTTTTCATATTTATTGGTTATATTTTATTTTGGTTATTACTTATATGAAAAACTTATTTACACTTATTCATCAACCTAACCACTCATTGAGTCATTCCGGATATTTTTAATCTATTTTTAAACGTATCCCGTAATGTGTTTTTCAGTCGACTCCTGCTGAATTTTTGTCATTTTTTATTTCGTCACTGCATGGTCACAACTCACAGCAATAAATTGTACATGCCATGCATTTTGGATAGACCACTCTGAGAGATGGTATGGAATTCGAAAAGATCTCTCTTAGAGGTGGCATGCAATTCGGACAGACCGCTCTCAGAGACTGCTTGCAATTATTGAACGTTTCAATTTGATTATATTTTTGGCATGCAAACGGATGCATCGTAGACAATAATTCGTCTGCCATGTTCCTAGATAGGAAAAACAAATGACAAACATTTTTAATTTTTTTTTTTACAATTTTGATTTTTTTAAGAATATTAAAATCATTGGGTTTGATCTCAGAGCCACATTCAAGGTATAAGCGGTTTATTTATTATTTATTTTTTTAGATTTTCCTTATACTTGCCACATATTCTGTCAGTACCTACTTATATCTATGTGTTTGTCGTTTGACCGTTAGAGTTACTCTATTGCCTTCGCATTGTGGTGGAACTTCTTTTAAAATTAGAAGACCGTGCAGTGCTATTCTGGTGTGTCCAATTCTTAGTCTATTCATTATATTGTTTTTTAATTTTCTGTTAAACTCATAATTTTCTTATTCGTGTATTGTGTTTTTGATTTTCCTTAGTTTAGATTAATTTTTTTGTCAGTGTGTTTACACTTTATCTTGATTTTGTCTTGAATATGATTTTTATGTCTGTAAAAATTGTACTGTTATCTGCATGTAGGTGATGGGAGTAGTGTATTTATTTTATTAGTTTTGTTATCCTTTATAGCTTATTCTTTGTCCGGTTTTTCGTTACCTTCTACATTATTGTTTTGTGTTTTTATTATTTTCCTCAAGCCGCACAATATATTTATAGTATCCACTACATTTATACTGTCCGTAATATATTGGTGCCTTGCATTTTTTATGAAAATTTAGATCTCGCTTTAATCACACACCGTTATTGTATCAAACAAAGAAACGCCGCGGCCATATAGATTTTATTTTGATGTCGTCACTTTATGTTTTCATTAAAAAAAGTAAAAAACTTAAACTATTATAATGGTAAAATATATTATACCCACATTGTTTCGAAAAATATGAGTTAGATTATGTAAAAAAAATATTTTCAAAATAATGAATGTCTTACGCGTTAACAAAATCATCGTTTACCTACCTATATAAATATATAATATATTTAACTATTGTATACCCATACCTATATACTATAATATAGAAACTCGATGGATGCGATCAATTTTCAAGTGAGTGCTTCGGTGGAGATTTGTTTGAATTTTACTATTTTAGTGAGGAGAGAATTGTTTCTACATAAAATACGCCAATTAATAACATAATAAATAATAAAAATAATTTCAATTTCAGGGTTAAGCACCTTTCAATCTCCGCCCACAGTCACACTAATTTTCTTAATTGTTACAACACAATTTTTTCTCAAAAACATATTGTTAGGTACGAGTTGGTATCGCTACTTCGGATTACCGAAAAATATTTTATTTTGAAAATCACTTTCAACACATAGTACCTATAAGAACTATTAAAATACTGGCGTGGAAACTGCAGATCAATCATAATATATTATTTTATTATGCAGCACTATGCGTATTATTATATTGTAACAGTGTTATTGTGTATATAATATCATATAATAAAATATTATAATTTTTTTGTACAGTGTCCACGAAGCTGCTGACGAACCGATGGACGGCGACACGACGTACGCGACCCGGAGGAAGAGCCTTCGGGTGTCCTGGACGCTGTTGACGTCATCGTTCGCGTTCATCGTGCTACTGTGCGCGCTGTGCCTGTTCTTCTTCTTCCACCCGCGCACGTGCCGGCAGACGTATGGCGGCCCACGCTTCGGGTCCACCGAGACGATATTGGACGAGATCCGCGGCTTCGACTACGAGCGGCTGGAGAATGACTACGGAGCCACGGACGTCCGGTTGCCCGCTGGAGTGGTTCCGGAATCTTACGACCTGCGGATAATACCGTTCCTGTGGGCCGGAAACTCGACGTTCGACGGCCAGGTGGACATCGTCGTCAACGCGACGGTCCCCGTGGACGGAGTGACGCTGCACGCGGTCGACTTGAACATGACGGAATGTCTCGTCACCAGGTAAACGACATGCCACATTTTAGAAAATAACACAAGAGTGATGGAGACGTGCGAGTTGTGATGTCGGAAGCAGCGTGCTGCACCCGGTGCAGAAGGACGTATAGCCGGTCAGCGAGAAGGCGGATATCCGCAGGTGGTTATAGGCCGTGGACAGGCAAACGGGTGGTGGATATAGACGTCGGCCCGATCCCCCCAAAAGTGGTTAGATGGATAGGAATGATGGGTGGAGGATAGACTTTCGCGAGTAACCCGATCTCACTAGAGGGGGGAATAGCTAATAAATGTATTACATCGCGCACTCGTTGCCTTAAAATTTTGTGATAATATTAATAATTCTAATAACTAATATAATTGTAATTAGAATTTGAATCATGATTAGTGTTTTACAATTATAATAACTGTCATATTATTGTATTCTCTATATTAATTATATATTATATCTAAATATCTAATAGGTATCCGAAAATGGTATTAAATGAACACGTGATGGCTGAAAGTGTTTTCGTTCCTATTCTAGAAACACAACAAGATCTTTCCAAACAGTTTTTCATTATAAAATTCAAAGACATACAGCCAGCTGATTACCAGTACAACATCCATATAAAATACACTGGAAAACTTCAAGACAACATGGAAGGGTTTTATAAAAGTTCTTACAACGTAGGAAACACAACTAGGTTAGATATTAAAAGTGTATTTTATTTTAACAATCATTAACATTAATAATTTATATTTAAGGTGGATAGCTGCAACACAATTTCAACCAACTGACGCAAGAAAAGCATTTCCTTGTTTTGACGAACCTGCTTTAAAAGCTAAATTTACTGTGTCAATTGCAAGACCCGGGGATATGAGTTCTATATCCAATACCGGGCTTAAATATGTCGACAATAAATTGCCAAAGCTGTAAATTAAAAATTTCTTTAATTTGTTATACATAATTTTCAAACATTGTGAAATTAACGTAATTTAATATTTTTACAGATCAGAACCTTTAGAGTTTTACGAATGGGACACGTTCGAACAAACTGTGCCCATGTCTACTTATCTGGTGGCTTTCATTATTTCCGATTTTGAATATTTATCCTCGGAGACTTTTAGAGTATGGGCCAGAAGTGATGTGTTATCGCACACTCACTATGCTCGAGACATTGGCCCTAGCATATTAAAGTTTTATGAAGAATTTTTTTCCATTCCTTATCCTTTGAAAAAGACAGATCTGGTAGCACTTCCAGATTTTGCCGCTGGAGCCATGGAGAATTGGGGTTTGGTGACATTCCGGTAAATATTATATAATTATTTTCAATGATGTAGCCCACATTATCTGTACACACAATTACACGAGTAAATATAAACAAAAAATAATTAATTTCTTAGGGAAATAGCCATGTTGTACAATGAAGGTGTTTCGCCGAATGCTCAGAAAGAACGAGTAGCGACGGTGATTGCTCATGAACTGGCACATCAATGGTTTGGGAATTTAGTGACACCAGATTGGTGGTCGGATCTATGGTTAAACGAAGGTTTTGCAACTTACATTGAATACGTAGGGGTAGACCATGTAAGTGTCATATCATCAATAGTTTAAATTGATTTATAGTTTTATTTATTTTTTTTTTTTTAGGTAGAGCCCAAGTGGAAAATGGAGGAACAGTTTATTTCCAGTGGTATACAGAGCGTATTTTTAATGGATTCGTTGAAATCTACGCATCCGATTTCCGCGCGTGTGTCGAGGCCGGAGGAAATTAATGAATTGTTTGATCGCATTTCCTATGATAAAGGTGACTAAACAATTTTTATTTTTTGCCTACTTTCTGCAAAAATTTGCCGCCTCTATATATTTAAAAAAAATATCATATGATTTTCACCTCTCTTTTTTCGCTATCATAAACACAGCAGAATTATATTTTAATTCGTTTCTCCATTAGTTTTAAAATATTAAAGAGTTACCTAGTAAGTACTTAGTAACCTATACAATGAATTTATACTTAATTTTTCTTTTTAAACATATTATTTATTAAATATCCATAATACAATTAATTAGAATTATAATTAAAAATTAAAAATAGTAAATTAAAATACATTTTTATTCAACTTATATTAATTATTTTCTTGATTTCAAAACTGCAAATTTATGTATTATGTCCGACCAATCAATCTGTTGTAAAATATCGCTTTCTATATTTAATATGGATAATGATGACATCTTTTCATCAACTAAAGCAGACCTTAGATAATTTTTCTGAAGTAGTTCTTCGTTATTTTTCTTTTTTTCTTTTGCTACTTTTTGGTAAGCTGCACCACTTAATTTAATTCGCTTACCAGACATAGTATAATATAGTATTCAATAACATAAATTTAAAGCAGCGTACACACTTGTAACATTTTCTGTTACGCCGTAAAGCCGTAACACCGTTCCACCAATTGTCGGTAAATTTGGCCGCATCAAAGGATGTTACTCGCAAATGTTACAAGTGTGTACGCGGCTTAACAAACACAACACTGTTGTCTACCGAAATTGCGTCGAGACTGTGGTCGTCGACAGACGACAGTCGATGATAAGATTACTAAAATGATCGTCAAATACGTATTTTTGCGATTATTATTAGATCATACAGCCCGCATTGCCCGCAACTGCAAACAGGCGACAGCTCTTCGATGTGATTGAGTCACTCGCCGAAAATTAAAAGTTATAAATAACACAGACACACAACTGTGATGCATTTACTATTTAGTTATTATTGAATCGTTGATAGATAAAATTATTATTGGTATTAATATTTTTAATATAATAATAATTATTTTAAAAATTTAATACGAAACGAGTATTAATTATTGTAATTTCTATAATATTTTAGGAGCATCTGTAATTCGAATGATGGACCACTTTCTTACACGGCAGGTGTTCCGGAAAGGCTTAACCAAATATTTGAAAGCAAAGTAAGATTTATCTACCTAATTATTATTAGATATAAATAGAATACTAGCTAGTATAGTTACATAATTCATTTAATCAAACATTTTAACAAATTTATATTACATACATTTACATAGGTAATGAAAAGACTGGTAAGTAGTAGGTAGTACTAGCTTGGGTATTTTTAAAAATTTGACTTAGGTAGATTTACATTTGTCTGATTAAACTATTGGATCTGTTATGGTTTTATTTTAATAAAAACTCTACTGAACATTTGATAAAAATTAGTTTTGCCTTAATACATTTTTCAAACAACTTTAAATTTATTGAAATTAATGCAGTGTGTCTATATTTACCACATATTTTACGTTCACTTAATTTAAAAAAATATGGCATACAAGTAACTATAGAAGGTAATTTACTAAAACTAATTTATGTAGGTATTGTAGGTAAGAAAAGAGTATCAACTGTTTAAAAAAAAAATACAAATTGATAAACCTTCATTACAGTATGAATATTTTTCAGACATTTTTTGACTTAAATTACTCATTCCTATAGGATTAATTGAATCAAGGAAAATAGAATTATTTACCTATTTTAGTTTATTTTCATTCAACTCAATTCTAGCTTAATTTATTATTTATATCTTTATAAATATTATTACCTACCAACATTAATATATAAGTTATTTGATTAATTTAAGATCGCATTTTTATTGCAGATACTTAAAAGGATATTTTATAAATTTCTTTTTATTCAATTAATATGGTGGCCTACTTTTTAATGCTCTACAGTCTACAACGCTTTCGTATAATATTTTCCTAGTAGCTTATTTATATTATTTTTAAATAAAATAATTAATTTGCTATATATAATAATATAAGGAACGAGTTTTTTTAACAATAGATTCAATACATGTTTGTGTTTAATATTATAATATGTTGTTTGAGTTTGTAATAAGTAAACTAAAAGAGGCTATAATTTTTTTCTGTTTAATTTTATCAACTAATGATATGTCAACATCAGTGTCAATTAATATATATTATATATAATAAATATTTAGTAGGTACCTATAATTCGGTCGAATAAGATGTTTGTTTATAATATTTTTTCTAGTTATACCTATAGGTTTAAATTATAGAATTTTGAAGTTTAATTATTTGCATTATTCTGCATTAATTTCCGTTATAATATAAATTGTATTAATTTATTTTGATATTTTGTAGAGCATATAATAGCGCCTACCATAATGATTTGTGGGATGCTTTGACCGAACAGGCACAAACCGATCGTGTAATGGACATTACGTTGACTGTAAAAGATGTCATGGATACATGGATACTACAACCAGGATTTCCAGTCATAAATGTTACACGCAATTATGAAGTGGATACATTAATCGTTTCACAGGTACCTACTTTATTTATAATTCATCTATTCACTTGACAACTAAGGTGAACAATTTTAAATTGATAGGTCTACCTCAATATTTATAAAACAAAATATACGTAATTTGGTCATGTTTGTGGGGGGGAGGTTAGGTTAGGTAGGTTAATATCGTTACATGAGTAAATGGGGGTTAAATGTTTTAACCCCCATTTACTCATGTAACAATATTAATAGGCATTTGAAATTTTGAAATTTAAATAGATATTAGAATTTTTAATTTCGACGAAATTATATATTCAAACTAGAAATAACAATTTTTTCTATAATGATTTCATTTATAACATATTATGTTGCAATTCAAAAAATATTGATCGTTGGGACTTGAAGCTTTTATGATTTTTCATCATTTCCTATACACAATGAAATTTTCAAAATATTTAAATTCATTTTAAGCTATTAATACCATGAACTTGTTCACTCAGTTCTACATTTGTACCTACGGTACATCGGTCATCGGTTACATCAATTTTAAGTTTTTTATTGCACGATCTGTTAAAACTTAAAATACATGGAACATTATGTGCATTTGATGAATGTATGACGAAAAAAAATATAAATAAATTAAAATACATATTATTGGTTCTGACACAGTGAAGAAACATCCCCCCTTGATGGAACTTTGAACTTCAAAGTAATAATATATGAATATTATAATATTTATGCGATGTGTTTTTGCCAAAAACTAGTTCAACCCTCTGCATTTCGAAAGATGAATTACTATAATATCAATTTAAATACATAATTTATGATATATATAATGTAAATGAGCTAGAAAACGTACTAAGTATATCTATGTACTAGAATATCATTAGAAATATATTATAGACTGTTAGGTCTATAGGTACAGGACAACTATAATACAACAAAGCGACTCCTTGATTTATTTTATATACCTAGCTAAGTGTTATTACTTATTAATATTGCAGAATGATGATTTGTAATTAATATTGAATACATTAATTTGCATTTTTAGGTGATTAATTATATTTTATTATTTTGACAAAAAATGCGTGTACTGTGATTTCAATTAATGTAATTTGAACATGTAAAGATCGTGTTTATAATTTGTTGTATATAATGTCGAAATGACAAAATGTTGTTCACTTGTTCCGCGTAATAATTAATTACATTAAATTTATAGGTTAAATTTACCTACCTAGTGTATATACGCATCAACAGCTTCGAGGTTATTAGCGTTACTAAAGACTAATGAGTAACGACTACCTAACTTAATATATATTGAAACAAGTTACGAAATAAAGACAATTATAAAATTGCTACAGATTAGAATATATTGTTAAGTAAAAAGTTATACTATAAATTATATTATGTGCCTATACCTACCTAATTCCGATAAATGGAGTAATTTCATGAGTAGTTTTATATTTTAGGTATAGGTACGGATTATGGATGCATAATTTATTTCGAATAAATAATGTTACTAAATTGTAACCAACATAAAAATAATTTAGATTAAGTACTTACGTAATATAAATTTAATTTTTGAAAGGTATTCATTAGAACACTATACAGTGTTGTTATAATTTTACTATTGCTAAGATTGAAAATGTGTTTTACTGTGCATTATATTATATTATTATGCGGGTGGCGATCACACAGTGTCTATAATTCTCTTAAAAATATATTACAAAAAAGTCTTAATTGTCACGAATTACGATCGTTTATCTTAACGATGTAATACCACCCACTATACTATTCACGATCCTATTATTAATCAGCTTTATCTATCCTTCGCTTGATTTCTTAAATCTTCCAATTACATTGAATAATAACAACTAAAAACAGTATCAGAACCATAACAACAGCCATCTTCTAAAAATAAGTAAAATAGCAAATTTATACTCAGCAGATCACATTTAGCTCCGTTATTGTTAGTTTAAAAATTAGACTGAATCGACCTATTATGAACCTTGATGGTAAGAACATTATCTGTGTTCATATGTTGGTTTTTTTTATGATTATTCAGTTTTATAGTGAGTTATGAGCATTTTTAATTTACGCTCTATCATATACGCATAACTTGCTAAAAAAATTGAAGTATCGTGTGTGCATGCGGGTGTGGCATCCTCTTAAAAGCTGAATATAAAAATTAAAATTAAAAAATCACCTGTTGCTGTGAAAGCGTGAAAATATTATATTATATACATATTTTTACCTATTGGGTCCTATATACTAATTATATCATATATTATATTTATTTCATACGTGATTTATGTTTCAGAGTCGTTTTCTTCTACATGACACTAAAAACGCCCTTAAAACTGATCAACCAAATAATCTTTGGTGGATACCACTTACGTTCACGACATCATCAAAATTGGATTTTTCGGTAACAAAACCAAGCCATTGGCTTAAGCCCGAGGAATTCATGATGATAACTGAAACAGGGATACCTTCCAATGATTGGGTGTTATTCAACATAAACGAAACTGGATTTTATAGAGTGAATTATGATTCAAAAAATTGGAACATGTTAATCGAATACTTAACCGATCCAGAGATGTATTCTAATATTGGTAAGCATAAAAAGTGTTTATTTTGTCTCTGAAAATAACAAGATAATGATCACAGTTTATATTAATTCCAGGAACGATTAACAGAGCACAGTTGATAGATGACGCGATGTCTTTATCGAGGGCTGGATATTTGAGTTACCAAACCTCTCTCGATTTAACTAAATATCTTTACCACGAGACTGAGTATGTGCCTTGGAAATCGGCGTATAGGTCTTTTACCTATTTACATCAAATGCTCATTAAAACATCAACTTACGACAAATTAAAAGTAACTAAATAAATTACATTAACTATATTAATAATTAATTATATTATTAAGATTACTGCAAAATTGGAAAAAATATGCTCGAACGATGCATTGTTATAATTTAGTCTGTTGAATTATAATATGTATCATCATTACTCATCATAAGTCATAGGTAATACCTATATAAAGTCGTAACCAATTAGTGGCGTACGCAAGGTACTAGGTAGGGTTCCAGGGTTCTGACCAACTGAAATTTCTTCCTTTTACGAAAAAATATCTTATTTAACACAATTTCAATACACAGAGTCGATCAATTGTTGGTAAATATTAATAGATATAAAATAAATTGTTAAATATGACAAGGACGTCGATAATCATAGTTACAGTTTTATGGCTGATTTAGAACATTGCTAAACGTCTACCACAATCGTCGTATGGTATATCATCGTGTACCTATCATCGACCATCGATTATTACCACGTTTATTACAACCCGAAGAGGCTCTCCAGCTATGTAGATGATCAGGTGTCCAGGTTAAACACTTGAGTGTTCTAAATCTAGATTACGTTTGAGACTAACTATAATTTGTTATAGACAATTATATAAAAACTGCAGTTTAGAAAAAAATAATGTGAATTATTTACACAGGTAAAACCCTAACCGAACTAAAATCCTACTTGCGCTACTGTAACCTATCATTGTTTAAAACCATGCATATATTACGACGTGGTATATTAATAATATTGTCGTGCTGTCATGTTGTTTATAATTGTTATATATTATCAAAATAATAACATACAGTCAAAAAAATTGATTTAATTTTTATCGTTTACAGGCATACGTGTTACACTTGATATCCCCAATGTATAAAATAACTGGGTTCGCAGATAATCCGAGAGACGATCAATTGGTTATTTACAAAAGATCCAACTTGTTATCGTGCGCGTGCGAGTTGGGACATACTGATTGTGTTCGAAATGCAGTGGCTCAGTTTCAAAATTGGAAATCGAATCCTCAACCGGAAAAGAACAATCCGTAAAGAATTTATTGCTTTTGATTTTTATTAGATGTATTATACACAATAATATTATATTATGTTTTAGTTACGATTTACCGATCAATTTTGATAGATTTCGAGATGCATTATAATTTATGTTATTATTTTTATTTATTTTTATCTTTTATAGGATTTCGCCAAATCTAAAAGCAATTATATACTGTACTGCCATCAGTTATGGAAGCGAAGAAGAATGGGATTTCGCGTGGAAAATGTATAAAATGACTACGGTCGCTTCTGAAAAAGATTTATTACTGGACGCTTTGGGCTGTAGCAGAGAAACGTGGATTTTGGCCAGGTAATTTATGGGCAACTGAAGCATTTATATTATGCATGCCATGCGCTCGCATCAATATCGATGTATAGTATAGTGTACTTACTATTTTATATCCATAAAATATGTATATAAAATGTATATAGTCACAAAAAAGGTTCTAAAAAAAAAAACGTAACATAATTTTATAATCTATATCCTCCATAATCCCTTAGACGTTGTAAACTGCCCGTTTGTCGGTAATAAATTCTCAAACCTGCTACACATACGTCGTGTACGAGGGAAACCGTGCGAAGTGCGTTAAATTATACTAATTGTTCGTTTTTTATTATAAATATAAAAATGTTTTTGGGCTGGTACAACTTGTATTTTCTTAGAACTTTGTGTATTTCCATAGAAACGCAAATCAACAATAGATATAAAAACAAAAAAAAAACCATAAAATATACCATTATTATTATCTATGTATTGTACATCTACAAGGTAAATCTACAAAGTCACAACTAGGGCTGAAATATTGGGGAAGGAGCTGTAGATATTACATGGAAAATAAACGGGGGAGCTTTGCCCCCCACACACCCCCTATGTATATTCACATATAAATATAAAAAAAAACAAATATTAATTTAGGTAGGTACTAAAGTTTTATTTTTCACAATATAATAATACACTGTCTGTATATTATAATTCAGTGTATAGATATTAGGTATGGTGTAAAATTATGTACAATAATTGTAAAAATGTACCGACATAAATCGTTTAAATAAAGACAAATACAGCCATATGTCTAATGACATATTTACCATATTTTATCATAGACAATATAAAATAATTATATAAACTTGAAATAAAAATTAAATAATTCAATTGAAATTATAAGAATTACAGTTGAATTTTAAAAGGTTTATTAATATTTTAGAAAACAATTGAATAGTTTATTTTGGGGGAGCTAATGGTCCCTCTAGATGACCCTCCTAGTTATGCTTATAAAATCTATGAATCATAAAAATGGTTTTGTTAGTAACTATGACAACGAAAACCTTACGAAAAATCGGTCAGAAACAAAAACGTGTATCCAGCTCAAAAACATATTACATTATAATTATATGTTGCAAAATAATGAATTAAATTAAATTCCTAACAAAATCTTAGTATATATTTTTCCACTGTGCTATACGCCCAAAAACATATCTATATTCTTATTAAACATTTCTATATTCTTCTGCAAATTTCCTTGCAGAGGAAAAATATCTAGTAGCATGCTACTTATAATATATACGAATGAAATTTAAAATTTTTATAATTGCTTTTAGTAAGTACTAAGTAAAGTAATTTAATAATTCTCGGGTACTTATAAATATTATACATGCGAATATGCGATAATAAACAAAACAATATTATATCGGCGTATATTCTGCTCAGTTAATTAAATGATAAAATATATAATAATATTTCGTGGCAACTATATTATAATATAATAATATCAGTTGCGTAATTAAAATTTAATATCAAAGTATTGGTAATGTAGTGAATTCATGTTTGCTAAAAACTCATAATCCCCCCCCTCCAAAAAAAAAAAATCCAAACCAAATTCCTAATCACGTCACTGAATATATATAATACCATAGATTAAAAATGTCGTGTTTCAGATTTCTCAGTTATGCCTTGCAAAACAATTCTTCCATTAGGAATCAAGACATTAGCAAAGTATTTTACGCTTTGACCAATAAAGTGGCCGGGCAAGAAGTGGCGTGGAATTATGTGCGCGACAACTGGCGCAATCTCAAAACGACGTAAGTATCGAAACAATTATTATTATATTGTTATTAATACCTATTTGACATAAACGATACGGAAATGACTGCATCCAAAATAGGTAATTATGCACACGGCTGTAATTATTATTATTGGTGGTCACTCCGATTGTGTGTTCTTATAGAGTTTTTAGAATTTGTTATTTGATTTTATCGCCCAAATTGTTACTATTGTTAATAACTCAAAATAGGACATTAGGTAGATAATTTACAATTTGGTGAAGCCACAAGAAAAGCAACTGCTCTAGCAGTTATGACATTTTACGACTTTTAAATACCATCTATATATAACCGTTGTAGCATTGTCATATTGGGACCAATGCCGGATTTAGAACAGGTGCCGCCCTATGCCCTTTTAAATATGCCGCCCCTACCCCAAGAAAGAATAATAGGTATCTCATCTTTTATTTCGTGTTGTTGACATTTTCGGTGTCATATATATTACATTACGATTACAGTTACATAAATGCATAAAATATTTATATGATTTTTATTCAATTTCCTACAAAATTTGCCGGCCTAGCCGTAAATCCGGCCCTGATTACTACTTATATCTTATTATGACTGCTATACAATATAGTGACTGTCCGTCAACGTTTTAATTACTATCACACTGAATATAATATTATACGTATATGTACCTTTCTGTTTAGTTTTGCGGCGGGATTTTCTACGATGAGCGAGATCATCAAATCGGCCACATACCATTTCAATACTAAAAACGACCTGATCCAAGTAAGGGATATTATTATTAATACATTGCGCATTAAAATATGTCAAACGACTTTACCTACAATAATATTCGTCTATATAATATGAACCGCGATATTTATTTCAGCTGTGGCAGTTTTACAAAGACGAATACGATCATTTGGGTTCGGCTAGAAGAAGCGTATTACAATCGATTGAAAACGCCGAAGCAAACGTGAATTGGATGGAAAGAAATTTTAAAACGATTAGCAATTGGCTGCAAAACACCACGACTCTATACTTATCCCAATTCATCAACGAAGTGGATTAGACATATAGTAATGATTTATGGCGGGATGTAAATATTATATTATATTAAGTAGAATAATAGGTGTACTACCGATTAAGCTAAAATTATTTTTCGACACTTTTGTGTCATATTCGCTAAAGATTGTCTTGTAAAGACTGTTTTTATTTTTTTTTAACTACCTACTGCTAAATATTATGACTTGGTGTTATCTTTATTATTATCATATATTTTTTTTTTTTATGGCAATGTATGTTCAATTTAAACAGTATTTTTATATATTTATTTTAAGTTAACAGTATTTAAGTTGTACCTAAAAATATTTAATAATACAATTTTACTTTATAATATCGTATAATATACCTAAATTTAAAAATATCGAACATTACTTCCTGATTGATCATATAGGTACCTACTACATTTATGGTGGGTTAAACAATTAATGTTCATCTAGCCTGTATGTACCCAGGGCTGTATTTACAATTTTGCCGCCGCGGGGCACAACATTTTTTGCCGCCCTTTATAGACACATTTTAATATTTTACTAATATAGCGTTAATTGCGGGAGAAAAATAAAATTATTATGCTAAAATATACAAATATTAACACAGAATAATGAATATAAAATAATATTCTATATGATTAACTATGAACTTTATTATATTAATATTAGTAACAATTACATTTTTCTACGAGCTTTTAACTCACTAAACTTATTTATAATATCATCATAATTTATATTAACTGTTAATTCTGACTCTATATTTAGTATTGCTAGATCATTCAGACGATCATCTTTGGTACTAGATCTTAAGTAAGTTTTAATCCTCTTCAAAGCACTAAAACTTCTCTCTGCTGAGCAGTTTGAAGCTGGACAACATAAAAACATTCTTAAAGCAATGCTAATATATGGAAAGACATCTTGTAAATCACTTTCTATTATTTTCTGCGACATTCCTAAAATTGTTTTAGGAGCATTGTCTTTTGGTAAAGTTAGTAGGTAGCTCTGAAAATGAATACATTCATTTGAGAATGATACAGGAAGATCTTTAGAGTAATATTTTTTGAAAACTGCTGATTGATGTCTAACTTCAGATGAACTAATTTCAGTAATACAAAATAAGAATTTAAATTTTTCGTTAATGTCTTCGTAAGCTATTTTTCTTTTATTTCATTCAGAAATTAAAGAATCCATTATTGGAATATATGTTTGACTTTTAAAGACATCTTTTGAATTCAGTTGCGATTCATTTTCATGTGATTCATCATAGGGTATTTTTCGTTTCTTCTTTCTATTAATCTGAATTTTATAGTCTTTAATTTCAGATATCTCAATACTTTTTTTTTCATATAGATCATAATTATTTCTTATATAATTTATATAATGTACCAAGGAATAATATAATTTTAATACGGTTCTTAAATCGATTGATACTTCCTGTAGTTTCTTACTAGTATAATTAAATTGTTCCAAGACATCACTCCAAACTGTAACCATAATACTCATTTCCAAACTTCTTAACTGAACTAATAAGCCTCTTGCTTCACATCTTGTTTGTGGCTTTTCCAATGGATTTTATATGCTATAAAATATGCTTATAAGTTATAAAACGTGTTATCAATACGATATGGTATAACCATAGATATAATATAATACAACATATATCTGACTTATGATATAACTGATATTACTCGTCGGGTGCACTCGACGTCTCGACCTCTGAATTTGACGTGGACGTGATAAGTATTTATATTCAACATTAATTTTTATATTTAGGTAAAAAAAAAAAAAAAACGTTAAATTCGTAGTAACTAAAAATTATCATCAATGAGTGCCCCGCCGGCCGCCCCCTAAAATTTGCCGCTGGGGGCACGTGTACCCGGCCCGTTGCCCCTACCCAAATACGGCCCTGTATGTACCTACTCTATGTACAATAATTTTGAGTGTTCTCATATTTTAATGAAAAACTGTTAATTATATTTAAATATCACAATTATTATTCAATTGAAGTTTTTACTAACCTAAACCTGAAAATTGAAATTCTTTACATAAAATATAAACTGGATTTAGGTTTATATTTTAAAATACCTAGGTATAATCACTAAACATACATATTAAGATCCATATAACGATATAATATGTTTATTATTCATTTTGAATAAAAGTGAATTCGTAATGATATTTATTGTTTTCATTATCTATACGACTATACCTACCTACTATAAAAGCAATTCCAGATTTTGTGTCACGGGTTGGCTTCGAAACGGCTGACCGATTTGGCTGATTCTTGTTTTTGTTATGTTCGTAATTGTCAGGACAAGGTTGTTATGAAAGAAAATTTTAGGAAAATCTACCTGAAAAATAGGAAAGCTGGATGCCAAAAATACAATAGTGGCGCCATCTATACAGGAAAAAAGTTACTAAATCATAATATAGTTTTGTTCATTGTAAGATTGCTATTGGTTATGGTTGTTGTAGTTTTAGTTGTTAATTTTGAAGAATTTTATTAAAATAAAAAGAGGAAATCAAACCTTGGCCGTTCCACAAATGGTGTTAAGAGGAAGCGCTTATCTAGGAACAATATTATAGTCGAAGATGAAATTAATAACATGTCCGCTGTATGAGAATTAAGTATAAAAAAAAAACTTGGTATAACTTTGATACTTTAGAGTTAAATTATACACTTACGTACAAACGGCTATAATATAACATAAGCACCAATGGTGCAAAAATGTCATATAATTTGCGCAAAAATAATATTTTATATAGTTATTTAAAAATATCAATCTTATAAAAATAATTATTGTCAGGGCCGGATTTAGGGGGGGGGGGGCACGGGGCCCCCACAAGATTTAATTAATAAGAGGCCCCCAAAAAATGATTACCTTTTTTTTTTTTCTGGTACCTACCTACCTAATTTGCAAAACAATAAACTATTTTTTTTTTAAGTTTGAAAATTAGTGCTATTAGTATGTGATAAAACGAATCACTAGATTGTGAGGTAATTTTTTTCCATTTCTACTTAATTATAAATAGTGAGATTTTTCAGCAAATTAGTAATTATAGAAACTTCAGAATTATTATTATCTGCCACAAATCTGGTCAATATATATTCTGAAGATTTGGAATCAACTTTAGGGAACGAATTACTGCAGTTAAATAGTTTGGTTAATTTACGTCAAAAAGATTGTAGAAAAGAAGAATCGTGGGAATTATTTTTGTTCAGGATACTATGCGAAGACAATTTAAAAGTTACCTATCCAAATGTAGACATTGCTCTGCGTATGTACTTGGTGTTAATGGTGGCAAACAGTAGTGGAGAACGCTCGTTTTCAAAAATGAAACTTATAAAAAATAGATTGAGAACTACAATGACACAAGATAGTGAAGATCGTCTATCCAACTTAACCATTTTAAGTATCGAAAGTGATGTACTTAGGTCCTTGGACTTTGAAGATACCATCAAACAATTTTCTATTAAGAAGTCAAGAAAAGTATGTTTATTATAAATAACTTGTACATTATATTTCTTTAGTATTTTATTTTTATATTTGTATATTATAAAATAACGTTGTACCTTGAACTAATGTACTAAATATTATTTAATGTATCAAATTTTTTATTGAAAATAATTTGAAGGATTTATTTTAGTTTTCATTAGCATCAAATATATTTTAATAACAACTTATTTAATGGGTTTGATGTACTAATTTAAAAAAATAAAAAGAGATTACTTTAAAGGTTAGGTACTTGTATTTACTTATTAATTGTATTAACATAAATCTGTATTAATTATGTTCAATAAGCAAAATTGATGTGATAAGAAATTAATAGCATGATGAGAGAATAACTCATCAGTAATATAATTTTAAAGTTTTAAAGCATGTAGATCAACTAAAAATTCTTATATTTCAATCTTGTGTGGGCCCTGGGGCCCCCACAACATTCAATCCGGCCCTGAATTTATTGTCAATAAATATAATAGAAATTAATAAATTATAATTTTAATAAATTGGTTGATTTTTTCGATCTTATAAAAATTTGTTAATAATAAATTGTAATTAAACTATATATATAGTTCTAAATGTATCTAATATCTAGGATTTTTGTGCTTTCGTACGTTACTATTTTGGCGCTTTCGTACTATACAACTTTTTTCTTATCTCATTACCAGTACAAACCCTTAGGGCTTAGATCATATACAATATACATTGTATGTGATCTAAGTACAAACTGCACGGGGTCCGCGATCTATCGCAAGTAGTTTGCCTACCTGATAATATACAGCTGTGAATCTCACGGGATAACGTCGGTCGAAATGGCTATATATTAAAATATAATATCATTTACACTTAAAAAGATATTGCTTCCACATCATAATTCATATTACACCCAAAAGGAGTTGAACAATCAGATCTTTTTCCTGGGTAGGTAACAGAAAAGTTAAGATAAGTTTTAAACAATTTTACACTACTCTGCGTACAGTTCAATTACTCTTCATATAAAAAAAAAAACGTTGCAAGAATGCAAGATAGATAGACAGGATTTGTGGAGCCACGAAACAGCCACAAAATTTGCAAACAACTATCCACGGAGGAGGAGCACGCGGGTGACAGCTAGTAGAAAATAACTACTAGCAACAATGATTAAAATTTATTCAATAAATAATGAGGATATCAAGCCCAGATTAAGATAATTTTGTGCCTGGGGGCCAAATAATAATAATATACCTATTACCTATCCATTATCCATTTGTTATAGGCCCACTATTGTTCGATATCTGTTGTGGCCTGTGCGGCTGTGCCCCACTGCCCCCCCTCCTTTAGCCTATCGTGGAGTATACATATTTCATAATATAATTATTGTTTATTGTTTATTAATTAATTTACGGAATAAGATTCCTTATTTAGTACAATACACAATAATAATACAGAAATTTAACATAATTAACATATACAAGGGGCGATGGCCCAAAAATAGAGCAAAATTACAGGTACAATAAATATAAATTAAAATAATTAGGACACAACTAAAACTACATTCAATGATATAACAAAATAATAAAAAAGATACTACAAGATCAATAACACAATATTAAGGTGAACTAAGAAAGGTGGGGTCCTCGTTACCTAAACGCATCATGCGGTCGATTGGTTTGTTTCTACCGTAATTGGTACAATGGAAAGGTACAGCAAACGGAACTCGAGACCTTGTGGCACGATGCGGAACTTTGAAGTTTACTTTCGCGAGCATTAAGGGGCATTTATAGAACCATCGATTAACTTTCCCAAAAAGCCTAGGTTAGCTTTAACTCGCTTGTCTACTAGGGACGTAAGGTTAAGTGCGTACAATACTGGAGTATAGATATGAGGAGGATGGACAATTTTTAGCATGTAAGCTGCGGACGACAAAAAGCGCCTTTGAACTCGCTCTAAATGGCAAGAATCAATTACCACAAATGGGTCTCAGAGCACAGACGCATACTCTAGTAAGCTTCGGACTAAAGAGCAATAGACAGTCTTAAGAGATCTAGACAGTTTGAACTCTTTCATGGTGCGCATTATGAAGCCAAGTGACTTGAGAGCTCGGCAGCAGATGGAGTCAATGTGAGGGCGGAAGTTAAGATCATCAGTGAAAAGAACATCCAAGTCGTTATTGCTTATATATATACTATAGTACCTACACAGTAATATAGTAGGTTGTAGGTATATATTATGCTACAATGGAAATGGAACATCAATTGTGAATTATGTTTGGATGTGATTATGTGAAATTAAATAATTATCAAAATGGACAAAACCTGAGCTACAAAAAATTACCTACATGGCTACATGTAAATATGAGTCCAATTTATTTTTGTTGTTAAGAATCATTAACCGAAGAATATCATAATGAGTCAATTATTCTCACTGCTTTCCAAAAGTGTTTGATTGTTTTTTGCATTAAATTATTTATGAAAATTCTTAGTTAGGTGTACACAGTACACAGCTGTACCTTTTCTTGTTTCTAGAAAAGTTTTGAAAAATGAAATTAGCGCGGACCTCTTCGTTTTCAATTAAGAAAAATTTGAAGAGTATATCTATGAAAGAATGAGACAAATCGGACCACCCGTATAGGAAATATAATGTAACTGGACAAATATCGTTCTTGCACGGACCCTTCGACCACCGATGATCGAGTACTGATAGTAGGAAGTAGGAGTTATTTTTTTAATATTTTTGTTTACCAGAATTTTTTTTAAAATTTATTTTATTTTTTTATGACGATAGTTAACTAAAGTGAGAAAACATGATATAAGAACAAGACCTAGACAAAAAAAAAAATATTGAATTTTTTTTTTAATATTATATTATATATATCCTGAAAAATTGGAGATATCATATTTCTGATGACTCAGAGGGACAAGAACTACAAATATTTCATGTTTTATTAACAAACAAATGCATTATTTTAATGTTTTGGTAAAAAACTTATTATTATTAATATTAATATTTTTTTTATTTAATTACCTCTTTAAAAAAATGTAATATAGAGTAGTAATGTTGTAGAAATAATATACAGAGTACCGTAAAATGGGGTGACTCCGGACAGATTTGAACGTTTTTTCAAAAATTAACCTCAATGTATTGTTTCTAAAATTATGAAAAAAATATGCAATATTCTTTAGGTATGTTGAAATCATGTAGGAGAAGAATAATCATAAAAGTCTTTAAAGTTCACACTTTTTTTAAAAGTTGAAAACTGTCCGGAGTCACCCGCAAAATGGGGTGACTTCGGACACGTATTAAATTTCATTAAAAACCGATGTTAAAATTACAATGGTTGACTTCGGACAGTATAGATATTTTTCAAAAAAACGTAACGAATTAAACAAAAAAAAAAAACATAACTTTATCATAAATACTACGTATTTTATTCAATATTTTGAAAAACTTTACATAAAATAATTTTTTACTTTTATAAAAATATCAACAACTGTTATATTAGGTAGGTATGTAAATTATAAATTCATTTTATTTTTTCAATGAAAATTAGTTGTATCAATATTGTCAAAAATAAAACGTCCTTGTTTAATTATTTTACTGGGCACTAATTTTCGTTTTTTTGTATGATCTGGGCATCGTAATTTTCCTGTCCGGATTCACCCCGCGTTTTGAAAAAATTTAAAGAATGTAGCACTACAATGTATGAATAAATAAATAAACTATTTTAACACACGTAAATTATAGCTGATAAGTTTGCGAGCCAATTGCCGAAAACCGCAATCAAATATGTTTATTTGTTGTTGTTCTACAGATGTTATCAGTTCGATAATTTTTAAATCTAAAAATAGATCATCTTGAATTTACCTCTATAACATAATATGGTATGATAATATTATGTTATCAATAAATATTATTTTCTATGGAGGAAATAATAGATATGAACGTGGAGTATCAGTTTTCAACTTTCATCAAACTTGTAATCCAAAATGATAAGAAAACTACAAAAATATGTTACGAGTACAGAATCATTTTATTTATTAATCTACCTAAATTAAACAAAAAAATTAGTTTTAAGATCTGGTTATTTGTTTGATTTAACTAGGTAAATAAATATAATAATAATAAATACTTTTAAAAATATAGATTTGTTTTTTATTAAATGTTATTCGAGTACAAACCTAATATTCTATCCATTGAATTACTCTGAAAGAAGTTTCACTTCATCCACGCGTACTCGTTACAAGCACAGTTTTTTTTAAAACTTTTAATACGTAGCCAAATTAAGCACCTAAGTAGAACCATTGATTATAAATACTAATTTATAGTCAATGATATAAGTTAAATGTTAATGAGAGACAAACTCCACTTTCCAGTTTCCATTAATAAATTAAAATAATCATTATAAGATTCATTGTCCCTTATCATAATTATGTTCATATTTCTAATGAGAACAGTAAAATTATACTTTTTTTGTTTTCTCGTATAACTTTACTTAAAGTTTTATCAACTTCAGATGAGGATGATCTATAAATAAATAATAAATTTATTGATTTATCGAAATTATTAAATGAGAGTTTTACAATATTTGTTTCAACAGAGAATTGTATTCGAAAAATATCATATAAATAATTCAGTAGCGCATATATGAATTATTTTCACTATGGGCCACTTTACAACAATGGTCAAGCACAGCACTAATAATATATAGTAATATAGCCTTTAATAGATATTTTTTAGGAAGCCGAGTGGTTATAAAATTAGTAGTTCTTACCAGTGGCATGGTGAACTTGAAACTATTCAGAGGCTAGTCTAATATTTCCTCCAAGCTGCAGAATAAGCCCTCAACCGTATAGACCTTCTGACCTTCTTTAAATAATAAAAATGTTTTATAATTTACCTGGGTTGCCTGTTGGTACATAATAAAATACATTTATTGTAAGACATTAAGAAACTGCGTTTTTTGTTGTTATAAATTATTTATCAAATAAAATTTGAATAATATTGCATATAAACATTTAATTTTAACAACCGCTTTTTACTTTACCAGTGACCATGGTTGTAGATAAAACCTAACCTTCTATCTATTAACGTGCCAGTGATCCAAGTAGCTCGCAACTCGCAAGAGGTCTTTTTGAATTTTATATTATGCCAGAAACTGGTTGAATTTCCCTAAATCATATTTTAAACTTTTGGCTGTAGAAAATCAGACATTGACTTCTATAGATGACAATACATAAGTCATAATAACCAATGCATTTCTAAAAAACTGTATTTATTTGAAAAAAATTAAGTAGATCAATATTTTTTTTTCTTAAAGTAATTTTAGCTAACAATCCAATGACCAATTGTCAAGTTTTATACAATTATACACTAATAAATTAAAATACAGTATTAAAAATTATTAAATAAAATTAAAAATAAAAATATAAAGAATTTATGGCAGAAACAATTTATGTTTTTAATCTATGAAAAATAAAATCTCATTAATAAAAAAAAAATTTATGAAAAACAAACACTATTAATTAATATAGTACACCATAAATATCATGATGTATGAAATAATATAAAAACGATTGAGCTAATCAACTTTAGTTTTTGACTTGGTAAAAAAAAATTCACATTCCTTTTGTACACAAATATCTCATTATATAAGAAGTCAAATATATTGTAAAAATTATTTAAAAATTATCCTATTAATGGTATCAATAATTTTAATTTCTGTGAACGATTGTTATAAAAAAAAAAAATTAAAATTCAATACAATACTGACAAACAATATTATTTAAATATTTTTTGTTCATAGTATAAACCAAAATTAAGATGTTGAAATGTCATTTTCACTATCATTCTGCAAATTTTGATTTAACATAAAAATTAACATGTGTAAATTTGGAGCTTCTACCCGAAGTAAATCCTCCAATGGATCCTAAAAATTTAAAAATACTTTATTAATTTAATGATGATAAAAAAAATGTACCAATATAAAATTAAATAAGGGATGATAACGTATTTGAATAATTGATAAATTGATAAATTACCTCTACTGTATGTTCGGCATTCATAAAATATGGAGCTAGAGCGATATGTTTTTCCATTTGAAAGCATACATTTAAATTCACTATTTTAAAATCTTTTTCAACTTCTTCCTCATTTAAATTTTTAAAAATAAATCCTTCTTCACGTTTATCAAACAACTAGAAAAAAATATTTTTTTTTTTGTAAAATATGATCAACTTGTTTTACTATTGTCTATTTTTATGTACTATGCTTACCACCCCCGTGTGGAGAGCATTAAAAAAATCTGCCATGTACATGTCAAACAATTGTAACATTCTTAAAATTGATGGAGACTCTGCGTTATCCTCGATTCTGTTGGTGTCAAACTTTATGTGCCTAAATTGTTTTTAATTTACTTTAAGTCTCCATGTTATACTAATTTATTCAATTTAATATAATATATTTGTCAACCTTACAGTAATATTATTTAAACTATATCATATGAGAATTAATTTTTAATTAATGTGTTTGTCTATATTGTATATAATTACACACAGTATTGACTATTGAGTATAACATTGTTTAAATTAATTAATATTCAGTAGTGTTGAAATATTGTATTATTTTGCAATTAAAACATTAAACAAGTTGTACTTTGCATACCTCAGCATTAGTCTGGACAATCTATCTAACCAGTATATATTTACTGACATTAAACCATTATAGAAAACACTTTGAGGCATAATTGTCCAAATAGGCCATATGGTTGGCTTCAAATTTTCTAAAACAGATACCTAAAAGTATTTCAGTTAGTAAATTAATTAATGTATATAATATTTTTAATTTACAAAAAACATACTTTTTCAAAAAATGTATAAACTGTATGTTTTAATTGTTCTTCTTGAGGATAATTATAAATACATATTGAGCACCAATGCGATATATATTTCGTCAAACACTTTACTACTTCAAATTCTGTTTCTTCTCTTAACTCTTCACCAAATAATGTACAGTTTTTATTTGGTCTGGTTTGTTTTGAATTAAAATACTAAATAAACATTATTAATCAATGCAATTGTTTTATGTATTAAAAGGAATAATATTATTAATTTGAGAAAAAAATACACAACATATGAGATCCTCAATTAATCGAGTTGATGAAAGTTTGGTAAGAATGTTTTAAGTAAAAAATGATACAAATAAACCAAATACATAAATATATTGGACCTTTGAAAAAATCAGAAAAACATTAGGGGTTTCAGATAAAACTAATCATTTACTCTATTATTTAAAAAAAAGAGAATCAAATAAATTCATTTAAAACCCTAGTATTAACAACTATAAATAGAGTAAATTAAAGCTATTATAAATAATGAACTTAATGTAACAAATAATATTAGTATTAGACTTACCAAATTACAAAGAAGATTAGTCAAGGAATTAATTACCATTCGATAAATCAATTCATCTCCAGTAATAAATATTGCATACAATTTTTCTAAAAAGCTATTTTTTAATTCTAAACATAAAGATAAAACTAATAAGTATCAAATTTAAAATTATATCTCTGCAATACAACCTTCTTCTGAAGTGAATGTTAAATATTCGAAAAGTTCATAAATCACACGACTATTTTCTATTCCATCCCATGAGATAATGTATTGGAATATGAAGATATTTACTGCTGCCAAACCTCGATGTGCAAATTTTTGAAATTCCAAAATTTCATGTAAGAATTTTGATTTTTGTGAAGATTTTACATTAACTTCATTACTTAAAAAGACTAATAACATTTTACAAATTAATATGTATTTAGTTAAAGCAATACTTTAATTACTTTGATCTAGACTATGGTATAAATTATTTGAAAATCTTTGTTGTAAATTCAATTTTTTGTCATTGTTCATAAGTAATTTACACCAACCACTCACGCTACCCAAGAGTGTCAAGGTGTTATTAGAAGAACATTCTTTTATGAATGATTTTGCTAATTCTTCAGTACTGAAAATATACAAATTATTACAATTTAAGATTTAAGTTAAAAAAATACATACAAAAATATGTTAGTAAATACAAAGCAGACAATTTAAGAAAAACATTATATTTTAATAAACATATTACAGTGAGTACCGCTTAATGTGGTCACATTGGTTCAGGCCATTATGATTCCATTAACTAGTTGATTCTATAAACCAGTGATCACATTAGCGAACTCACTGTAATATTGTTATGGTTCTTTACCTTGGAAATTCAAATTTGTTATTTACGTCCACAAACTGAATTTTATTATAAAATGTATATGAGGACTTTCTTTCCTAAAATAAAATAAATGAAACAGATAATTTTAAATTTGCATTTAATTTAAAATATGTTTGATAAATATTAAATATACATATTCTATGAGTTGCTGAGAATGTGTAGACTGAGGATGTATATTCATTAATTCTTTTCGAACACTACGTAAACCACAAGCAAGCTCTTTACAAAATGTATTGTTACAATCAAAAAGTCCTTTTTGTCGTGTATTGTTCATTAAATTAGGGCTTTCAAAGAAACTAAAAATGGAAAAAATGTTTATTGAATAATTAAATAGCATTGGTTTTTAATTATTTATTATTACGTCAGTAATTTGTTCAGATATGGTTCGGACTTTGAACCCTCTATAATATTCTTGCAGCATGTTATCATCCACTTTTGAACATCATCAGATTTTGTCAAACAATAAATAATTCCAGCTACTGGTTGACTCTAGTACAGTAAAATTATAATCAAATAAATCGCATTACATGTTTTAATAGTAATATCATAAAATATATTTACTCACTAAATTTTGATAATTACAGAGATGAAATAAGACTTTATAATACTTATCAATTATATCCATATTAGTTAATTTTTCTTCAACCACATCTATACAATTGTACAACAATACAATGTTTATTTTGTTATAAAAATAAATCTTATTAAAAAATTAGATTAAATTAAAAGCACTTAATTATTTATAATTAATATATAATATATATAAATATATACTTATAATATAGTTTAACACTTACAAAGTATCCAGTATAATATACATTGAGCTTTTGTTGCATCGTTAACATTTTGGCGATAAGCTGATAATGCCCAAACTATAAGTTCTTCACAAATGTCATGGGGAATCGATGGTTCTTCTGGTACTAGTGTTAAAAGTATTCGTCTAAAATTTTGTACACCTAAAATAATACTAGCAATTATAAAAGTACCTATTTGTTAAAATTCTTAAACTTAATCAATCTAATTTTTAAATTATGAACAAACTATAACAATTTATTTATATTTTAGTCAAGTACATACATTAATATTATATTTTACGTAATTTATTTGTTCAGTTCGGCCTTAACGTACATCATGAACACACGTACGTCATATTATTCTTGCTCACTATCTTATACTATGGACAAATTTTTTATATCTGCTCCAATTAATAACATCATTATGAATAATAATGTTCATAAAATCAGCCATGTTTACCGTGTAGTGTGTACAAACTATATCAGTCTTATCAACTTTGTCCAGTAACAATGACAAAAAAACTAAAATTTTTATCCCTTCCGCTACAAAACCGTAGCAATAAACGTACTTTAAAAACAATATTCTTGAAATCCTAAGTTTACCTGAGGAAAATGCTTAAAATTCGAGAAATAGTGAACTTCATTAGGCCATAACTTCAAAACTAAGTCCATGCACTAAATTCTGACTTCACCATCATTTTCAGCGTACTTAACTACATAAGTTTCAAAAAAAAAAAATTGCAAAATTAAGGGTGCCCGGTGGTAAGTAGAAATATACCAATTTCTGTTTTGTGGTTTTGCTTCGATGATATCAGTGGCAATGTAGTTTACACACCCTTCACAAACTCCATGCAGTAGTTTATCTTGGGTTTTTTCAAATGGGAATTTGACTCCCACAGACACGCCACTGGCTCCATGGACAATCTTAATGATCTACCTAGTACCTAACACTGATCATGACTTGATGACATGGAGCTTCTGACCCCATCTATATATATATAAATATAACAAACTCTTTCACATTTAATTGCAACTCTAAAATTTTTATCAGTCCACTACTCCCTTTCTTTTTTCATTTCTAAAGACACTTATCGTCAAAATATTTATATCTCTTTAATCTATTTTTGTTCAACACACAATCATAAAAACTGTTTTTTCTCATTAATATAATTTGAATATTGAAAAGTTTATATCCTTATTTTTTTATTATGGATCTAATTCCACTATTAAAATTATAATTTTTTTTGTTTTTAAATATTTATATCTTGTTTTTATAATTTTTATTTCTTATATTTTGCTAATAATGTGATATGTAATATTTCAATTTTCAGGCTGTTTAGCTGTTATAACTTATTGTTTAGATAATATAATTTAAAAATGTTGAGCTATGATAGTTAATGTTAGAAGCTATAACAAATTAATAAATAATAATAATACATTTATGGTACGGTTTTAATACTTGTGTACTTACTTAAATCAACAGTACACAATAATTGACATACAATATTCATCTCTTCTTGGACTAATCCATTGTGTTGGACAATATCTTTAAAATCATTTAGATAATTACTAAATAATATATTAGTTGATAACTTGTTTTTTTCTAAAATAAATACAAAAAAGTTGCAGTTAATGCACTAACAATAGATATTATGTTTTAGATTAAAAATGTATAAGTAATTACCAATTACTAATTATATATGTACACAAAATAAATATTATGATGATTACAAGGATATCCCAATTATAAGCAACTACCTTCCTAAAAGGAATCGACAAGTTATGATACGTTATTTTCTATAAGTTGTAATTTTGAAGTAAAAAGAAGTCACTTAGTATTGAACACAACATTTTTGTAAATGTAGGTACTCTGGTTTAGGATATACTTGTACACCTTGTAATTACATTTATAACAGAATCAAGTGAAACTAAAAAGAAAATAATTAGTTGCATTTAAGTTAATTAGTAGTTCAAACTTACCAATACTTTGCGACAATTCTTTGAAAAACATACTACGGTCATAGTAATATTCATCTTCTTGACCACTCATTATTGTGAATTATACTACAACTTACAATAGGTACAGATATGAAGTAGGTAAAACAATTTAAATATTAGATAAATTTGTAGTAGTAATCACTGTCATGGTAGTAATGTGGTACATTCACCATTAAAATGATTGGTTTTCCATCTTAAGTTCAACTGTTGAAGTTGCTATAAGAATAAGATTATTCATTAAACAACTTACAAGCCCACAGAGTACAGCAGGCTAACAATAATAACAAATTACAAATAACAAAATCAAAAGCGAAGGCGCGAACTCATTGGTCAGATTATAGATAATACCATAGATAGCTGAAAACCGACGACGACAAAAAAATATAATAAATAATAATGAAATATTATAACGAATTTTCGTTATCAAATTTGACAATATTATCAATACTCTCGAATACCGTGTTAGCGGTAAATTGGTAACAGAAACGTTTGTTTTTCGTTCTCTAAATTCTCCCACTTTTTCACTTACTTATCGTTCGATTCGTTCGGTACTTCGGTGCTTACTACTGTGGTTCTTTAACGCTTGTCCGTCACCTCATTTTATTAATTTTGACAATTTGACTAGTTTTTATTGAATATTTTATTGTTTTTAAAGTTTCCTAAAATATTACTTTACATAGGTAATACCGTTAAAATTCCTACCTTTTACACGAGTTGTGACGAACAAAACACAGGACCAGTGAATGTTATCATCGAAAAAATATCATTGAAATGATATAAAAAGAATAACAGATTATTGAGTACATTCAAGATTCTACGTTCAGACCTAGTATTTGAAGAACTAGTGTACGGGTATAATTGTTATAAACTAATATTACTGTCTCGTACATTTTATTGATCTCCATATATTTTAGTGTTACCGTTCTATAGTTACACATAAATAATGAGTTACGGCGATTCTGAAGCTAAAATGAATCTTTCTGCTTTGCAAAGAGTAGATCCATATGTTGATAGTATCGTACAGACGGCGGGACACGTCGCTCTGTATTCGTTCAATGCAGAGGCTAATGCATGGCAAAAAACCAATGTAGAAGGGACTTTACACGTGTATACGCGATCTGCTGAACCTTTGCACAGTATTATGATAATGAATAGATTAAACACAAACAATTTGATGGAACCGATTGAAAATGGCCTAGATCTCCAACTTCAAGAGCCATTTTTACTGTACAGAAACTGTGGTGGTTCTATTTATGGTATTTGGTTTTATGACAAAGAAGAATGTGCCAAAATTTCTAATATACTGAAATCATTGATCAAAAGTTTGATAGTAAAACAAAACGATAAAATTAACAAACAAGAAACTGGTTCCACAAAAAGTATCGATCTCGTTTCAATGCTGAGTCGGGCACAAGAGGATTATAGGTAATTATTCAATTTAGACTGACCATAGGTGTTATACATACAATGTATCAACTATTAATTTTTTAACTTTAAAGAAACACTAAAACGTAAATATAGATTACTGAAATATATTATTTTTATGCAGTTATCTAGTCTAATTACCATTCATTTTCAAATTAAAATACTTAAAATCCAAAGAATTAAGTAAAATCTTAACTTTGGTAGTGCAATTCTTAAAAATGGTACCTAGACAAAAATCAAGAAAAAAAATGGTTGTGATAGTTCTAACTATAGTGATTTTGAGCTCAAAATGTCTCATTTTTCATGGAAAGAAACTAATTTAAATTAAATTGATGGACCCGGTGATTCTTTTATCATTGAACCTTCATTATTTCATAAATTAAGTGTTTTTGAAAAACATGGTACCTAGTTGTTAAAAAATATTTTTTATACTCAACACTTAAAGTTTTTACTTTTTTCATTGACAACATACAGTTTTAAAGCAGAATTTTTCAAGTATTTCAATACATTAAAATCAAATTTAGGAAGACTAGTTTTTGAATTATAAGTATAGATGAGTGGAATAGTGGACAAACATTTAACGGGGTAACTGCATACCATTTCACTCCACTAATTTTAAATACTTATTAATAAACTACTCTTTCTAAATTCAATTTGTGTGTACCAAAATAGGTACTGAGAAATATGAAATTAAAACTGTTTATATATTTTACAAATGTTGTTTTTTTAATAGCTAGACACTATTTAAACATTTTTGTTCAAAAACATTTATACTTTTTGAAATAATAAGTGTTCAATGATAAAAGAATCACTCGATATAATATATTTCCAATTTCTGAGTATGATATTGGTTAATTAATATTTCATGAAGCTACTCTTTCGATTGGGAAATGGGATGGCATGTAAATGATAAGCCCCTTACATATTTTTACCCAAACAATTTATACCGTCTATATATTTTCCAATAATTGATATAAATATTAAACCAACTATAAATTATAATAATATATTGTGTTGATTTAATAGGGCCAATAAGACCAGCTCAAAAGGATCTGAAACACCATCAAAAAAAGTTGAAGAAACTGCCCCTCCTCAATGTGTTATGGATTTTTTTGCACAAGCAGGAAGTGGGAAAAATTTCTCTGAAGGATTACCATCATTATCAAGTTATGCAAATACACAAAGTACACAAACTCCAACTTTAAAAACAGGATCTAATGAATCTATGTTGCACAAGTTGATGGCTAGTCCAATTCATACAGTAGAACAAATCGAAATGCAACAAAGGTCAGCAACACCTAGAACAGATATCTTGGTCGCAACTCATACTGAACAAACTAAGACATGTTCATTCAATAACATAAAGCCCAGAAGTTTAATAAATCAATTAAATCAACAAGATGAAGATGATACTTCCCATGCTAATCGCAATGGATATCATCGACCGAAAGATATTAAAGATAATTCATTTAGTACATCATTGATTGAAAATTTTCTTAATCAAAGCGATCTATCAGAAAAATCAAATATAGTTTTGGGTAAATACTAAATATATATTTGTATTAACTTCTATTCGTTTAAAAGAAATAAATATTATATTTATATTTGTTTAAGTATATTAAAACAATTGCAGTTTACTACTAACTCTTTTTTTAAATGTTTCATTTTTGTAATAATTATTCAATGATTTAAAAAAATAAATACTTTTATGTTCTAGGTGCATGTATGCCATTAGATCAACAAATTGATTCAGATGAGCTAATGCCACCTACTAGGTTCATATTGGATGACATTGAGGATGAACTAGTTACCTCTTCAGTAAATGCAATGTCAATAACAGAACCTAAACACCGGGAACCCACATCTAATAAATCTAATAATAAATTGGAACCATTAACAAAGAATCAGTTATTACAAGCTTTTGAATATTTATTAAAAAATGATCCAGATTTTATGGTTAAAATACATGAAGGTTATGTCAAGTCATTATTACGGAATTAAGATTATCTATTTGGATTCCATTACTTTAGTACAAGTATGAACTATTTCTTTTTGACATTTTGACAAAAATTGCATTATTTTTTTGAACAACATATATTTTTTCCAACCTATAATAGTTTTTAATTGCTACATAAATAATTAAATAAAATAATTTAAAAAAAAAACTATTCCCTATTTTATTTTGTGAATTGAAACTATTTTATTATATACAATGTACATTCTGGCAGTATCTGAGTAATTCAGAACAAATGCATGTACCTATAGATTGAACGTTTTGATTTATATTTTGAAAATTGTAGGTATTTCAAAGTATTATTTTCACTATCAATAATTATTAATTACTCTAATAGTATTTCAATTTTTCAACTGAAAAAACAATACAATTATCATTACCAATGGACATATATTTATGCTGTCCATTAATATAGCTGTTTGGTATATTAATTGTACTTAACTATTTTATTTTTAAATTTTTAAAGATAAATATCTTCTGGTTTATTTTTATGTCGATTTATTATTTGTTTTATTTAATAAAAAAATTGGGTAACTTCATTGTTATCTATTACAATTAAAACTATTCTTCAAAATTAGACACCTGTATTTTAATTATGTATAATGCTTAGATTATTTTGTAATATGAAGAACCTGTTAAAATTAAGCTTTAAATTATTAATATAAATTACAAATTTAACACAGCTGTGTATTAAGTTTTAATGTTGATACTGTTAATAATGTATGAAAATGTATTGATGCAATTTCACCAATTCAAATATATTAAAAAAATTAAGTAATGGAATTTTAGTTTTGCTCCAAATAATAATATACAAATACATTATAAAAAATTATTTTTATTAATTATTATAATTTCTTTTAGAAACCTAAATCATTTTCAAATGGTTTCAAATTCATTGTCCTTTGTATTTAAAATATTTTACAAATTGATTGTAAATAGCTTAGTAGCCATCTACCTTTGACTTAGCTCCAAACTGAGATACTATTTTAGAAGATCTAATGTATAAAATCTTATATTGGCAATTACATTATCAATTTATTATATAATTTATTTTAATATATGTTGTCTATTACTTTAAATGTATGTATATAAAATTAGGTCATTCCTTAGTCAGTTGTATGCTCTATTTGCTATTTGGGATTGTTTATCACTGTCTGTGGCCAGTTTAAATAAAGCCACACCACAGAATTCTGTGGCCACACTAGGTACCAGTAGAGCCTAGATAATAAAATGAATAAATATTACATTTATATTATATAAAGGCTCTCTGGGTACCAGTATAAAGGATAATATTAATAATAATAAATTCTTTATTCTATGGTATAACTGTGGTATTTAAGATTTTAGTTATTATAATAATAATTCTACATTTGTTTTAAAAATTATACAATTTCTTTATACTATCCTTATTCCTTAATTGAATCAATTAAAATGTAATAATTATAATTTTTTATATTCTAAATGCAATCTTAAAACTTTTAACTAAAACCTGGAAGACAGATATGTCATGATATATATATATATATGTTTACAATAATTTCTAGTTTATAGCTTAGGACTTTTTAATATTGTAATGAGTAATAGAATACACAGAATACACTCATGATTGCTTTATAAAATCAATATGTCTAATGTCAAAAAAAAAACCAGAATTTAAATTAGACAACAATTGTAACTTGCTAGAATTTTGGCAATCTAATACTATGTTTAAGTGTAGTGATCACGGGTGCTATATAAAAAGTAAATTTAAGAATTTAAGTGATTTATAAAATTCTTTGATTAGGTTTTTATCAGTGATGTAACCCCAGGATTATTGAAATTTAATTTATTCTGTGGTGTAACTAAAGATAACTATTTTATTAATTTGCATCAAAATATAATAAATATTTTTTACTAATTGTCTATAAAAATGTAGTATGAGAGAAGGTGGATAGTGGAACCCTTCTATTTCTCAAATAAAGGGAATCAATAATAAATCTATATAATATATTATATAAAAATGAATTGTTGTTCGTTTGTCTCTCTAAAACTCGAGAACGGCCTGACCGATTAGGCTCAAATTTTTTTTAAGATGTTTGAAAATAGGAAAATCCACCGCAAAAGTAGAAAATTTGAATGACAAAAATTATAGTAGTGGCGCCATCTGTCCTGAAAAAATTAGTTTCAGATTAAAATAATAATAGTGTATTGTATATTGGTTGCTATATTGCGGGGGTGGCCAAACAGTCGATCCCCATTGTTAGAATTTATTAACTATTCTTATAGGTATATTTGCAATTTAGTAGATACACTTTTTAAATACATATGTTTCGGATTAACCTGTTAGTCTGAAATGGCATTTTCTCACATGGAAGTTATAATTTATAAAAGCTGAGTAGGTTAGTTTTAGACTTTAGCACAGGCGCACAGCATCTTCGCTTGGTCATGATGTGCAATGACACGCTTCTACATCAACAGTAAAATGTTAATACATTTTAAAATTACTTAAAAATTTAACATGAAACGCTCATTTTAGATAACTTAACACTTTAATTTTATTATTTATATAAGTAGGTATGTTTATTATTAATATTAAATATTTTTTTTACATTAGTTGATCCTAAAAGAAAAAATATACCCTCAGTAGATCTTAATCAAAACAAGTTTGACCACCCCTGCTATATTGGTTAATCGGGCATGTTTGTTGATTTGTATTATTGTTATTGTTTTATTTTTATTTTTTACTCGAGAATGGCTGGTCCGATTTGGCTCAAACTTTTTTTAAGATTTTCGTTATTGCCAGGAGAAGATTTATACAAATGAAAATTTTAGAAAAATTAACCGGAAAAGTAGGAAATCTGGATGAAAAAAATACAACAGTGGTTCAACAGTGTATACTAATTTATATTGGTTGCTATTGGTTAATCGGGAATGTTTGTTGATTTGTATAATTGTTTTTTGTCAATATATATATAAATAAATGAATGTTTGTGTGTAGATTAGACCTCTGGGAAGAAGACAAGTTAATTTAAAAATGGTTAAATTTGGTTTTTTTTATTCATCCGATATTAGTACGGTTAGGATTTTGTATCAACTGGTTATATTAATCCACCATAGGTGGAATACAACAAACTTGGTATAACTTTGATACTTTAGAGTTTAGAGTTAAATCATACACTTACGTACAAACATCAAGGGGTCCGCGATCTACCTCAGGTAGATTGCCTACCTGATAATATACTGCTGCGAATCAGAATTATTGTTATTATTCCGGACAACGGAAAAGTTAAGATAAATTTTGAACACCGTACGGCATACACTGAATATTAAATAACGAATTGAACAAAGTTTTAGTCATATAGATTTGGTACATTTCACGGGTAACGAAGTACACGGGATCAGCTAGTAATATAATATATAAAAGAAAAACAATTACAGTAATAAATTATTTTCCTTGATGTTTTGTAGAATTATAAAGTTCCCTTCAATCCTACCACAGCTGCAGTATAGTTTTATTTCACGCGTGCTACAAGTCAACAACGTACTACGTACGCATCTTTTGTAATTTAAGTACCTAGTTCCTTTGTGGATTTATTTTCTTTGATTTAGAAATTATTACTTAAAAATGGTTATACAAAAATATAATATATTGGATCCAGAGCTGTAGCTAGGGCTTCGCGAGACTGGCCCAGCCCAGGGGCGCAACGAAAAAAGGGCTCGAAATCCAGAATAAAATATACCATATATATATACATGTTATTATTATTTATTGGTATTCTTAATAATTTACATTTTACTAGAATATGCACAAAATAGTTGTATTAATATAAATACACTATAGTGATTAGTGCGTAGTGACTATATACCTACTATTTTATAGTGTATGTATTGTGTATTATACAAATATTACAATTATTATTTACAAGTGTTTTAGAATAATATTATGTTGTTATAATATTACGTAATATTACACCCGGGTACTCGAGTGATATTTTGAGAACAGTTAGTCGCCGATAATATTGTGTTTTATTTGTGTTGATAGTTGTTTATACTGTTGTTTATACCACCATCTCATCACGCAAGTCGATTATCAACATAGTAGTTTTGAAAATCGATTATTATTAATATTACCTACATGTTAAAGTTAAAATTCTGATTCTAAATTTATTATATATTTTAAAGACTCCCGTAGTCCCGTCAATCGTCATATTTATAGGTAGGTAGATACTCCTATTTCAATATTTAAAGAAGTCACTATTAACATTCGTTTTTTTTTATCGATGGAAATTGAATTTAAATAATGTATAAGCATTAAGATAGTTTGTTCACCGTTCACCTATTTGAAAAAAAAATAATACATTTATTCAATTAATTGATTAATTAATTTAAAATCCACTAAATCTTATTTGGAGTTAAGGAAAAGAAATAATAATTAATATTAGTCTAATTGTCTCAACAATTATCTTCACAGTTCACATCAAGTATCTATTTTATTGTATTTGTTTTAATCCTACGGACTATTTTTGATAATCTAAGGTTACATATTTATAGAGTAATTTGTACAACTAGCTTGATAGTGATATCGATAAAAAATATCTTTAATTCGGTTTAATGATTAAACATAAATTACATGAGTCTGAGAAATTTTATTTTCTAAAAAATATTTTAGCATATTGAAAATATAAATTTATTTCTTAAATTACATTTTAAACGATTTTATTTTGTTTTTTTTAATTATATCTGGAGATTCTGGACGTTACCCATCCTTTTGTTATCTGTTTTACATACGAGCGACATAACAAATATTCGTTCACTAGTTACAAATTACAATAGTGTGCTGTGGGTTTTGATATTAGAGTGTACCTATTAAACTTTTAGTTAAGAACATTATCCATGCTTAAGAGTCGGCTTTTATTTCGATATTTTAATTTTCAAGCGGGATAAGAGCATTTTTAATTTGTGATATTTCATATCTTGCTTGAAAATTTAAATATCGAATATCGAATAAAGCCGACGCTTAAGCGCAGCTAATGTTCTAAACTAAAAGTTTAAAAATAGGTCCATATAGTAGGTAAATATTAATAATTGTCCATCACCATTCACCATTCACTCTGATATAAAAACTAAAAGCACATAATTGAAACTAGTGAACGAAAATGTCGTATAGGTTTGTAATACGGAGACAACAAATGCATGTGTAGTATAAATACTAGTATACTCTTAATAAAAAAAAAATATAAACCTTCTAAAGTAGAGTTTAATTATACTATGTATACTACCAAAAAAGCACGAAAAGTGAAATTTTGAAATGTAAAAAAATAAATTTTTTTAAATTATTTTATAAGGTTATAATAAGTTTGGCAGTGTTTACTATTTTTTTTTTATTAATATCAAAAATTCAAAATTATTACTATTAAAAATAAAATAACGAATGCATAAGACTTTTTTTATATATGTGTGTGTGTGGGGGGGGGGGGTTAACAGCTTTTTGGCCCAACAAATTAAATTTTATTGATATTTATAGAAAAAAAACTAAAGAAACTGAAATCAGAAATTGTCCGTAAACAGCTCAAAACAAGTAAAAATATTTTGAAAATTTTATCAAGTATAGGAATTGATAAAATAAACATATGATATAAATCTTAAGTGTCTACGGTTATTCGTTTTTGAATGACAACAAAATAAGAAAACCGCTAAATGAGAAATCGAGTGAATATCCAATATGTTGTAAAAATATGAGCTTCAGAAGCTCATAAAAATTTAATTTGATTTTCTTATAGACATTTTTTTTTTGATAAAGGTAGATAGTCTTACAAGGAATCTTGTATTATTATATTTTAAAATCTTAGATTTATAAAGAAAAAAAATGATTTTCTAACGTATTTTATCAAGATTTGAACTTTAAATGCTTATAAAAAAAATTGTGACTGGATTTTTAATAATTTTCAAATATCGTTGTACTAGGAACCTTGTATTATGCATGGACCTATAAACTAGTTAAACTAGTTAACAGGTCTATGGTATTATGTAGTGGTACATGGTTACCACGGTTGTAGATATCTATGTTATGGACCACAATGATAACTCATATTATGTATATTTTGTTAGGTTATGAAAATATCCGGTTCTCTTGTTCAAGAGATTTTGTAATTATTATTGTTGAACGCTGAACAGTAAAATATCCTGAAAAGGTATCTACTTTTTTTTCATTTCCATTAAACATTTAAGCAATTGGTGAAATTTTAGATGTTTGATATTGGCGTTTGTCATAACCTTGGATAATTTCTTCGTTACTTTGATAGCGCAATTATTTTACCCTGTGAAAAACTAAATTTACAAGATCGAAAATGGACAGCGATTTTACTTTAGCTGCTAAGCAAACATTGGAAAACTGTGACGCAAACGTTCCCCGAGAACACGATCGTGTCTATAAAGACGAATGTCTTTATTCATTTGATTCACCAGTAAGTATAGAATTTTGCACATATTTGACATAAAAAAAATGTACTCTAGGTACTGTTTATTTTTTATAATATGAAAAATTAAAATCCTATAGTTACATGAATTGTGTTATAATTATTGTACCTACCTTTAGAAGTCTCTTTTTCAGTCACAATATTAATGATTTTTAACTTCTAGCTAGATACCTAATGTAATATTTTTAAATTATTGTAGTTGTTTCGTTATTCATTAATATTAAAATTAATTTTATACATTTTTTATAAATTAATTGTTTGAACTTCATAAAAATCTAGAAATGTTTAAATTTGCGACTAAAATCGAAAACATTGCACATATTTATGTTTTCCATAATATTAACCTTAGACCTAATTGAATATTAAAATTTAAAGTATATTCAAAACAATGAAGTACCTACCTATTCCAGTAGCTATGTGAGAAAAATATCAAGTACCTACCTCACAATATTATGTTTTCGTTTTTAAAATTTCATATAATTATACCAAATAAATAATGTTTTACAGGATTTTGAGGGTGGCCTTTTTATTTGTTTAAAAACATTTGCTGGGTTTGGGTATGATCATGTTGAACGTCATCATAGAAAAACTGGATGTTCAGTGTTTTTACATATGCTTAGACACAAAATAGAGGTAAGTTAATTGTTACTTATTAAAATTGTAATCTTTAATAAATTGATCAAAAAATACTAGTACAGTGAAACCTCTAAATACCAGGCACTCTTGGTCGCAAAAGTTTTTATCGCTATTCAGAGAGTTCAGACTATTGTGAGTTGGTCTTTAGGGACAGTTTCACTGTTATTAGATGGTTTATTAAACACTTATAAATTTAATAGTGAAATTTATGTGCTAATTAAATATTATAATATGAATGATTATTTTTATTAGAATTAGGATTTATATGCAATAAAAAATTGTAAAATATCAAAAACAATTTTTTATTTATATAATATTATTTATTATAATAAGATAGTATTTGCCTATCATGGTTATATAAATTGTTAGGTTGAAACCAAAATGACACAGGTAGGTGATGCTCCAACTGAACGGAAAGTTACTAGACTTGCTATTGGTGTTGATGGTGGATTTGATCCAGATGCTGAAAATAAAAAGTATAAAACAATAGAAGAATATTCTATAGTTATATTACCATCGTTCAAATCCTTTCCATTTGAAACTAGTGAATTACCACAAAAAGTAATTATACGGTTGTATTTAAATTTTGATTAAATAATTAACATATTATTTTAATTAATTTCAGGTTATTGATTCCATAAAAGGTATTATTGAAGCTAAATCTGCTAATTATTTAGATGAATTACAAAGTATGTCTAGCACTTGGGATGGTGAAGTTCGACAAAAAACTAGGTATGATAAATCAAATCAATAACAGAATCTCTGTTTTAAAAAAAATGCTAGTGTAATAATGTATGTGTGCACCAATATATATTGTCTTTGTCTTAAAAACGTACAACAATTCATTTTACTCTTGTTATTTTTAAAATTAAAGTGATTAACCTATTATAAAATTAAAAAATAAATAAACTAATGAAAATTGTAAAATTTTAAAATTCTCATAAATTATTTCATAATTAAAATATGATCTTGCTCAATGGCGCCGATCACCTAATTTATCTATGACATATTATGTCATAGTAGATTTTTTGGATGAAGGACCCACCGTAGGGTACTGCAGGGGATCCCGCTGTGGATCCAGAATTTACATTAAAACTTAAAAATAAATTATTAAACATTGCATTATATGTAGGTGCTTTCATTGCATCTAATTCTTTTATTAAAAAAGGGGGCTCCTTAATGTACGATGTCATAGTATATTTTAAACACTTTGGCGCCACTGATCTTGCTATCAAGCAAATCTTTGCTTGTAGTAAAATACTGAAGTAACTAACTCGAGTAACAATACTCTCTTATTGATAAAATATTTGATTTAAATATCATATTCTGTCTTAAGAGGACGCTAAACCCGCATGTGTTTTCTCTGACTGACAAACGTAGAACTTGCATTCAACAAAACCAATTTTATGTTAGCTTTATATTAGAGTGAATTTACTTATGATCAAATTTAAAGGTAAGAATCTGTTATCTTTTGTCAATTTTTTATGCTATTTGAATTTCTAAGTGAGTTATCAGTGTAAAATACTAAAATATAAAAATATTAATATTGTAAAAAAATTACAAGAGGCGGATCCGAAATCTCCATCAAACACCTGCTATTAGAATGTCGCCAATTTAATGATGAAAGAACTAAATACAATATGCCAAGCACCATCTCAGAATGTCTCAACAATGAACCTCTCAACATCTACAATACACTTTTATAAGACACCAATTTATTCAAAACCATTTAACCTAAATCATAATTTTTTTTTCTTATCTTTCTGTATTTCCCTCCTCTCTATTAACTCACATTGTTACTTATTATATATTTAAAATTATTTACTTATAATGTATTCATTTGAGTGTAAGAAAATTTGCGGCCAATGACCCATGTAGTCGAGGCCTTGTTTCTTTATAATAAAAAAAAAAAAAATTAAGGGAGATAACAGATAATGTTCTTACCTTTAAGTTTAATCATTTATTCACTTTAATAATAAAGTTAACAACATAAATCAGTTCTACTGTATGCAAATTTGCTATGTTGTATGTTTGTTAGGCAGGGGCAATACATGCATGTGTATCCTCTTAAAACATAATATTTTATGGATTTTTATGAGTTTAAGTTTAATATTGTCTATATTTCTTTTGATTTAACAGATATGCTGATATAGAACAGTTAAATAATGGGAAAATAATTACTCCCAGTGGTTGGAAGTGTGAATATGATGATTGTGAGAAAGTCGATAATCTATGGCTTAATTTGACTGATGGGTCAATTTTTTGTGGTCGAAAGTTTTTTGATGGATCTGGGGGAAATGGACATGCTACTCTTCATTATGAAGAAACTAGTAAATATTAACTTATTGTTTTAATTTTGAATTTAATTTTAATTTATTTTGTATTATTATTATTATTATTATAGAATATCCTTTGGCTGTTAAACTTGGTACTATTACAAAAGACGGTAAAGGAGATGTATACAGTTATCCAGAGGATGATATGGTAGAAAATCCAAATTTAGTCAAACATCTCTCACATTTTGGTATTAATATTTCTGCTTTGGAAAAGGTAATATTGTTTATATACCACTGAAAATTAATTAAATATAGTAATTTTCTTATAATATTTAATTATAGACTGAAAAATCAATGGTAGAATTAGAAGTAGCTTTAAACCAAAAGGTTGGTGAATGGGCAACATTACAAGAGAGTGGAAGTGATTTAAAACCAATTTTTGGTCCTGGTTACACAGGTATTCACAATTTGGGAAATTCTTGTTACATGAATAGTATCATACAAGTTTTATTTTCTATTCCGGATTTTACCGATAAGTACGAAATTCTTTATTTTGATTTAATATCCATAAACCTAATATTCATGTATTTATTTATTGTCATTTAATATGAATATTTTTTTGTATAGGTACTATTTAGGCTCAAAAGATATATTTGAAATGTGCCAAACCAACCCCACTGAAAATTTTGATGTACAAATGTATGTTAATTATTTTAATAATCAAATATTTTTACATTTAGTTTAATAAATTGTTTTTTAGGGCAAAAGTAGCCCATGGTCTATGTTCAGGAAAATATTCAACACCACCTACTGAAGTTGTTGAAGGAAAAAAATATTGGCATCATGGTATTAGACCAACTACTTTTAAATCATTGATCGGCAAAGGACATCCTGAGTTTGCTTCAAAGAAACAGCAAGATGCACAAGAATTTTTTTTGTATTTCTTGTCATTGATTGGGGTATTTACGTACATTTATTTACAAAATTAATAATCCTTTATACAATTTTACTAATGTTTTTAGCGCTATTGTCAACAACGTTCTCAAAACCCAGCAGAATGTTTCAAATTTAGTATTGAAGAACGATTTCAATGTTCAATTACAGGAGAAGTTGATTACAGCTATAGACCAGAATACTGTTTGCCATTGTCCATTTCACTTGACGATATTATTAACAAAGCTGAAGTCGAAGCTTTTAAGCAAAAACAAGCTGATAACGATAATAAAGAGTATATTAATTATTAATTTTAATGTTGCCAAATATTTTTACTTAACTAAAATTAACTTTTAACATATACTTTTAAAGTATTAGATTTTTAGTAGAAACTATAAATAAAGTTATGATAATTGTTGTTTGCTTAAAAAAATAAGAATTTTTTCAAATCAAAAATAATAATATAATATAGCAAATCATTATTTGTTTTTAGCGTAAGTGAAGTAGTTCGGCCAAAATTGAAATTTTCTTCTTGTTTGAATTCTTTTGCCCAGCCAGAAGTCATTGAAGAATTCTTCAATACTACATTGGACCAGAGAACTACTGCAGAAAAGTATGTAGTGTTGACTTTATACTTTAATTTTTATAGTGTATATTTAATATTTATGTTTGATGTTTTTAATCTTCAATAATAATACTTCCATTTATACAAGGATTACAAGATTTGCTACTTTTCCTGATTACCTCATGATACATTTAAAAAAATTTACACTTCGTCAAGATTGGACTCCTATTAAGTTGGATGTATCTGTTGATATGCCTGAGGATATGGACCTAGAATATCTAAGAGGACATGGTGCACAAGAGGGGGAAAACCTTTTGGTAGAAACTATAGGTGTGCAATTAATTATCAAGACATTGTTAGCATGTGATATGTTGTGTTATAATACATTATTATTTTTTTAGAACCTGCACCAGTATTTGTGTACGATGAAAATATTATGTCTGAATTAACAAATATGGGATTTCCTCCAGAGGCATGCAAGCGTGCAATGTATTTCACAAAAAATAAAAGTCTCAACGATGCTACAAATTGGGTTATGGAACATATATCAGATCATGATTTCTCAGAACCCTTTGAAATACCAGGAATAAAAATTAATTCCGGTCAGAAAGTTTCTTTTATCTTTAATTGTTTTCTTACGTTTCAGTTTTAATTGAATTAAATAATTTTCATTTTTCTTCTTTAGAATTTTTGCCTAATGAAGAAGCAGCTGCTATGATAATGTCAATGGGTTTTGAACGAAACCATGTAATTGCTGCTTTGAAAGCCACTGAAAACAATCTAGATCGTGCTCTTGACTGGATAATGAGTCATGAACCAGAAGAGGTACTTCCAACGGAAGGAACAGAAAAAAGTCCAATTTATAAAACCAGAGATGGAAAAGGAAGTAAGTGAAGATAAAAACAATTTAATGTTCCATTTTGTCCACTTAATGTTTTTAAGAAATATGATTTTTTATTTTTGTATTACATTTTTAAATACTAATCTCAATATTTTCAATTTCAGTATATAAGTTGTTTGCATTTATATCTCACATGGGCAGTTCTTCCACAGTTGGACATTATGTTTGCCATATAAAAAAGGAAGGACGTTGGGTAATATTCAATGATGAAAAAGTAGCAGTTTCTCAAAATCCCCCAACTGACTTAGGTTACTTATATGTTTATAAAAGAATGTCTAATGATCAGGCTATGTGATGTTATTTTATTATAATATATCATGAAGTATAATTTTAATTTATTTTTTTTTTTAATTCTATCATGAATTTTTGTATAAAGTTTTATATTACTTATAAATTTATAATACTGGATAATTTTTTTTGTGAAGATGATTTGTGTAAATTGTAGTCGGAAGTATTTTCTGATGACAATGCTTATAAAACAAAAATTAATTACATGTAATTCATTAAATATTAACATTGAAACCCAAGCTCAATGCTTACAACTACAAAATTTAAGTTAGTTATTTATTTATACCTTTATTCATTTTTCTGTAGACACAAATAATTTAATATAATATATTTTAAATAAACAAGAACTTGAAATCATAATTGATAAAGGTACTTTCCTGTTATTGTGACCACACAGTTTATACTGAAGAGGAAATATATTAATTGGGTAGCGGCAGTGTAAGCGATCTACACATAGGTCATAAGTCATAACCATACATTTTCGCAATCTATATGACCATTTATTATAAACAATAATCTGTCAAAGTAAAATACACCGGGCGACCACCTGTTTCCATCTGACAGCTCACGTCTCCGACATAATGGCATAGGTAGTGACCGGTGGAAGAGGAAAAAAGTGGGCCAGAGCAGAACCGGGGTATTCTACTTTAAGACAGAGTGTTTATAATCATTGCATGACATATGGCGCACTGGTGTCATACGTGATCCACAAAAAACTACTTATAAATACTTTATTTAAATTATTCAGTGTGCTTTTTAATTAATAATTATTAATTATTATGAAAAAAAAATGAACTGTTTAAAAAAAGTTGATTTCCAAAAAATGTATTATTATATTACTCAAAAAAAGGTTGCTGTCATATCGTTAAAAAAATCATTGAACATTGATTCCTTTGATGAAAATTTTTGTAGGTGGTGAGTAGGTAGGTGAGTGACTGCTTAGTGCTTAAAGGTCTTGTTGAATTCGACAAATTACTACTAAATATACAAAGGCTCATAAAAAAATATGGTTACTTAACACTAAATCTTATTGTTTTGTTATAAGTAGAACATTTTGTTGGGAATCTTATATTAAAGTTTCTTATCTTAGCTATGAAAAGAAAAACTTTTATAAATTACTAACTGAAAAATAATTTACAAAATTTGAAAAAATTATCATGGCCTTAATAGCTCACAAAGCGTCGAATTAGTTAATAAATTAGGGATTATTTTAGCTTTGAAAAGTAAACCATTTATAAATTTCTAACTGAAGAATTTTGACAAAATTACAACAGTGTCCAGCAGAATCCATATTTTCCCCATCCACAAAAAAAAATAATAAAATATATTTAATCCTATAATATACTGACTATCAAAATGCAACACAATAACTTAAGTGATTTTTGTAATTTTGTGTAGCGATTAGGTTGGGTAGATTCATAGACCTTATAGATACTAACTACTAAGGTAGGTATACTAATTATATTAGTATGAGGTATTAAGGTCTGTGGGTAGATTACAAAAAATATGGTAGATTAGTCACGACCACGGTTAAAGATATATCTTTAATCGTCTAAGGTCTTTAATATAGTTTCCCTTATGAGTTAACTATTCTAGGTGATTTATTTCTTTTAAGTTTCTTTAAAGCTGTTTAAAATTGAACATTTTAACAACACATTTTTATTTTATTACAAAATATATTTTTATAATAAATTTAAAACTTAATTAAAAAATGTCTCATATACATGAAAACATAATATATTAAAAATATTAGCTGCAATAATGTAACCGCTCTCCTGTACTTACAGTAGTTGTCGAGCATGTCTTTGTAATGGAAATGTCATATTTGAATTCAATGATTATATAAGAAAAACGATTCTGAGCGGAGACTTTGTGTATCCAGTGCCGCATTAAGACATTTTGCGCCCAGGTGTAAAACAAAATTGGCACCCCTAAAATATTGGCGCTCGGGGCAGTTGTACCCAGCCCCCCCCCGTAAATGCGGCCCTGGTTGTATCAGCGTAGCATACTATTATTGTATAAATAATCAAATGTAATAGTTAAAATTGGCTCGGAGCGGCGCGGTGGCAGAAATCAATCGCACAGTGTGATTGAGAGTAAACAACGGCCACTGCCACTAGTTCCCGGATGGGTGACCACCCGGGTTGGAAGTGCTCAAAACGTTTGCCATTTTTAATGTTAGCTATAAAAGTAAAAACTTTTATGAATTTCTAACTGAAAAATAGTTTGAACAATTTCGAAATGTTGATGATTTTTGTCAAAAAGTGAACTTTAAATGCATGCATGTAAAATGTAATCGTGCCTATTTATCTTTAATATTTTTGAATTTACACATTAATGAATTTTGAAAGGAACCTTGCATTCAACTTTCAAACTTTTTTTCTTAAAATAAATAAAACCAAATCGTATTTCTTTCATGAAATGCATAGGCACAACTAGACCAATATTTTAGGGGTGCACAAATTATAAAGATTTCCTGTATAATTTCCCCTTAACATTGTATATCTATTAACAATAATTTAAAATGTATATTTATGTACTTATATTTAATACTTATATTTTTAGTATTTTTGTGAAACAGTTACAGTAAATACTATAAATTGTGACTACTACATAATTTTTCAGCCAGTAAATTGTATTTATTTAAATTACTGCTAGTTCAGACTTCCGGACGACATGGTCCACCTCTCAAATATACCCTAATCAATAATGCCAATTACCATTACAATTATTTTTATCCGGTCGAGTGGGTACTTTTTAATTGATTTAAACTAGAGAATAAGGTAAGAATATCTTTAAACATTAAATAGGAATACTTAGATCGTTAGTTTCTTGTTCAGTAGTTTTTTTTTTTTTAAATACTACATGTACTATGGACCTAAATAGGGGAGACCTATACCTACTTGGTATTAATTTTTGGATCTTGTGTGGGCCACAAACACAATATAAACAAACTTACAAAAGTAAGTTATTCATATTTATTATTATAATAAATAATAGATATGCTGCCTAGTTATAATTTTCTCATTACCTACCTAATGTTTGTTTTAATTTTGTTCAAAATACATTTGTATATTATAATACACGTTGGCGCAAATAGAGTTTGAGATTTGGGGGGCTAAAGTCTTACTTTGATAATATTAAATAAGCTTAAAACAAAATTTAGGAAGTGTTTGGGGGCTATGGACATTTTTGGTGGGACTTAGCCCCTAAAGCCCCATTATTTGCGCCTATGATAATACATCAGTTTTTACTTTCATTAATAATATTTATATTTTCCGATTACTGTTGTAATTTTTATTTTCTAAAAGTTTACCTATATTCTTTTTAACTTTTTTGAGGTTATTTTCGTTCGTAAAGTACATATAAGTTCTTTTTATTTTCAACATAAAACAATTAATCATTTTAGATTCATAGACGCACGCACATCAACAATGAATGCAATTATTAAAGAAGGATTATATCTCTCAGACCACAGATCTGAAGACTGAAATATTTTTATGCGCCTACAATGTTTCAACACCCGTCAAGGTTTATAGAAAAGTTATTAAGTCCAAGTGACGATAATGAATTATTTGGAATTTTGATATAAGTCATGATCGGCGCATAAGTAAGCTAAACTATAGATGCCTAGACCAAGTAAGATAATTTTATGTGTTAAGTATTTTGTTAAATTTATTTATTTAATATTGTCGTCCCTCACCATTTCAACTCCATACCAAACACATCACACACTATCACCGGCCGGCGTCACACACACAAAATAAACACTTTGTTCCAGGACCGTAAAAAAATGCTTATGAGTTTCACGGCATTTAAAACAAGTTGAATAAAGAGGTCCAATAGGAAATAGGAATAGTGAGCGGTGGCTGGTATAGTGGTATGAGACTTAGAAATAATAGTAATAAATAAATTATAATATATAATATACCTAATAAAAATATGATAAATATAATAATAATATAGTTATAGTTAGGATAATATATTAGGACAGTGTTGAATTTTAAATTAGGATCGGGGTAATATCATACTAATAAATTAAAACTGCCTACTGTATCTTTACTCCTCTTGGACTTATAATACTATGTGACAAATATTGAAATATACATCCATTGGCTCTAGCAGCCTAGCTAGTAGCCCAGAGGTTGAAACATACTAAAATTCAACACTATAGGAAGCCGAAAATCCCGTGCTGCGAGTTGCTACAAAATTAAAACCAATCCAACGTTAAATTCGATATTTATTTATTTATATTAAAATACGTTTTATTGATGTATAAGTAACTAAAAATGTTACACCTACAAGAGAAGTGCAGTTTCCGTTGTACCGATCTATGTAAATTACAATAATATTGTAGTCGACCGGCGTTCGCGTGTTATCGCTTGCAATGTGGATTAGGCCTACAGGGGACACCAGAATAAAAAAAACTCCCCACGTGTAATACCTTATGCTTTTAAACAATACCTATGGGGTAGGAGACATAGGCCCACACCTAGGGCGGCACTTAAACAGCACTTTAGTAAGAGGGCGGCATTTTCAAAATACTGATAATATTATACTGTTATAGGATCTAGGGACTGCAAAATTTGATTTTGCCTAGTTCACTATTTTCGCTTGAGCCGGTCCTTCTATGGACGATGTGATATAAGGTCGTTTAACAAGCATATAGGTGGTGTGGAAACTTACGCGACTCTGCAGTAATCCTATACATCGAGTACATTGAAGTAATATACATAGCACCAATAAGATAAAAACCTGTATAACACAAGACCGTGGTAGAGATTAAAGAAATATGTATATTTCTGAAGCTGTGCAGGTCCAGTGCCACATTTAGACATTTTTTGCCCCGGTGCAAAAAAAAAATTGACACCCCCTAAGCCCCGGTGAAAAAAAATTGCTCCACCCTACCCACGGAAAATATGGGAGATAGATCCTCATTAACCTTTTAAATTTTGAGCACAGAAGAGAATATTTGTATGTGTGATTTTTTTAAAAATATTGTTTAGTAATTGCTATTGATGCCTTGATCCTCTCTCCGCAAAGATACATTTGAATTTATGTCACTCATAAACCTTGCTTATAATTCATCATATATTAAGTTGGTTTTTTTTTTTTAACATATTTAATTAGGTTGTAGGTACTTCATGAATAAATAAAATAAAATTATATAAAACTATGCAAATTAATATTAATTAAAAAAATTTTAAACAACATAATATACTATATAATACTATTATACTAAATTATATTATATAATACTGTTATTAAAATAATTAAAATTATAACATTTTAATAATTCACAAGTAAACAAATTTCTGACCACAACATGTTGGCGCCCCTAAAATACCGGGGCAATTGTACCCAGGGCCCCCCTAAATCCGGAGCTGTACAGATCACAGGTGGCTTATGCTCAAATTCATGAAACTTCGGAGGCTGGAGAAATGTTTGAACGCTTCCCTTCTTGACAAAATCACATTTCAAAATTAATTTTTTCTAAACATCAGTGCGACGCCATTTGTAAAAAGCGTATGTAGGTATGTAACAAATTGAAAAAACAAATATTTTGTGATAAATGATTTCTATTATAATAGTATAGGTATAACACTCAATAATCAATACACTTCAATAGGTAACAAATTATAAACAAGGAGACAATGTCAACGCGCTCACATTCATAGGCAGTCACTCATTCTGCCAAAGATAAAGATAAAATGTCGTTATCATGTGTTCAAAGTTATTTCGTCAACCGATAATATAATAATACTATGACCATTACAGATAAGTAATAACTACCTACGTATCTGTGACCTATTCTGTGCAACACATTAAATAAGCTCAAGATTATTTCATATTATTATGTTATAGCTGGGAATATAATACCGAAGTACTACCTACATATTTTATTCCTCAATATACAATAATATATAGCCATATGCCCATATAGCCCAAATAGGTATAGGCTATACCTATTATATGGTATAGCCCGCATTGGCGCAAATAAGGGGGGGCTTGGGGGGACTTAGTCCCCCCAGATTTCAGTCAAGTCCCCCAAGTTCAAAATCTAGTAATTAGTACTAATTATTATATTCTGTAGTACTAAACATGTATAATATATTTTAAAAACTTAACCAAATTACAAAATACAATTATTGAAAAAAAATTATTATTATGCTAGTTTTTTTTTTAAAATCTTTATAAAAAATACTATAACATATCTTAGTCCGTGCCTCGTGGTCAAACAGATAATTGATAACCGATAAGTAATTTATAGGTGATAAATAGGGCTCGGATTTCAATGCATTTGCATCTTTTTTTTGGGATATCTTACGCGATGCTTTCCAAGCTACAAATATGTTTCAAGTACTTCGCAATCCAACCATAATAATTTTTTGGGGCATTTTTTTGTTTTTTTTTGCATTTTTAGAGGATTTCATCATTTTTTTTGCATTTTTTGACGGTTTAAATGCATTTTTTAAATTTTTTAGGACATTTTTGACCTATTTGTCGTATTATGACTAAAAAAATTGACCTCATTGAAATATAAGTACTACATAGTAATATAGTACTACGTAATAAAAATTATTTTCATTTTGAACTATTTGAACTAATTTAACATCAGGTTTTCCGGTTTTTACAACCTTTATGTCACACCATCCAATTAGCCGATATTATCGGATTATTTTCTTATCAAGCCATAATATTATATCGGTGGTGCGCGTGGCCGATTGTCGGACGCTTTCAGTCGTGTTGCGTATTACGTCGAAGGTACTTACTTTGTTCCTCATTTTTTAATAATAATTAAATTTGAATTTATTTAATAAATAATGCATTTTTTGAAACGTCATTTTTTGATACTTTTAGGGCATTTTTTAGAGTTTTTAGGTCATAAATGCATTTTTTGAAAGGGCATTTTTTTGATATTTTTAGGGCATTTAAATCCGAGCCCTAGTGATAAACTATGAGGGCTGTGTCACGATCACGACTATAGTATCTATAGCCAAAGAATAATTCCGCGGTTGCTGTTGACCTCCACAATCAACGGTTTACGCGCCAATTTTTGAACGGAGCATTTTGTTATCATTAATAATTATTATTTGTTACCACGGTCCACGGACTAAGATATATGTTTATTACTTACTTCATACTTGTTAGGTTATATTTTAATATTTATTGGAATAAGGGATTTATCTAATAATATAAATACAGAAGATATTTTAAATGTATTTGCCGAAAAAGAACGGAGAATTTTGTTAAAATAAATTTATTCTAAAAATGTAATACTTTGTATTTTTATATATCCGTAACGATAGTTGCTCAGTGGGTGGGGGATTTTATGGAGAGCGTTTCCCTCCAACATTTGTTTTACTTATATTAAGACCTTTGTGGAGGGGGGCTTGAGTCCCCCCAAAAAATGTAGTCAATTTGCGCCTATATGGGTATAGCCAGTATAGGTATTGTAGTATTGTACAACATTTTTGTATTTATATTTTTATTGATAATGTTTACTTCAAAATAATCGAAATATAATGGAAAAAGTCTTTTATTTGTTGGAGGTGCACATTTTAAACTGGGGGGGGGGGGTGCACAAGTCTCCTCAGCATATCCCTAATTACGCCAATGATGAAATACTGTTTCCGTAGAAATTTGGAATAGTCTGGTTGTTGCATAGATCCTTATTACCTTATTGCCGTGATGGCATGATTGATGAACGCAGAGGCATGACAAAAAATAGTATGTGTGGCTCGTTCGGGGAGGTAATTTCAGCCTTGGGCGAAATGTGACCCTCACCTGTGGCTCATGCCGCACACGTCACCCTCAACTGAAATAGCTCACTCCCCGCCCTTGCCACACAATTTACTATTGCAGTTAAAAGTTTATAAAAGTTTTCTTTTCCAACAACTTTTACAAGTTACAACCATTATCAAACAGAAAAAGTTCACCGGAAAGTCACACTATTTATAGCCATGAGAAATTTTCGATTTGTATTAATTTTTTATTATTAAGTTTGATTATTTATACAAGTACGCTATAGGCTGAAACAATAATGCGTTTCTGCTAGGAAGCGTTTTTCGTAACAATGATTTACATTGAATTCAAATACCTATATAATATATCCATTACAACGACATGCTCGGCATAACTATACTATATACTACTGCAGAGTTGTACCCACTTGTCCACCTTTTTAATGTTTCTAAGACATTTAAAAACGTTCTAACAATACGTAATGAAAACTATTAATTATGACTTTTGTTTCTTGTAAAACTTTTTTTAAATTTACCAAACATTTTAATTTGTTGAATGTTAGACATGCATCATGTCGCGGAGACTGAATCCTAGCACATATTACAACCTGAGGAATATGACCCATCACGGGCCTAAATGCATCAATTGCGGCTTTCCTGGCGTCGAAACATAAGCCGATTTCTTAATGCAGAACTTGCTCCCGAGCCCATGTTCACCACTATGACACTATGCCTACATCGGGTTAGTATACCAATATTATGTACAAATGTATAATGTTAAGGGGATTCGATACCGTGACTTTCTGTTTTTGTCTAACATAGTACATACGCTCTACATATAGGATTTTAGACGGGTTCTTTGCCAAACATACCGATCGATCTAATGAAGAGGTAAGAATTCTAAAAACATATTTCAATTTGTTAATGAATTGAGGTTTTGGTTAACTCGGATGTTTTGAAAATAGAATAATTTGGGTTCTATGGATTTCGGGTGTTTGATTTTTTAAATGTTTTTAAGGGTGTTAAGGGTTCATGGTTCTGTTTAATTCGGATGCAAGACCTTAGCTTATATATATATATAGCATAGGTGTACTTACTTAAATGTTCTAAAAACCAGAATTTGAGAAATTCACATAAATAGGCAAACAATGGGGAAAATGAGCAATTTAAGCATGATACTTGGTGAATCACACTATATATGTCATATGTGTACTTAATACTTGCATTTTATGAAATTATTTTTGTTGCTATTAACTATTAGGTAGGTACCTACTGTTTATGCTGGGTAGGTATGTACTTAAAATATTTATGCAAATTAATTTGGTCAAATTTTGTTGATGTAGGTAAGGTATGACGTGTTTTTATTTAATGTCACGTGTCATTAAAATGTAAATTAATCATGATAAATTATTGCACTTGTGCAATTTTCGTTAAACGCTCATTGATTTAATTAAAAATTAATGCACTAATAAATAATATAGGTAATTATTAATACCTCAACATTAACGGCATTACGGTATTGTCGTATAACAATAAATAATATGAAAACAACGCAGTTCATTAATACCTACACACACGTGATGAAATCTTACTATGAATTTTAATTAACAATTAACACATTCCGAAGATAAATGTGAAAGATAACAACAATGTCATAATAATATATACTGTATAGTGTATATAGCACAGCATAGGAGCGTATAGTAATAATATTATTATATTTATTATTTTTCGTGATGGTCATTCGTTTAAAAAAAATACTATCGCACACGTGCTTATATAAATAAAATACTTCCTATGTAGAGTTCGTATTATTTACTATGTGCATACATTAGTATCTTCCAGTGGCGTATAGTGAAATTGCAGGTCCAATTAAAGCATTGTTTGTATAATGTATATCTACACTGTTTAAAGTTTTTCACCATGATTAAAATCGTTTTTGAGGAATCGACAAGGAAATGTTAGATTGTCAAGAATTGTGTTGATGACTTTGATGTTAAATTCATAGTAAGATAACATTAAAATATATACCTACTTATATTTATATATATACGAGTATATGAAACTGTCAATATTTTTTAAAAACGAATTAAAAAATTAATTTTACATAATATTAAATTACGCAATTTTTATTAGTATTGTATATGTCATAATTATAACCACCCAGCTCCCAAAAAAATTTAAAGTTATGGCTATGTTAGTCGTACTATCTGACTAGTGATAAGTTGGTCCTAATGAAACTAATGTCTCTATATACGCTCTGCAAGGTATTCTCATTGGTTATACATTGACTCTTACTAAATTAAAATTTGATATTAAATATGAAAGTCCAGGATTAGGTATCCTAGGTAACTAGCCCGTAGTAACTAGATACCTTACCTATAGGGCTATTATAATAGGTACAATGAAAATATATGGTATGTATAGTGTAACATATACTTACACGTTATACCTTTGATTTGATATATTGAGTTTGTTTGATTGATATATTGCGTTGTTTGGGACTTGGCTTGTCGTTGTACCATATAGGTACATGTATGCTCATCAGTTAGGGTAGGGGAATACGCCTAATATGTATCGGGTTTTCCGAACCTGGAGTGAACTATGCATTCAATCAATTTGATTGTTGGACATCTGAATAAAATAGGTATAATTTAGTAATATTGGTATCGAAAATCAGAATTAAATTTTGATATTTTATATGTGTATATAATATTTAGTACATATGAGAAACGAACCATACCTATAGTATTTGTATAATAATATGTAGTATTAATTTTTTTAAATTTTAATTAGCTTTAATGGCGATCAACGGTTTTTTCTTTGTTTGTTAATATAATATGATTGATGATAGCTGAGCGATGGACTATGGACATTGGACAACGATAATACATGCAAACATCAGAAAAATGTTTCGATTCTTAATTATTACCAATTATTTACTATTCGACATACTACTCTGGGACATTCTCGTATCTAATATATTATACTCACGAAGAGTCGTAATTTAAGTTCGAATTTAATATTACATATACTTTAGCATAGACAAATATTGTTCTATGATTATATACAGTTCAAAAATGATTGAAAAAATACATATAATACTTACGGCAGTACCTAAGGTATAGTCCTAAATGTATAGGTACCTACTCTATATAACATATACCTACGTCTCAAATATTTACAAGTATGATTCCGGACTACAACTCTTAATAATCTATACGAAAATTAATATTATAAAATAATAATAATTTATTGGAATGGTATCGTTGATTTTTCTTATTGTTTCTATATATTATATAATGTTCAGTCTTGTAAATTATTCTAATTTCTAATAAAAGTATTATTTATTCGAATACCTGCTGTTTTAAATAGGTACTTTTTTTAAACCATTATTCGAATACGTATTCTTACTAATTCTTTTTGTATCCTTTTATTCGTTCAAAAATATTTTATTTTAACTCGAAAAGTAGTTTATATTTGTGACAAAAGGTGGGTACTTCTATTAAAAACCAGGCACATTGTAAGTAAGTTATGAACAAGTAGGTAGTGCTCTAGACAAATATTAGCGGTAAAAGGAATATATAATATTCTAATACTTTTATATAATATGTGATCCGAATATTTTTTGTTATACAGTCTGCGCATCTACCCATGTGAACTGAAAACCGACCCAGTCAATTATCGAGGTGTACCTGCCTATATTATTCGAAATTGACCTATACATAGTTATTAGGTACGAAATAAAAATATCTATCGTGTACCTACGTGTTGATCGTAAATCGTAATTAATTATTACGTACATAATATAACGGGTTCGCGATACAATATCACCGCGCGCTCGTAATAATAATTTTCTGTCTTTTTCGATTTTTGAAATCTCAATATAATACAAAATATAATACGAAATATTATTATCATAACGAAACTCGGTGGACGGCACAGCGGCGGCGGACGGCGTTTTCGGCGCGCGTCGTGTAAAAAAATAAAAATGCCTCGGCCGCGCATCTTGCGCAGTGCGTTGCGTACAATGGGCGGCGTGTGTTTAACATCCTCAACCGAATATAACATGTGAATACGGTAGTCGACGCCAACTGTCGGGGGCGTAGGACGTGATTTGTTTTCAGCTCGGTTATAATATTATTATTATTCGTCGTCGTCGTCGTCGTTCGGGCCGCACGCGAGTGAAAACCGCACCGTATTATCATTATTAGGTAGTCATCGTCCAAGTCAAAACGGTGTTTTCGAAGCGACCCCGTCGAGAGGAGAAATGCGTTTTTGAAATTTAAAATATAATATACCTAATATTCTCCCAGGTACGTTATATAATAATATTTATGTGTCACACGATTTATCGAATATTCCTATGGTACAATATATAGCTGCAGGTACAAAGAATAACATATATACCAGAAAACTTATTTTAAGTAGGTGTAGTGGTTTGGTCAGTGCGTGTGTTAATTCGTTTTTCGAATACTATACATATTTTTTATCTCGTCGCGGCCAAACAAACGATTTACGCGGTGCATATATAGGTATAGTGTAGGTATTATATATATAAAAGTATTGAGGTGTGTTGTTTTTTTTACACGCGTATTATTAATAGACATCCCTTACCCACTATCTCGCCTATGATATTGTAATATATTATCATTTCGCATGTACAACGATACTGCAGCAGTAGTAGCCGTGCGTTGTAAGTTGTAACGCCGCTGTCGTCTTGAGCCCAGTCATTTATATTACATATTATAATATACTATAGACAATATTTATATATTATGTTCGTTACACACGCGCATCATTGTATTATATTATAATATACAGTATAATAGCGTTATCCATACACGGCCGCACCTTTGATCCGTTTACTGCCTTACTGGTGTGCTGTAGTCGAGGCCTCCGAACCAAATAATACAACGCGATTGCGTTGCCAAACTCAATCGTACTATATGACGAGTGTATATGTATATACACGTGTGTAATAATAATATGGAGGACTGCGTGCCGACGTTTCCAGAAACGAATTCGATTAGAATCGACCGGACGATATTTGTTCGACGATTTTTTAATTGTCAGTAATTAAATCAGCGTCCGACCATAATCGCGTGTTACATTTTTTTTATTCATTGGATTAACGAACCGCATCCTGGACACGTTCTGTCCGAAATCCGTGCCATCCGAGATCTGAGTGTGTGAGTGTAATATTATTATCATCATCATCGTCATCGTGCAGCTGCTCCGTACAACAGTAAAACGGCGACTGTACTTATACAATATATATATATTATATATATGATATTGTAATGGTATTACTGACGCGCACGTTTGGTGACCCAGCCCGCCGCCATGGGGTTTGATTGTCTTTCAATTTAAGTCGTCGTCTGAGAGCAGAGACCCTCTTATTTTGAAACGCGCGATTGACAATATACTCAATATAGCCAACCCGTTTGTATAGTGTGTGTGTGTGTGCTGCCTGCGATAGTCACCAGATGTGTTGGACGTTGCACATTATATGTGTAACGTGTATAAAGTGCAGGCACCTTAGCATACAATAAGATCCTATGACAATATCGTAGTATTATTCCGAACGAGATTATTACGGGGTGATCATGAGATTTATGAGATTGATCGACCCGATAACCATAATAATATTATATTATACTATTTGTATGTGAAAATTGCTGCGTATATAACGTTGTGTATAGCCGTATAGGTATGTATATATGTATACATATTACATTGTACCTACATAAATATAATATTATACCATGTCAATGTGCTGTCGGCTTAAAATATCAGACGAGTTTTAAAATTATCTGTTAAAGATAAAAAAAAGTCTTGAATTTAGCTTTCGGTGAGATGATTTTTTTATAAGCAAAAATGATTATATATTTCTCACTGAAAATCAAATATAAAAATGTATTTGCTATATCTAAAATAACTCTCATTGTTGATATTTAAATATTTTTTCAGTATTAAACAATCGTATTTGTTTATCTCACTATACCTACCTATCAAATTGTGGGAATTTAATCATTAGGACATTAACTATACACAGATCCTTAAACGTTTTGATGAACAACTTGTTTGTTAATCAGAGTAAATAATATGATAAGTTTAGTATAATCTTTTGACCTGTATAATATTGATAAAAGTAAAAACCATCTTAACAGGACTGTAACAAAAACTAGGACTAGAATTATCATCCAGTTAGAAGCTAACAACATAATACATAGATTTTACAAGTTTACGACGATGGATGGTTTTAACTTATATTTTATAGCCAACTTATTAATTTATACACTTTTGATTTCTTTTAAAACTGTATAAACATAAATTTAAAATATTATTTTGACTGAAATAGAACGTTGTTTATGATCGTATAATAAACTTATTATTTAGAGAGGCTGGGGCTTTATTTTTTCATTTAATAAAAAAAATTTGAATCAACTCACTTGATAGTTTTATCCATATGGCCATATTATAATAATAGGTTCGATTATTAAATATTTAATTATTTTTTGAAAAATTATAAAAATATTACATTAAACGTTTCCATAATCAGTACATTGTGAGTTTTGAGTGGCTAACTTTAAATTTTAGAGTGCTTAGCGGCTTAGCCCGTAGGTCCCAACCCTCCCCCCCCCCAAAAAAAAATCTATCTCCGCCAATGTTCATAGCATTATCTGTAAATAAACAATATGTAGGTACGACGTGTACGCATAATATAACATAAAGTGGCGATTGGAAATTATATATAGGTATGCAATATCTTTTATGTACATACATAATCAACAATTAAGTAAATACCGATGTTTGATTTAACATAATCATAGAATCATTCATGTTAATTTCTGCAATTTGTTATTTTTGAACAAGATAGCAGTATTTTCATTTCTGAAGTAGATTGAAAAAAAATATTCAAAATATTCAATATGAATTGGAAGCAATATTTAAATATAACGTATGAGAATTAAAATATTAGTTGTAGAGTATAACATATTTTATAGCGTTATAATATTGACATTAATCATACCTATATATCATTATATTATATTATAGTCTCATCATTCATTAATCATTATTCATTACCCATTGACCATTGCATATTTCCATAGCCTATACATTATAAATTATAAGTATTAACCTTATCTCGGGTATTATACATGGTTAAGATATTTAACATTTTATTTTTAAATATAGGGAGGTATAATAGTAGTAGGTACTTGAGATAATATACTCATAGACAATTGAAAATGTCCATGAGTATATAATATAAATCTTTAATAAAGTCAATAACAATGTTCTAGTTATACTGCATCCAAAAAAATATAATTATAAATTTAGCACTTAAATTTGAAGTACCTACTTAAAAAAACATTTTTTTTTTTCAATTCAAAATTAAAATGATTTTTACTGAACATATTTTTTACTGATAGATAGGTACCTACTAGTATTATAATTATGACTATGCTGCCACTAAAGCCATGTGCAATCATTAACAGGTCAATAATACGTTATTCAAAATACCACTTTTCAAACTCGATAAAAAATATATATCAATCATTGGAGATCTAATGATGTTCAATCTAGAACGAATACAATAACAGTTTATGATAAGGTGTACATGTGTTCTATAACATAATCCATTGAGTCTAAATTCCTCAAATTTAAACACATGACCATTAACATTATCCATTAATTTTCTGGCAACGAAAGGTGATGTAAAATATAAACGTACACACAACATTCTAAATATCGTTTTAATCAATGTATATATGCTATCAACATATATGCTTCTTTATTATTATAGTAATATGAATGGGTAGGTACATCAAATATTAATAATAATTATTATTTTTCAATCTGTTAATATTTTATTTAAAAAAAATATATACTCAACATTTTTAATTTTGACCAATAATATTTTAATATTTAATACCGATTGGTTATTACTATGACAATTCTAACTAACAACTACCTATATTTAAAATTTAAAATTTGGCTGGTGCTAAAATATAAAAATAAATATTATATTCGAGTCACAATCATTATAATTCATAGTATTTTTTGGTATAGGTACTTAAACTCAAAATAAACATTAAATATTTCTTAAAAACCTGACATAGCCAATTTATAGAGCTACGACTTACATCATCATAACTAAAATCATTAGAAAAATAATCGTTAGTTTTTAATTATTTTGAATTTTGAATTAAAATTTTAAAACAAATAAAATAAAATTGAGAAGATTTTGTTGGTATTTTTTAGTTACCATAGTATAGCGTAATCCCGCAAGACCATCGTATAAAGTACCGCTTGTACTTCAAGCTTTTTGTATGAAAAACAAACATTTTCTATCAATATAAATCGAAAGAATCTAAAAAAAAAAAATTAAAATGTTTATAAATAGTTAAAAAAAATTATATTATTTCTAGAAAATGATAATAATTTAGTTAACAATTCAAGTTCAAATTTCAACTAATGTTATTTCTTTCAGAACCACACAAAAAAAAATTGTTTTTAGTAAAAACTCTTAGCTTCTAAAGCTTCGTAAATTAAATAGCAATGTTTAAATATAAAATAATTATTCAATAATTAGGTACATATTAGGTATATTGATTTCTATCCTCAAACGACTTATATTATTTTGTTGTAGTTCAAAAAAAATATTGATCATAGAAACTTGAAACATTTTACTGTTACTTGAGTTATAATTTTCTATACACAATGACATTTTTAAAAATATATACAGTAATTTTAGAGTAAGTCCAGCCTGACGCTCGGTAAAAAAGTTGTGAAAAGAGCAGATACAACTAAGTGGTCTGCTCGGCATGAAGCTGTGACAGCTTATATCAAAACTATGACGGTGTTATGAGAAGTTTAAGTTTATTAGAAGAAGATGATTTTGAAAAGGCGACGACGCGTTGTGGGGCAGCTAGCTTAAGACGTCAACTTGACCTTTTTGAAACAGTTTTTATGACTGTAAATTGGAATGCAATTTTGGAGCATTTTAATAGCAAAAGTAAAGTGCTTCAAAAATCAAACACAGATTTGGGGAAATTTGTCAAACTCTATAAATCTTTAATTAACTTCATAACATATATTCGAAATGATAACTTTTTTAATGAATATTTAATATTGGCAAAAAAAAAAAATAAAGAGTGAAGAGTAGGTACGAGTTTGATAAAGTAAGGACTAAAAACTCAAACTTCAAGCAGGCGAGACAAGAGAAAATGAAATCCATATGACTGGAAGTGATAAGTTAAGAATAGAATCATATTTTACCTTACTGGATCGAGTGAAGAGTGAACTTGAAAAAAGATGAGCTGCTTACCTATTACTTATATTAATACATTTGATAAATATGAAGTTTTGACTTATTCAATACTACTTTCACCAGAAAAATAATTCAAAAAGCTAATAAACTTCAAGAATTTTATAACGATGATTTAGAAAAATCATTCGCTTGTGAATGTGTTCATTTTCGAGCATACCTTCTAAGTATAAATAAAAATATTGATGGAGTTATCGAATTATCAATACACTTACGTGGTAATAATTTAGATACAGTTTTTCCTAACGTAAATATTGCTCTACGTAGATTTTATGTATGGTAATAACTAACTGTTCATCCGATAGGTCTTTTTTTTACGTTAAGACGCATAAAAATCTTTATATTAAGAGGCGGCAATTTGTTTAGTGCTTAAAGCGGCACAATGGTTAAATCCGGCACTGATTATGCACAATTTATTATTTATTATGATTTCAAGTTCAAATGTTGATAAAATTGGATATTTTAACGAAAATAACACTTTAGTTACTAGCTATAATTATATTATATATTTATATTTATATTTACCTACTATATGATATATGAGGTTTTTTTTATTTTGAAAAAATCATTACTAGTGGTTGCTTCTTGCTATAGTAACTATCAACATTTGTATTACTATTATAATATTATAGCCATTAGGTACTAAAATAAACTAATATATGTACAAAAATATATATAATTAATTAATATCCTTAAGAATACACCTTCGCATAATCGCATCTATTCGACTGAGTGACTTCTCGGTTTTTTATTTCGTTTTGAAAACGTAAAACTGTAGACAACACGTATAAATAATATATGTTTATATTTTCTATAGCCCCTACTCCAAGTTTGTGGCCCAGTTGAATATCTCTGATCCAAACAGAAATTTAACTTGAATATTGTTGTCGATTGGTTCGAAAAACATACAACGAATCGGATATGGATTACGTATTCTGAATTTCTGAACCATAGTTCGTTGTTTTAGAAATTCGGATCATTGTTCACAAGTCACAACTATGTTGGTATATATAACGACAAAATAATATTCTATACGTCCTTATTACTCCTTACACATAACACTATCGTATACTGTTGATACTAAATCATTTTATACAACGTACGTTGTCATATTCTTTTATTTATTTATTTTTTTTGTATATATATAGATTTCCAGAGAATTAGTGGTACAATGGACACGGCAATGGGTAAGTAGCGTTGGAGGCGGTTATAATATTATATATGTTCAATGATAACTTATACGCTACATATGCACTCGTGTGCATAGTAAACAAGAAGACCACCACACTTTATACATATTATATATACCTATCTATACGCACGCACACAATGCCCATTAAGTCGCCCTTCCTGCATATAAAACATCCCCGTGACTAGAAATACTTAATCGATTATAATATATAATTTTTATTATCATTATTATTATTATTATTATTATAATATATTTCTAAAACGTTTTCTTTTCAAGACTCATGGTTTAACGGTTGCGTCTTTTTTTCTTTTTTTTTAAAACAGCGGGGCCATCTACCATTATAATATATAGTGCGTGCCACCGCACGGAGATCTCGTCATACATATAAGTACATCCGCTGATGTCCTGCCATCAAGATCGTCTACAGTGTGTTCACGCTAAGAGGTACCACTGAATATCTCAGATGGGTGACATTGTATTAAAATGGGGTTTTCGGAAGGTGATAGGAAGCACTCAAATACATATTTTCAGACCAGTTTCAAATTTTTAGCTCACTCGGTACGCGCATGCGCAATAAGTCTTACTTTTTTTTAAATGGTAACCCCAGTTTTGTTATGCAGATTCGGGTAGAGTATTTTTTTTTAAACATTTATTGAATAAAAAGTTTTTTTTCTATTTTCAAAACTGACCAAGTTAGAGTAAGCCAAAAATTGGATTTATGCATAATATGTGTTTAATGTAATTTTCATTTATAACCACTGGAATTAATAAAATAAGTGCCAAATAAATGTTTAATGGTGGATGGAGTGGCCGAGTGGACTAAGGCGTCGGTCGCTGGTTCGAACTCGGCCACAGGTGGCATTTTTCTTCTGACAGTCACGGTGTCTGGAGAGAGAGGCCGACATAGCGCATCCCCCACCTGGGCATGGCAGATACATACGTATGTGTTTGTTTTGGCAGAATTTTTAAGTGGGCACCCGTAGATATCTGCCATGCCCGGGTGGGGGATGACGGCCTCTCTCTTCGGACTGAGTGAGCTCACCGGATGCGAGTAGTGAGTGAGCTAAAAATTTAAAACTGGTCTGAAAATATGTATTTGAGTGCTTCCTATCACCTCCTGAAAACCCCATTTCAATACAATGTCGTTCATCAGTTGATATTCAGTGGTACCTCTTAGCGTGAACACACTGTATATACCTGTTGAATATTACCGCGGAATACATTGTAGTACCATAATTTATTACTGTAAATCGTTATTAAATATTATTTTCTGGTATACTAATATTATACTTACTATTACCCCGGGTTTTCGGCTCACATTCTATAACCACACTGATATATATAATATAATATAATAACCGTCCCTCTACGACCCTATATTATGTGACTGTATAAATAATAATATTGATATATTTATGTCGAAACTTCCTATTGTTTTGTCAAACGCAGTCTTATCGGCAAAATATAATACGTTATAAATGTCACGGTATTTCTTTTGGGCGGCCGGAAGACGAAATTCACCCAATATAATCTTCACATCACATGCGCGAACGCTCGTCTTGTATACAGTTCCATCGAGATCATATAATATTAATCCGTCACGATGTGGCGTATAATAAAACATAATGATATTTTATTCGTAGGCTCCTATATGTGCACGTATATGCCTACATATATTTACATAACATCGTATTGGAGGGTTCCTGTACACCGAACATTATTTATGCATCCGGACACGCGTTTATATAATAATATGTTATTCTCGCCGTTTGCAGCCATCATTCGCTAAACGCGGATGGCATTGTGTGTCGTAGTCGGATTATTATTATATTTTCCCGATATTCGTATTTCACCTCAAAATTCCGTCAAGATGTCTGGCGTACGGGGTCCGGTTTCCTGTCGGCGACGGCGGCGGGCGGCAAGTCAAAAGACGCACGACCGCGTGTTTGTACAATAGGGCCCCTGCTGCAGAAGGTCGGTGTTTTTACGACCCAAACCCAACTGATAAACCGGCGGGGGAATTGGTGGTGGTGGGGGGGGGGGTGGAGGAGTATTGCACACACGATCCGTGTGCCATGTGTAAATCGTTTACGAACAGCGTGCACGCGGACGGTTACCACCAGCCTACCGAAAAGTTATAACCCCAAAGAAATAAGATTCAATCTGGACAACGTCATTATGCTATTGTTTACGGAGAAAATATATGTATATATAAGCAGTGCGTAGTACGTAGGATGCCTACTATATTATAATCACACAAAAATACAATATTAGTATTTTAAACATGCACGGGGAAAAAAAAACATTAAAAAAAATAATCCCTAAAATAGGCGTGTAAAAAATAAATAATCAACGAGTATTGTGCATGTAGCGTATATAATATATATATAATGGATAACTATATGATATGTATATAATATATACAACTGTTTATCATTGTAGACAACCCCTCTTATTTTGCGTTGAACCAAGGGCTGCGGAGGGTAGTCCCGCTGGTTGATAGGCAGAGGATGGCCAGGAACAAAACAGAGACGGGATCAATGGGCAGGACCAGAAAGACAGATAGGACCGGTAACAAGTGCCTAACGAGGTCCTTCAGCGCTAACATTGAAGAAGCCAGATTACTGGTGATGGGACAGCCCAGGCCGGCAGACGTAGCACCATCAGTTAAGCACAGGAGACACGCAAGCACCGGTCACAAGGTAAGGTTTTTATTCTTACTAACAGTAATTCAAAGACAGAGATTTAATCATATTATAACATATCAATTAGAATAATATACAATATAATATATTAATATCTATAATAATATGTGTATACAAATTACAAATGTCATTACTCATCATCAATTTAAGTTGTCCAATGCTTTCGACCAAAATAATGGAGTCTTAATAAAAAATAAATAATCATCTAGAAATGTAATTGATTATGATTTAGAAAATTCGATTTTGTTTTTAGCTCCCATCAAACGATTAACCCCGTATTATATTAAAACTGAGTTATATGGTTAAAAAGTTAAACTTTTTTTTTATATATATTTTGAACAATATACATTTTAATAATATAAAATATTGTAATATTTTCATACACTAATACAGAGAAAATACAAGAAAATAGTACCTATAAAGTATACGAGCACATATAGGTACTTGTTGTATTTTTATTGTACTAATGTGTGTGTGTTGAATATGGTATTATTATAGTGGTGTATCGTGTATATACTACCTCTAGTCTCTTCTGTAATATAGATACTGTAGTTTACTACATCGAACCTTCGAATAAATTCTTCAATTATTCCATCAGTCAAATATTACCAACTTGATATGTAGCCTGCAGGAATAACGATAACATCTATGTATTTTTAAATCGTTAACTATTGTTTTCTAAGTACAATATTTTATTAACCACTCGAATACTCGATGATTGTTCAATCATAAATATTGTTTAATGACTTTAATTCGTAATATATAATCATAAATCATCATAATTTATAAAATAATATTATAAATTCATACATAACACGTTCGTGTAAAGACCCGCAAGAAGTAAAGACGCTATAAAGGTTCTTGAACAAGTAGGGCGCGTGGTGTGTTACGAGTTGTAGTCATACATGTAGTTGCACTCATACAAATAACAGGTTGAGATTTAAGATCGATTATACAACACAGTCATTTTAAACATTATTTAACGTCACAAGTAAGACGATTGTCTTTATACAATTATAAAACATTGTACGTAGAAAAGATTAAAATTTTGTTTAAAAAGTGTAAGTATAATAATAATATGTAATATAATTGCACTAAAATATATAAAATATTTTATACTAAATGCTCAAGCCTCAAGTATTAAATAGCGACCAACAGATTAAAGTGCTAAACTATTGATAAATATATATAAATAGGTAGGTACATTATAATATGCAATGTAGGCTGTAGCCACAATAAGGTATTAAGGTGTTAACCTACCAATAAATAGCCCAACAAACGAGGAATAATTTGCAAAAAATATATTTCACAACTACAATATATTACTAATAAGTAATAAGTAATAAACATTAGTCAATTGTGAACTAGTCATTGAACAGGTAAATTAATTTGATTCGTGTGTTGTTCCTGACTATCAGCAAATATTTAAACTTTATAAAATATAAATTCCAGTTGTTTGATTGTAAGTCTAAAACATGAAAATTTAAAGGAAAAAAAATTAAGATTTTAAGTACCTACCTACACCATGATGATAGATATAATATACCTATTTGTTTGGAAAGTCATAAAAGTCCGACCAATAGTTTTTCTTACACAACTCAACAACTGTTTAAACACAAACTATATAATCCAAAAATAACACAATACTATACACAATGTGGTCACATTTTTTTTTTAAAGTGATCCCTTATATTTTCTTATCTTAAAGATTATATAAAAAAAAACCTTGGTAAACGAAAACGTATTTGGCAAAGGGTTTTTTCCTTATCATTAATAGTTCAAACCATAGACATAGACCATAGAGATATAATATATTATATTATATGTCTATAGTTCAAACAGTCGGGTAGACGGATTATTTGGCACTTGTTTATGTGTTTCATGGCTAAGGTTAAGATAAAAAAAATTGACACAAAAAAAAAACTGCATACAGTATACACTTTTAAACAATGGATAATGTAATAGCAGAATTTAAGTTTAAGCTCTGCGCAATTTATTTACAGGAATTTAGTAATATTTTTCATAATATACTATGTACATTTATGATAGGATTTCAAAAGTCATACTTACTATTGAATAAAGGAAAGTTAATGCAGCAATTTAATTTTGGTATTTATTAAGCCATTAAGTTTTTATAGAGATATAGTCACTGTTACACTTTTAAGTGATCTTTAATATCGTTAATCCATTAAAGTAGCGATGTACCTAATTTTTAATGTATATAGAAAAGATCAATACCGTAATATAATTTATCATATTTATTTTTAAAATATCAACTTGATACACAAAATAGTAATATATTATCGTCCATAATGTTAACCATTACCTTCCTTATTATATATTATAATGTGTTTATACACATATATATGATATCTTAAATTTATCCATGTGGCTATATATTATGAGGTAGGTACCTAATAATATCACATTGATGTACTAAATTATGGTAATAATCGCTGTAGTATAATATTATTATAATGTTGGATACTATCGCTGCTGCAGATAATTTTTTTTTATTACGGTCGTATACCGAATGCAGTGCCCCCCTCATTATCACAAATCGTAATATATGCAGCAGCCGATGTAACGCATTTAATTCTAAAATAATTATTACCAAAAATTGACGGGCGTTTAATTTTTGTTTCTATACACAACAATTTATCATACGCAGGATTCGCTACAACACGATTTAGTTCACTGCGACCTGCAACCCGATGGTGACGTTTTCTTCAGCAGCAGTGGTGACGTGCGGTACAGCAACCTGAAAGCTACGGTCCGAGGAGGCCGAAGACATTCGATAAGCTCCTTCGGAAATTATTCCAGCAGACGTCCTCTGAGCGACTGCATGGCGAAATCTCCCCGAGCTGCTGGCGACTTCAGAGGTAATTCATTATTTCAGTACCCATAACCCATACCACCTGTATACAGGTTTGTGCTTTTTATACTTAGTTTCATGCCAACAATCATATCCCGCGCAGCTGATTGTCGAGCAACATCTTTATGACCTTATATTATTATTACGATGAATCGTTTTTTTGCGTTTGAGTAAAATTTTTCTACATATTTACATTCATCTCCGACTTAACAATGTAAAACTGAAAACAATATCCGGTATTTGACTCCCTCCAAAAACCAAAAATTAAAAGAATGCCCCCAAATTCAAAAGTGCGTACTTTGTGGGACAACCTGTATATTATAATAATAAATATTAATAATAATTGATTTTATTGGAATATTGGACTGTGGGAAATTAATACGACCAAGTACTATACCGATAAAATTGTCGACGCATTGTTTTTAAAACTATTATATACTGCAGCGCATAATGGTTGAGAAATTAATAGCAATGATAATTATTAATCAAGTGGAATTATTATGAAATCGTGAATTCCTGATACATAAATAATGTGCAATTAGATAGGTTTATAATTCTATTGGTTTAGTTATAATTTATACTTGATCTTGACGGACGTTCTTATTTACCAAGCTGATATTCAATATTTATGAGTAAAAAATAATACATACAGTTATGGTATTTTAAAATTAATGTAGGTATTATCTTATAAATGATTTTACATAAAATCATATTTACTAAAATATTAAATAACAAAAGTTTGAAAGTTGACTTTTCTCGTCAGTTTTTATTCATAAATTGTTAGTAAAGTAATAGTTAATGTAATAAAATGTAGAATAATATATGTATTCAGGGATAACCCTGAGAGAACGGTTGTTAACACAAGGTATACGCTCTAAATGTATTAATAAATTAGTACAAGATTATAAATATTTAAATCGTACAAAAGCGTAATAGAATAATAATTATTGAACAAAACTCAACAATTGCTTATAAATACTTAAAAATGAAATTATAATGCATTATTTTAAATTGCATTTCAATGTAATATAATACTGATTTCATGCGGTAATTTATATTTTTTACTACGCTTTAAAACATTAAAACTGTATAAACTGCATAAAGTACAATATCACAAAAAAACGAGGTCAAGCTAAATGAGTATAGCAAACGTGGATTACAGAATTTTATTTTTAGAGTAAAAGTTTACAAGTTCATATACACTTGCATTGTAATGCTTTCTTGTGAATTTTCACTAAATACATATATATTATAATAATATTTCATCATATATTTTTATTAAAATGAGGTTTAATTTTAAATAAATTGTATTCGAACCATAGCATGTATAATGTATATACACATAGTTTTAATTTTTGAGCACATAATAGGAAATGTTGTTAGAGTACCTATGAATAAATATAAAATACAATTTAATTAGCAATATGTATTTATAGTAACTGTAACAAATTTAAAACCAAAAATGTAAATTAGGCAGAACAAAATATAATAAAACCTAAAAATTAAAATATTAAAACTACGATTTTTCAATCCTCTGGAAAAACAGTTGTTAATTGAATAATCATAAGTATAATGAATAACAAAATAAACTTTTCGTGTTTAAAAATAATCCTTTAACTATATCGTCTTATATTTTTTTTTTACAATATAGGATAATATAATATCTATTCGAAATGTCAACTACAATAATATATTATAACATTACTTCGTGCTGATTGATATAATATATATAATATAGAATGTATAAGCCATAAGTTAACGGTTGTGTTGAGCATGACTGCTACAAACAACACCATAGACGTGTTTGTAAAGCTTTGAAGTTATTTTTTTGAAACTGATATATTTAAATTTCTTTATTCGTTTATGTTTTATTGTTTGTACATAATATATTATTTTATAGTATTTATATCGGGGAAACATTCGTAACGTCTTGGAGTGCAGTAACTGTTCCTGTATACAAACAATTCCATAAAAAAAAAAATCTACTGTTGGCTAATCAAAACAGCCGTCTACGGGTCTGAGCATGCGTGCGAGAGGAGGGTGACTGTTGAGTAGGGAAGTGTTGCTCAAAATAGTTTCAGTCCGCCACTTTCGTAGCACGTGTTTCCGCGGTGGTACACTATATTATGAGGATGTTTATTTCCGTACCTGCAGATGGAACTAAAATGTTTGCTAAACGATTGTATAAATAACGAGAAAAAAAGGGTTGACGATGTATGCAATTGTATAGTTTATGTGTACTGCAGTGTACCGTATACATATTATTTCGAGAGACGATTAATTTTTTTATTACATACCGTTTCCTTTTGGTACGCAACACATACGACACACATGTGCATTTCACGGCTCTCCGGACTACGGCTGGCGTCTAGCGAGTTTTAGTTTTTTCTCGACAGCACGGCGTTTGCGTCTGCAATCCAAAGTACAATAGCTAGGCAATAACTAATAAATAATAATATAATAAATAATTTTATTTTTTAATACCATTAACAGTCATTATCAATCATTGCGTTTGATTCGTCATTTATAAAATACATACGGTGTGATTCACCTAGTGTGCTCATCGGTCATCATATAGGCATCGTGCAAGGGGGTTGTATCCTGTATTTCAAATCATTTAATAATGTTTTAATTCAATTTCTGATTTTTGGAATATTTAAGTAAACCGATCTATTAAATTTAATATTTAAGTATTTTTTAATTCTGAGATTAAAAACAATTTAAGGGGGTGTCTTCTGGCCTTCTTTTTCAAAATAAAAATCATCTTTTTGTACCATAACTTGTTGAGTAGGTACATGATTCTTTTGTTTTTATAATGTATAATATAGTGTATCCTAGTGGAAATTTAAACGAGTAGTTTCTGAGTAGTTAAAATGTATTACCAATTATACTATATTAGTATGACATAAGGAATATAGATATTAATAGTCCTTAGTAATGGTTTTACAATTATATATATAATATTAATTAGTCTATAAAAAAAATATAGTACTTACCTACTAGCTATTTTAAAATGCCAATTGATCAATGTTAAATATTATAGTTTTCAAATAATCATATCCCAATATCTTCTTAACATATTATCATGGACTAGAATGTCTAGTCTAGTCTTATCCTTAATACCTAAAGCAGTGGTGTAATTAGGAATTTGTCCTGGCGGGGGGGGAGGGATATACATTTTTTTACACACAAAATATTAAAATTTCAAGTACATTGGTGAGTATATAATATAATATATAATATTATGAAGGCTCTGGGGGATCTATCCCCCCTCACCCCCCCCCCCCCCCCCTTAATTACGCCCCTGACCTAAAGTTTAATAACTCAATAACTACTTGTTAAAATTTAGATTTGTTTTTATACAAAAGAATATTTACAATCTGTGTTAGAAAAGCACAATAAGCAAATATGATAATTAATAATACATTTTAACTGAGAATAATACGAGGAGAGAGGCCAGCCAGTTATAGAACCCAAAGTGGTACATTTTAGGTTAATAAATCTTTACAATATTTTCTCTTTGAGTCTATGGGTAAATGGGTTGAGTATTAGATGAGATTTCCGACACTAACAAGTTAGTATGGGAATGTAGTAGATCGGAGTAAAGAGATCTGTAATATTTGGTGACTGATTGGGTCAACTGATTCGATACAAATCAAGGTTATCGTAAGGAGAGTGATCAGCTGGAATGCTTGTATAGTGCGAATTTGGGACGGCTTAGCACAGCCCCAAATTCGGATCGCATATGGGTCGGAAAAGAGATTTATACATAATAAGTTCGCTGTGGATTGGGAGCTTTGATTTTAAAATTGGACAAAATATAATATGTAATCGGCTGTTGAGGGTTTTGCTTTTTAGTTTAAGGGGGAGGGGGAAGTTAGTCTTTTATCAAGAGTAATTCCGAGAATTTCAGAACCATGAAATTAAACAGGTGGAGGGTTGGTCTTTTTAACGTAAATAGTACATACCTATACAGATTGTCTGGATTAATTTAAATTTGAAACTTAGTTGCCCAGTTTTCAATTTAATTTAAGTGGACTTTTAATAGGTTGGATGTTTCGTCAGGGTCATCGCTGGCATAAAGTATTGCGGTAACGTCTGCGTAAGTGACCATGGTAGTGTTTGTTGTAACAAGTATGTCATCAATATAAATATTAAATATAATATCAGGAGAGATCAGAGAGGTTAGGTTAATAGAGAAGTATTATGAGATGATGAATGTGAGCTTCCATATCAGAAATTTAGATTTATATACATAAATATTTTCAAAAAAATCATAGGTTTAACAACTTACATTAAAAATCTGGAAAGTTGCACTGCTCTTTGCTGTATAGTATAGGTTTCAAGTGTACCTCATCATTAAATCACTGCTCATTCAACAGAGAAAACGATAATTTAAGTAATATCTAATTTAAGAAATGTCTCTGGTTTTGATGATTAATATCTTTTGAACAACTACAAAATTAATTTAAAATGTTTGAGTAAACGAATTATTATTTTACATTCAATTTCAACAAAATTTTAATTTCATAAGCTAGAAAAAAATGTATTTTGCTCTAGGCAAACTTTTTTTTGAGTTCTACTTATGAAAAATCTTTTGTCAAATTTTTAATCACCAGGTGTTAAAATTAAACATTTTTCGAATCTTGAATTACAAAATAATTTGGAACTTTCCAAGATTTTAACAAATTTAAACGCTTATAAAAAATGCATGATAATGTATTTCCAATGTTTTTAATTACTGCAAGAACAATATATAATATGGACCTTATTGTATTAAATTTTCAAGCAAATGAATCAAAATAAATCGAAATAACAAACTAATAAAAAAGTAGAAAATTACAAATGTCTAAGAATATCTGAAAAATATACAAAATGGTTTGAAAATTAAATAGTATGTCTAGAAAAAACAAAGTAATATAAATATTTGATGAAAATTAAAAGTATCTAAGGTTTATCATTCTTTAAATATGAAAATTAAGGAACAATTATTCTCAAAAATGTATTGTATAAATATTTCCGTTTTCAGAAAGTATTTTGAAAAAACTGGAAAACGTCTACTCTTCCATGATTTAATTTTCTACATGAAACCACCATCAAATTTTTGATTTTGAACCAAATTTACTATTCTATTACAATTTACTGATGACAGACACAGAAAAAAAATGCCATTCGTATATTAATATAAGTACCATTCTACTAGATATTTTTTCTCTTCAAGGAAAAATTGAGGAATCGTAGATATTATGTGTTTGGGTATATAGACGCAGTAGACAAATATCTAGTAACATGCACATTTTGTTAGGAATTTAATTTAATTTTTTTAGATTCTGATCGGAGCGATAGAATGTATTGTATTTACATTTTACAATGATGTGTTTTTTTCTGTTTGTAATCAACATTTGGGGTAGTAAAAATACTCCAATTTTCGAGATCAGCTTCTTTTCTGATAGTTTAATATTGTTTACTCGCAAAATCTGTTTAAGAAAAATGTTTACCAAAAACGCATCGATATTAAAATAAAAAATGAACACATCATTGTTAAACCAATTGATCATTCCGGTCAGAATTTAAAATAGTGGGTTTATTTTAAAAAAAAAATTTGTAATCGTCCCATGGTAGTCTTTAATATTATCATAATTGAAAATATGCCTTTAAGTACCTAGGTTTAGTTAAACATGTAAAAAATCAGATTAATATGTATAAAATATAAATTCATAGTTAAAGGAAAAAATGGTATCGAACAGCGTGTTAGGCTAGTGTAGCCTTGTTCATTATTATACAGTACATATATATACGTACCAGAGGTACCTATTGCACTATTACAGTATTAGGTATCGGGAAAATTTACTGATTTTTATTATAGTATAAATATTAAATAATAATATATCTTCCGATACAATTTTAAATGTAGATATTATGGCAATAATTTATTGTAATAATTTCCAAATAAGAAATTAGGTTCTTAAAAAAGTGTATAACATCTTCAATATTATTTTATATTTTGAACAGAAGTCCATCACGATTACTTGATTACAATATTAAACTTGTCTTATCTTGTCTTATAGATAAATACAGTATTACTACTTATATCATAATATCATACGCTTTAATAATATGATGGATAAATATTAAATTAAATAAAATCATCATATTTTAAATGGCTCAACATATATAATAAAACTACGATAAAAATTAATAATTACAGTTTGTGTTAATAACTTAACAAGTTGATTCAAACAATTTGACATAGTATCAAATAATAAATTGTCTGATGAACGTAGATATCACCAGTTTATGGTCTTTGGCTATTATATTCACATGAGTCATAATAATACTACAAAATATATTAAATTTAAATATCACATAATAATATAATAATAATAGGTACTATAAATATTTACATTTAGGCTACTCATCAAAACTCAGGATTAAATTATTGTTAAATATTCGAATACATGTATTCAAATAAACGTAATCAAATACTTTTTTCGAATACTGTTTTAAATACTTTTTGAACAAATTATTCGAACATGTATTCTTAATAATTTTTTTGTATATTTTTATTCATTAAAAAAATACTTTTTCTGAACTTGAAAAATAGTTTATATCTGTGACAAAACAAATTTTTCTATTGAAAATCGAGCACATTATAAGTTATAAGTTATAAACAAATTATTTTAGTAGTTTTTGTCATTGAATGAAATATAATTGACATACGTTAATTTCTAACCGTTTTAAAAACAGACAAATATTAGCTGGGAAAAAAAATATTCTAATAGTATTTATTCAAATCCTTTAGAGTATTTGAATATATACTTAGAATAAAATTTTTTAAATGTATTTAAATACGTATTCGGAATACTATAATACTCATTTATTCAAATACGTATTCCGAATACAAAATAAAATAGTATTCTTTACAAGACTGAATTTATTTCAGACCAAAAATAATATTTTAATACGAAATGCCACTATAGTCAGCTTAAAGTAAAAATATAAATAAAAAATCATACTATACCATACATATTATGTATAGTATTTTTTTTTACTTGAACCACCAAATGTTGTTTTTCTGATGTTGAACATTTAGACACAGATCATTAATCAGTGTTCACATACCCATATAAATTAATTTATAATTTAAATAAGCTCCAGTAATAATGTCCGGAATCTTTCATGTTTACAAGATTATATAAATTTAATTAAATAAAAATCCATTATAATGACCTAATGTATAATACTAAAACACATTTGTATAGCCCAGATTTTGAACTTGTTTGATAAAAGATTAGATTTTAATAGGTGTATATTAAAATAACAACATTATTATACTGCGTGTAGTTATTTATTTACAGATTTTTAAAAATTCCAAGAAAATTGTTATTATTGATATTTGGTCTTAAACATTAGGTACTATTAGATTTTGCATTTGCATTTAATCTCCGGTGGATTTTCTTGCTCATAAACAATAATTGCAAATTAGACAATATTCAGAAATATAAAAAAAAATGCTTATGTAAATAAAATATATTATATAAAACTTAAATACATTACGGATCTATTAATGGCTTCCACGCACTACTTAAGATGCTAATTATATTAATCAATTACCATAACAAGTATTAATCTTCTATAATGTGACATAATATAAATAATAGATGATAAAATCCGAACCATGATCATTTTTTCAGAGATTATATTATTTTAGTTTTGATTACTTCGGTTAATAGTACAGAGTACTTCTTTAATTTGAATTTTATTATACTAATTTTTATCAAATATTTAATAAGTATAGGATAAAAATTAAAAAGATAATTATGTTCTATAAATACTATAAGTACGGTATTAATAATGTATTATCTTTTTTTTTCTCACAAATTCATCATAATTTTATTTATTTTTTACTTTATTTAAACCCAAAATAAAAATGTTTGTTTTCTTATCACTCAAAAAGTAAAACATATAATAATTTATTTATTTAAATATTTTAAAAGCTTTAATATTGCGATAGACACACGTATATGAATACAAACACTACCTTCGCATGCAGTCCAAGATAACAATAATTACCTATAATATTAAGTAATTGTTTTTGAAAATTTGAAACACACTAAAATAGAAGTAGTATGAAATATTTATAATACTCTACTTTGCAGGTTAAGCGATATTATTGACATAATAATGTTTGCCAATAGGACATTTGCAAAAGAATATCTTGTTATTATATTTACGTAGGTACCTAATGTGTTCTTTTATTATTTAATGACTAGGGGAGATTACATTTCCTCTTTAAATTCCTTCATACCATTACCATTTCCTTCATACCATGTCATCAACAAAATACTGATATTATTATACTGTCTAAACTCAATTTTAAAAATGTTTGTTTTAAACATATTCTAATATACTCCTATAAGGCTCTATAAAATTATATTTCAATTTCAATTGATGAAACTTTTGAAAAATAATGTATTTACTATTTACGGATAATTAAACATTTAATATTGAAATTACTATGTATTTGTTTATGTGGACACTTTAAATTCAACAAGACATACATCATACTGCAGCGGTAGCAAACGTATTGTATGTTCAACATACATCACTAAATAAAATAAAAATGATGAATTAAAAATAGTTCCTATTATAACTATAGTAGGTAGGTATATGTGATTTTCTAAACACTCATATATTTTACTATCGTTATTTTTTAAATCATTTTCCATGGCATATGTGACTTTAAAAAATGTTTTATTTTCATTTCTTAAGTGAGAACAAAAAGTTTTAATGTTTGTGATAGTAGGTTTTGATTAAGTGTGATTTCTTATCGTGTAATGTCTATTTTTGGACACTGTGTGTAACGGAAATAATATAGGCACATACCAGCTACTGTAATCAGCATCAGTTTTCTTTATTCACGTGGTCCAAGGAGTATATTTTAGTTAAACTATTCTCCGCACTTCCATAATAATATGATTACGATTAGCGTTTAAACGAATGAAATTATGGTATCATGACCTAAAATAAATAAATATAATGCCATACGAAATATATATATATATATATAAAAAATAGAAAATATTATTAAGGATAACGATTTAACTGTGTTTTGAGATTTTTTTTCTTTAGTTTTAATTTTTAATGCATTATTCTAGGCTAATAACTATTTAAAGTATTTTGATTGAATAGTTTTAACATATATTACCTATATGAGCCAATTATTAGGTAATCAAAATAAAAATGTTCATACAAATCAAAATCGAAAAAAAAGTGCATGCCAAAACTCGTATAAAATTACTCCCTCGATTATGTTTTATACCTTAATATTAACTCCGTGTATCCACGAGCAAGGGATTTCAGAGAACTACAACTGTTAATCTCACTATAATATTATTGTACTCTTAAGTACTCGTGCACGGGGGCCCTCTAGAGGACAGATGTAGTATTTTTCTTATTGTTACAACCTCTTAACTGTCGATATTATTATATTTTTTTTTTACTATCTCATCGATGTCCGCTTAAATAGGTAGAGTTCACCTGTAAATACTGTATGTAGTAATAATAATGATGTCATTGAAGACCACTGTAAATCTTAAAAAAAACACTATTTATCGCCGTACCTAAGTCCTATTATTGTAGGTATGTAACTCGTTAGTCGATACATATTATTATTATATTCTCATTTCGGGCCACTTAATATTAGGTATTATCTGCCGCGGTAAAATATTCTGAAAACTGAATAGGGTCGTCCACGAAATAAACTGTACATCACGTTCGCTGGTATAAAACGGTCAATTATCAGTGACCCAAGTTGAATATCGATTTCTATCTGTAAATTCTTAATTATTATTATTATTAGTATATATTATTGCTATACACATATTATATTGTATATACGTATAATACGCATGTGCAGCAGTCCTTCAAAGGCGTAAAAACTATATAATATAATGTGACGATAATTATGGGCGCACTACGCTGTACGTGTTAAATAAATGCATAAATTTCAAACCGACCACAACTGGAAACCATCATCGTCAATGTTTTGGTTGACGTGAATATCAATTTCCCCACCACGACGACCCTGCAAACCGTATAGAAGCGTCAAGTCTTACGTTTTACGTCATCCGAAACAACACTGTATGTGTATATAATATAATAATAAGAGGCAGACCTACTACCTACTTATATTAATATAATAACATAATACGTATCCTATGCCTTAAATGTAGAAACTTTTTGCATTGTAATTCTGTCGTCGTCGTACGGACCACGATGCGCATTGATAATTCGCTACTGGGTTTTAAAAAATCCGTACACAATATTGTTATATGGTATATACCAAGGCTGGGCATTAACGAGTTAATAAGTTAAAGTTAAGTTAAAAAGTTAAGTTACTTTTAACTAAGTTAATTAACGAGTTACTTTTTTTTTTAGAAGTAACTTCTAACTTAACGATTTACATTTTTCCCCATGTTATTCAGTAACTTAACGAGTTAATTAATTATATTAGCACGTTAAGTTAATTTTTTCCCAAACCACATATTATTTAAAATTAATTCAATTTTGTAAAATTAATTACATTAAAAAAAACCCGAAATATTAAATATATTTTATTAAATAATAATTTATAATCATAGTAAGTTTTTATATTGCATATTCACAGAAAATATTTTATAACTATATTATAGAGGGAAATATCATAGGGGTAACCGCGTCAAAGAAAAATATAACAATTTACTCAGTATACCTATCCCATACACGACATATCACCTAACCTATACCTAATCATTATTAATATCATTACTTATTATTGTATTTTTATTCATTCATAGAATTACGGTGATAACTTGGCCCGTCGATGTAAATAATACCCGTAGTAGCGTGGTATTTACTATTTACCTAATTAAAGTATAATACACAAAATTAATGTAAGTACCTACAGTAACTAATTTTATTACAAACATTTATTCGAAATATTGTAAGACATTTTTTGATTTATTGAATTATTATGTTATTTGTTAGCTTTAAAAAAGGTAGGTAGGTATAATTGTTAATTTTATTTAAGAATAAAAAGTAACTTATTTTTAACTAAGTTGAGTTACTTTTATTTTCTAATTAACTTGTAACTTTTACAAGTTAAAAAAATAATGAAGTTAACTTTTAACTTTAAACTTAACTTACATTTTTCTATATTAACTTAACTTAACAAGTTAAAAAAAATAGTTAACTTGCCCAGCCTTGGTATATACTATATAGCTATATATATATACAATATATATTATATTTATGTACGCATGCGCACACGCTCACACACACACACACACACACACACATACTCGTATATATATAATAGAAGTACGTAGACGATGATCGGTTATAGACGGATTTTCACTGGACAAGAATATTATGATTGTTTTTATTTTATGTTTTTTTTTATTATTTCCATAAAAGATAAACAAGTATATATATTACATAAACATAATAGTACATATTATACTAGCTAGTACCTAGTATATATTCTTTATTAAACCAATAATTATTATACAAATAATTCGTACGTACATGGTACATAATATATCATAATACTTTGATCAAATATAATATACTATATGTAGTCGGTTATAGGTGAAGATTAGCTTGTATATACACGCAGCTCATATACGTGAATCATTATACATGCATATTATTATATTATAATAATTAGTTAATTCGATTCAATGTCATTACGAAATTACTAAAGTTGATTAAACTGGCTACCGCCGTTACTTATCGACTTCGCTTCCTGTTGTAAATTTGATACTGTTTCTTCGAAGTAACAGTACTGTATCGATAGCTTATAGAAGCATGTTCAATACATTGGTGTACGTTTTTAAAATGTTTTTTTAATAAAATACGTTTCTTATAGGCTACATAATACATGATATTATAGTATAGTCAATAATCATTAATGTATAGAGAATATTTGTACCTATTTTCTAAATGAATTATAGGCATTTATTTATTTATTTCAAATATACGCACTATAGGCGCACAAGGCGAAGACTATAATATTATGATAGTTTCTTGAAGAAATGTTAATAATTTATGTATTTTTGTTACCTACGTTATACTATAATATGTAGGTACTACTTAAATAGAAGTGGTTTTTGAATTTTTTTTTTATTTCTATATAATTTACACAAAAAATAATTAAATTAAGTTGCACTAAAATGTATTTTGTAAAAACTAACAAACACTCGTGTAGAACGAAATTCTCTCAAGATCTTTGAATGATGAAATATCATTTAAAGTGAGTTAATAATTTTCATATTATACAAAATATAACTTAAAACCGTCAACATCAGATAATTATAGTAAATATTCATTATTTAACAATATTATCACAATGTCACAGTAGCCTGTAGGTATACGCTTTCAATTTTATACAGTGAAAATTATAGCAAAGTAGCAACGTTACTTGAGATTCCATTTTCTAAATTAGTGGGTGGTTATTCAATGCCAATAAAATCCAAACATTTCGGAATACAAACAAATTCAAATATACCTCGATAATAATTAACAAATATGAATGTCAGACAAGGTTAATTTTAAATTTTTTTATAAATGTTATTTTATTTTTACAATTTTGTCTGGCCACATTTAATTTTAAAAACCATCATGATGAAACTATAAAATATGTTGGATGCATAAAATAATATGACCATACAGACGTCCTGGATTTATGTCTGTATATATAATAATATATATATATGAGAACTTTTAACATTCCTTAAAGTTATTTTTAAAGTGTTCACTAAACACTTCTATTATAGCTTCAAATAAAATTAAAATATCTTACAAATTAAAATTTGTATGACACAAAAATAAAACTAATATACAAAAATAACCAAATTGTGATAATATTTAACTCGCTTTCCTCTTATTACCTTATTATCTTCATATCTACTTATATATTATGTGTAAAAAGAATATCTATGAAATTTGATAAAACGTAAGACAACACGGTATAGGTACATCTGTTGTAGGGACGCTAGCAGAACATTGGTTTGTTACCTGGGTTGGTGCACATATTAATCTTAACCTTATCCACTTAATAATATAACACTAACCAGGACGGAATGGTTTAGAAAATAATTATTTGTATCTCAGCATAAAATCTCGCACTATCTATACGAAACTTCTGAGTTACGACAATAATTTAGTGTAACCATTCGATGAGCTTTGATTTAATTTTTATAATATAGTACCTTACTCTACCCTGCAATAGTGAAACGATTCGTAATACTATGTTTTATGACGCACCATTATGGCATTATGTAGGTATATAGTATCGTCGGAATGTCCAGCCTATCGATATATATATTACCTATCCCAAACTGCTAACTCCCATAAATGCGTCACAATACAATTTCGAACGATGATTTAACGATAAGTATTATATACGTAATAATATAAGTATGGATATTATATTATTATTATTTATATAGACGTCGGACGCGAGATCGCCACTCTTCCAGCAAATAATATATAATTAAAAATGATATATATATACATGTATAAATACGATTAATAATATTATGTATATAATTAATCGTTGTATATATATATATATATGTTATAATTGATAATTATCTATATATTAAAACTATACATTATATGTTATTATCAGGGATGGGCAAGATACTCAAAAATCAGTATCGAGATAGTAGATACTAGATACCTGGATTTGGAGTATCGAGATACTAGATACTCGATACTTGGCTCTAGAGTATCGCGATACTAGATACTCGATACTTGGCTTTGGACTATCGCGATACAAGATACTCGATACTCGATACTCAATACATTTTAATAAAATTAGTCACTGGATTTTTAAAAATTATGTTTATTATTGTGGGTATGGCCACTTCATTAAGAGGACGCCTCACCCGCATGTGTTGTCACCGTCTTACACACATACGACATAGCAAATGTTCGTTGGCTAGTTTCAATATGATATTGTCAGTTTTTATATAAGAGTGAATTGACCTATTATCAAACTTTTAGGTAACAACATTATCTGTGTTCTCTCGTTGGTTTTTTACGATATTTTAATTTTTAAGTGAATTATGGGTATGTAAAGTATTCATATTCTAAAATGTTCATAACTCACTTAAAAATTAAAATATCGTAAAAAACCAACGAGAGAACACAGATAATGTTGTTACCTAAAAGTTTGATAGTAGGTTGATTCACTCTAATATCAAAACTGACAATACCCTATTGAAACTAGCAAACGAAAATTTGCCATGTCGTACGTGTGTAAGACTGAGACAACACATCCGGGTGAGACGTCCTCTTAAGTAATTAGAATGAAAAATAAAATAAAAAACATTGACACTTTCAGTAATAATAATACATTAGTCACTTTTCAAAAGTGGTTTCTGACTAGTAAAAATAATCGTTAACAATTAATTTTTCAAAGTATCGCGTTAATGTATCGAGTATCTTTCGATTAAATTAATTCATGAAATACTCGATACATTGACTAAAAATGTATCGTGATACAAGATACTCGATACTTCACATAATTGTATCGAGATACAAGATACAAGATACAAATGTATCTAAGATACGTATCTTAGATACTTGTATCGAAGATACTGCCCAACCCTGGTTATTATGATATAAACGTTGTGAGTAGTGGTGGCGTGGTGGTGGCGTAGGTATACATGATATTCATATTAAACCGCCGTTTCGGGTGCTGTCGCTGTGCAGGTTCAAATCGAACCGCACAGTGGTGTAGAGGCATCTACGACAAGCAACGCCGCCGCACGGATATTATTATTATTATTATTATCACCGCGGTCCGCCAATGTGTTTGTCGACGTCGGTGTTGATATTCGTCAGTGTCCGTCCGCTCGTCCGGCGCTGGTCCGTCTGGTCACAATTCGTTTTCGTCAAGTTGTTTTCCATGTGCGAGTCGTTGTCGGCGTCGTAATTTGTACGTGCAAGTCGTGTGTGAACGATATAACAAATCGCTTACGACAATAAAAACTCGCCACCCGACATAACGGCCGACCGTCCACGTCCGAGTCTACTGCAGTGCCTATAACATAATAACATAATATTATAAGTGAGTTTTTAAAATTACAAAATGTATAACCCGTGACGTCTTCACTCCTCCGATAGTCGAGAGAGTTGTCAGGGTTTTTTTTGGTCACGGTTAACAATATTTTTTAGGTATCGCTATAGTAGACGAGAAATAATAGTATTTTGTATTTTGTACCACATATTTTCCGTATGTTTTTTTTTTTATAATTTTTCCATTTATCACGCTTCGATTTATATGACATATCGTATAGGTGTAGGAAATTTTTGGTTTCTTACAACTGATTGAATCCCCCCATCCACTTTTGTAGAATACAACTTATATTAAGACTTATATACGAGAACTTTTGAAGATCACACGATCTACCTAAATAAAAGACTATTATTATTTATACGTCTTGGATTAAATATTATTATTTCATCATGCGCCATTGCATCAATACTATAATTTCAATGTTCACCTATAACACATTATGATGTGATCTAAGTAAAATATACCGGATCCCTTTACCTCAATAGTTGAATAATGAATAGGATTGCCGATTGGATGCATAATATAAATAAATAGGCAATATTTATTGAGACGATCACTACTTTTTCGTTTGAAAAAAAAACTTATAATTAAGAATAAACTATAAAAATAATAATAACATTTATAAATGACAAACTTATCTTTTAAATTTTTAAAGACATGAGTAAATATACAGAAAATAATATTTTATAATTTAATCTTTTGAATATTTTTACAATAAATGAAACTTAATAATAGTACCTAGTTTATTTAACACTCAAATTTATTGGAAAACACTTAGTTAAAAAAACTCTTTATTATAATTTATGAGTAGGTAAGTTAAAATTGATTATGAACTTGGTAATTTTAACCTAATTCAATTTTTTTTAATGTATAAAATATGTTAGTAGTTACGTTTGAAACTAACTTAAACCATTTATTGCTATGGAGAAAATCAAAAATTAAAAAATAGAACATTTATCTATTTTGACTGGGCTGACATATCATTTTACTGTATGTATGTAGAGTCTAAATGAAATCTGTAGGATAACGATTAATAAACGTGTATAGATTGTCAAACCAAAAGTCGCCTGTCTGTCGTAAAAACGAACGTGTTATCATTAGTATTGAATTATTAATGAAAATTCAACTGTTTATACCTTATACGTTATATTCTATTCTATAGTTATTTAAATTAATTTTTGTAACCTAAGTCATAAAATAAACTGCTGCGCGACTGGTGGACGCGCGCGCAGCTGTAGAATTTTAAAATCACATTTTATTTTATCGTTTTTCACCAGTAAGTCGATGGTTAATAATAATAATAATATTAATTAGTAATTACACCGCGTGACACTATACGCGACGTTGACACTTAAACCGTCGTCGTTCGTTTTGGCGCCACGTCCTAAATATATAAATCTATATTATAATATTTTCCCAGTGTCGCGCGTGCCCCTGTCCCAACCCCGTCAGCAACACATATTATATATAGGTACCTACCTATATATATACGTACTCACGTGCCGGATATGTAAATCGCGGAGCAGCAGTGTACAATATGTACATAAATCATAACGATAATATATTTATATTTTATACATATATATGATATAATAGCAACAGGTATAGTGTAAACGCACTTATAATATTATTGTGATGAATTGGCCGGAGAGACTATATAGCACGTATTGCATAATACATATATTATATACACAGAAGGTTGGATAGACGCAGCAGTCTGTTTTGAAGCTATAACCGGAAGGAAACCACTGTCCGGTAGAAATTAAAATAATAATAATAATATAATGTGTGTGTGTATAAAGCACGGCACGTTGAGGACGGCTATTATATAGTAGTTACACACAATGCAGATAACGGCTACTTCAGGGGGGAAAAAGCCAAACGGTAAATAATAAATATATGTACAGGTACCCGGTACGCGCCTGCAGAGTGTACACTGCACTCACTATAATAATAAGACTTACATTGTCGTCCTGCGTCTTGTAGTATAATATCGAACTTTGTCTTATATGTATATTATTATTTTTATATTTGTATATTGTGATAGAGAGTGATGTATCGGAATAATTATGTAAATATTTGAATTTCAAAAAACCATCTGTATTGTTTGATCGCAGGCATGAAATCCGACTGTTTGGACATCGTTATCGTCTCGAGCGGCGACAGCGAAGCCGCTATGATGTGGATTAATTTCCTCATCCAGTGTTTTCAACATTTCAATCAAAAGGAAAACAAATCACAATACAGGTAAATAACATGCAGTGTATATAATAAAGTGTATCTATCTACTATACCTACGCATTATATAATATATTTATTTATTAATACATTAATACTCTCCGAGAAAAAAGTGGTATGAAGTTAGTGAATACTGAATAGTATGGACCTATTGCATATTCGAATATTGTTCAAAATTATTGTTCCATGCTTTATTAATGTGTGAGCTGATGACCCGATATATTGTTTAAGTACTATTAAATCGTTAACGATTAACAATAATTATGTTTGGAAAAAACACGATACACTTTTTATGTGCCTACATATATAATATAATATAATATATACTTCACATTATATGCTATCTAAAAAAAGAAATTAACGACATATTATGATGGCATGTTGTATGATAATATATTAATCTTATAGACATATTTAGTATATATCTTCATTACAATTTATTAAAGGTTTTTAAGGTTAGGTATATCACGTATATGGTATATACTACTTTAGTGTCACTTCAACGTCTTAGAAGTTAGAACCATAGAGTGGTATATTAGCACGAATTATATTTATTATTTTTTACCTTGTACGCGTATAATACATTTCTTAAATCGAATAATTATTTATTGCAATTTGTAAGTAAAGTGATTTTTCTAAAGTTTTTATTATTTTTTTTTTTTTTGGTACAGAAGTTTACAATAATGAACAAAATAAATATTAATTACATATAAATAAATACAATGGTTTTTTTAAAATTAATTTTTGAATATTATAAACTATTTAAAATTAACCTTGAGGTTATCAGACATTCCTAGCTTCCATATGGTTTTGAGTTTTGACAGTAGACAATGATTTTTTCTTTAATTATGTAAATCAGTTAAACGTCAGATAAACGATTGATAGTTTAATTTTATTGTTAAGTACTTTACTTAATTTCGCTATCTGGCTGTGACCATGGGAGGGCCAAGTCATAATTTTCAGACAGCGATTTAGATGATTTTTGTTTGTAATTTTGTTTTTAACAGTATAAAATTGCTTAGAAATACAGCTTTGAGGGCGACCCCTAGGTTCCAACCCCTGGAGCCGCTCATGGCTGTGACTGTCTGAATAGTAATACATTTTATTCAAAATATATATTATACACTCATAAAGTCATAAATATAGTAGGTATTACTGTCATCCCAATTTCTGATCACTCGAGTTTTTATGATAATTTTAAAGCTTCGTTCATATTTAAAATCACTATATACACTATATAGAGCTTCAACTTACCTTAGTTTATGTCCTGGTAGTTGGGAAATCTATGAACATATAGAGTATTTTGCGCCGAAACGTTTCTAAAAATGAATGTTATAACTTTGCATGGGTGGCTGAAAAAATATACTGCAGATGTTTATTGTAAGAGTACCTATTTCTAGAACCATTATAATGACTAATACATGCTCATATTTTAAGTAGGTATTTTAAAAGTTTTAATTCTTGGAATTAAGCTTATGCTTTTATAAACTCTATAATATGTATTACTGTTGCATATTTTTGGAATATGTCCAATGGACAAAGTATAATAACGGTCGTTCAACAGGTAGTTTTCTCTCAGCTTAAATTTAATTATTACTCATCATATTATTTAACGAAAGTATAGTTCTGCATCGTATTTAGATGTGTTCAATTATTTATTGATGAACAAACCTACCTATACCTATGGTCATATTTTCAAATATGTTTATTGTATATTTTCTTAGTACCTAGGTAAAAAAACTGAATTATTTTAACTGTTTAAAACAATTCATATATTTTTAAGCACGTTTGTCTAACGAATTTTAAATTAAAATTAATTTCACTAAGATTGTGATATTTCAAGACCAATTTAACACACCATAACCACCATAATTTAAAATATTGAAGTAATATCATCTTTTATAATCTTGTTAACTTATAAGTTACAACATATAAGTTAACTTAATCTACCACAAAAAATCAACCCCTTCTTTTTTATAAAAATATTTAATACATATTGTTATTTAGTAAAATTATTTTTTTTCTTCTACATCATCACAATAATGACTTAAATTCTCGTTGCGAGCCTTCTTTAATTATAATCATAATTTACTTATTCCAGAATTCAAAGAGTAAGATTAGAAGATGTGTTGTCCGATGTAATGTCAGCACCTCGCCAGGAACGGTGTAGTCAAGCTCGGCTTCAGATTGTACTGGTTTGTCCGATATTTTTAGACCGGGTGCTCGCACATTCTGGTCGTTCCGATTGTCTAAGCGCATTGCTACAAACCAATCGCATGTTGGCTTTATTGGTTGGCGTTGCAGAATCCGACGTAACTGATCAACATAAGACTGGTGAGTGTTGCTCCACGTACTTCCGCGTTATTCATTAACAATTATTATAACATTAACCTATACCATAGTATAGCAGTATAGGTAGGTAGAGGTTTGTTATCAAATATTTACTGTATTTTTTGTATTATGTATCTGCAGTATTGGGTAAGTTACTTTACTCATTACTCAAATAAAATTGTAATGAAATTACTTTACTTTTCAAATAACTCATTACTTTCTCGTTACAAAAACAAAAATTTTTTTTTAATTTTTAGGCAATTATCTTCTGCAGACAAATTGAACAAGCAAATTCTTTATAAAACCTGTATAGTTAATAGAATCATATAAAATTTAGTCTTCCACACAAGCTATATTCAGAGGAAACCTATTGAAAGGAATCAAATTAAATAATAAATTTAATTAACTGTTCTCTTGATTTACGGTGCAATTAGACATTTAAAATGTCAAAACCACTGAAAACTGAATTGTGTTAAAATTAAATATATATATTATATACATATTAGATTGGTAAATATAATAATACCCGCATTATACATATATTTTTTGTCAATTCGCAGTAGTTAGGTAGATACTTTATAATTCGAAACTGTAACGAATTATTCTATAGAAATTACTTTTCAAAAGTAATTTCCATTACATTTTTGTTACTTGGAAATAATTCTAATGAAATTACGTAACACGTTACAAGCAAAGTAACGCACTAATGCGTTACTTTCGTTTCGTTAATACCCAACACTGTGTAACACACTGTGTGTGTCACCTACGTCCTACCTATATATTATTAACATGAGAATATAATGAAAATAACTTTTTTTGGTAATCACAGTACTGGTAGACTACGATAAGTGGAGAAAAATGGCCGTCAAGGATCAAGATCGAGAATCTGTTGGTGACTTTTACGGAGTGTCTATGGATATTCTCAGCAAATCGATGCATGTCCAACAGGCGATTAGTGTACCCGAAGAGGATACGAAATTCTCCATTACTCCCAAAAAGATAAAAATCGTGAGTATAAACCCACCTGTTAGGTACCATACATATAATATAAGACTATAGGAATTTGTCTATTGTATAAAAAGCATATTTCGTGTCTAATCAAGAACTGTAACAGGGCCAAAACAAACTCATCGTTTTATTATCAGAACCGTTGGTATCGGAGGACAATGTAGTAATCACCGTGGATAAAAACGGACACAAAATCGAAGTGACAAACGTGACGAGAAGAAATCCGTATACGCTACAATTTAAAATGCCACGTTAGTACAATATATTATTATTAAAAATATATTATATTAATTATGGCGATACAATTGTTAAAAACCAATAATCTTATAACATTATTGTTCATTACAGTGAGTTGTTTACAAGTATCTGTCTTGGTAAACGTTATCGTCGAGAAAAATGGCCAGGTGCTAGGCCAACGTTCGGTGAAGTGCGAGAGCCGCATGAGAGAATTAGATCAATTGATCCGTTCGTTGGACAATCCCTTGAATTTTTTGTGTCAAGTAAGGATAATTATTTTTATACAAAAATATAATATGATAGGTTCCGAACGAAATAAATAATGTATATTTTTCTCTAGACGTTTGGCTTGAATCCCGTCGATAGAGAGCAATTAGATTTGTTTTTAGTCACGGCTTATGTGAAGAACGTTCCGCCCAATTTTCATCTCCTTCAACCAGCTGGATCTCGATTTCAGTACTGTAAGTTGATAATCGCATGATATAATATATAGTAGGCATAAGGCAGAGCATTTCTTTTTTTTGAGCTTTAAACAAAATATGTTTGATTGCTGTCGAACCAAAATACTTTAGTTTTTGACAAACCGAGATTTTAGTAAATATATTATGCTATAGTAATGTATAAATTATTTACAAATTATAAGAGTCCATCCATAATAAATTACATAAAAAACATTATATAAACGCACAATATAGAAAATATTATTTGAAAACAATTATGTGTACATACTGCGGTTTTATATTGTTTGTATATTTCACGACACCTATATGGCTATATTATTATTAGTAGTATTTTTATTGTACTAAGTACTTACATACATTTGTCGAATGTTCGAAAACGTTTGGTACTTCGTATAATATTTTGTTTGAATTATCCACTGCCGGATAAATGCATTAATCCCATCCTCCCCACAACTCAAAATAAAATATTAAAGTTTTTCCCTATCAGAATAACAATTAAACAATGTGAATAATCAATACTATCAAAATTATCCCTGATTTTATATATTGAATCATTCAGGACCGGATAAAAACTAGTAAGGCCCTTAAAATTCGAGTATAAATATTAGGGCTGGCTTCAGATTTTAATCATATATAGGTACCTAGTTTGCTCTAGGATCCGTACATATAAATCGGGGACTGCACGTTGTCGTAAACCATAATAACATCCTAGTATAGTGCCTAGCCGCCTGTGCCTAGATGTACCTAAGTACCTTAATTTTTTTTAAATTTCGATTGTGTGGTCGCAGGTCACGAGGAATACCCAACCATGTTGCACTTTGCCGCCAAACACGGGCTGGAGAAACTGTCGTGGCACTTGCTGGAGAGTCCGGGTGGCGAACAGGCGTGCCAACTGCGGAACTCGTCGCAGTTGACGCCCGCGGACGTGGCCGAGGCGTCCAACCACCAGAAGCTCGCCCAAGCACTGCGGGCGTACGTGCAGATGACCGAGCTGACCAGCATGTACAGCATACTCAAAGGCATATCGGACGGACACCACCAACAGCCGACCGGCGACGACCCGGACGCCAACTACATGCTGCCGCGGCCGCTCAATGACAGCTATCTGGTGCCGCCCGCGCCCAGGCCGGTGCAGGCCGAACAACCGGCGGCCGGCGTCCACCCGCAGCAGAACCACTGTTACACGAACGTGGGCTCGCCGCTCACATCCAACGCGACCATGTTCAATTACCAGATACCACCGCCGCCGCAGTCCATTTTCGCCAACAACTACCAGGTGCCCACCAACGGACGGCCGTACAGTCCGGCGAGCGGTGCGTGGTCTCCCACGCATCCGGCGGTGCCTTCCTCGCCCGTCGACCCGACTCCGTCACCGTTGGGTTACTTGGAAATGAGTTCCTCCAGTGAGTATCCACTTCCCCATTGGATATGAATTTATATGGTCCCATGGAAACCTATCGTAATACCGGAGCAAATTCTATAGCGGTAAACGTTAGAAACGTTTGATAACAGAGAAATTCAGACTGTCTTCTTGGTAAACAAAGAAGTAAACGTTTGCAAACATTGTGAACGCTATGACCCAGCGGTTTGTCTGTTCAGTTCCAATAACCAATATCTACTTATACTGTGGTATAATAACATCAAACATTTTATATTTAAATAAGTAATTATAACATTTTAAGTTTCTATCACAATTATATTATAACATATAATCTGTGTTATCACAGACTTATATCACGGAGTGGTATAATTATAGTAATGACTTATACAACGGTTAATTCACATACGCATTGTAACCTTTTCAATGTTTCAAACGTTGGCGGCTGTATCCTGCCAAACGTTTTCCGCTATAGTATTTGCTCCTGATGATTTTTATCGGCTTATAACCACGATATATTTTCAATTTTGTTTTTGTTTCATCAGAGATGTGGTGAGAAACGTACATTTTGGATTTTCATCACATCTCGTACCATATTTAAAACTGGCCCCCAAAAAATATAAATGTCCACTTCTTATGTTCAGAATATCATCGTAAAAATATGTGTTCCAAAAAAATTAATTCAAACGTCATAAACACCCGGACCCTATTGCCCTAAAATAGTGACTATGTAGGCCACGTAGTTATAGTTTAGAATCAAAACTTTAGATAGTCAAATTGAGTTTAATAGCTGTAGTCAAAAATCCCTGCCACTAGTGCCCACTACTACATTTAAACTTTTTCAATCAACTCCCTTGTGAATATACAATTTTAATTAGCTTCTATTTCGTGTCTCATTGAAGGTCTGGGATCTGCCAATTATTTGCGAGCAAATCTATCGTTCAACGATAGTATCATTAACAAATCATCTGGAAACAGACCTAACGATTTCTTGATTCCTAGCTCTCGTGGTATGCATATTTTTTTTTTTAATTTTAAAACTTTTTATTAATTTTTTTTTTTTTGAGTGTAGGCAGTAATCAAATGTTGTCTACGCCTCAAGATGAGCTATTGGAAATCATACACGATTTCAAAAATAACGTTCTTACCATTAACGAGGTGGAAAATCTAGTCGAAACGTGGAAAAACCGAAATGACGTGCAACAGTCTTTCAAAGAGAAACAAGTAAGCAAGTGGTGCGGAACACTAATTTGTGACAATCGTGTAAATATATTTTTAATAATATTTAGGAACAACTGAATCAAATGAGAGTCGAATATGATCGAATCCAACAACGCATGAAAGATCAATTAAAACGACCTACTCCGTTCGATCGCATCAAAAAATTCTTTGGCAAAAACAAGTCGAAACGTAAGAATTTTTAACGCATTATGTTTAGTACTGTATCTTTTTAATAGTATACTCATTGAAATGTGTATTATTGTTTAAACCATTAAAATAACTATTGAGAGTTGTAATGTTCAAAGTCGTCGAATTAAACGTTAAAAATGTTTAATTACAGATACTGAAATTTCACACGAAAACTTGACAAAAAGAATTGGTTCAGAACATCATTCTAAAAGACCATCCAGTAGTCTTAGTCTACAAAGCTCGAGCAGTAAGTTATTTAATAACGTTAATTTCAATAATGTAAGTAAAGAAAAATATCTAAAACTAATTGTTATGCGTCCTATCATAACAGGTTCTACTTCTTGTGGTCGGTCAAGTACTGTAAGTACAAGCAGCGTGAACGACAACCATACACAACAGGAAAACTTGGACGACGGAAAGGTAATGTACAAAAAATATCAAATACAATATTATCAACAGGTGAATCGCGTATAGCTGTGATTTTATTTTTCTAAATTTTCTGTTGTGATGTTTATTTACATTAATTTCACATGTTTACATATTTATTTAAGGGTATTATCTTACCCTCAAAAAGTGTTGTTACAAATTACTAGTTTCAACATTGCTAAACAGTTTTAGACTTTTATTAAAGCAGAATACTTAAGGTTACATGATACATTTATGGATTATAGATACATGTATTGTATATTTATACTTAAAAATCCAATATCGACATCCAGTTCACTGAAAATTTATTTGCATTAGATGTTTTTATCTGTCGTCACTTCGTCGTACATAGTATAAAATGAATAGTAGGTACACAATGATAATAGTTTGTTTTTAAATTAGGTTGAGCATGGGAAAATGTATATTTCTATCTCTGTTCACTATACCCACAATAGGTACTATATTGTCAGCATTAAAAATAATCGGTAATATTACATACACAAAAAAAAATTGATAAACGTATTATACATATCTACCACTCACCAGCCACTATCGGTGTAATATTTTGCATTTTCGTAATTGAAACGCGCTTATTACTAACGAGTATCACTAAATGCGTACTTTTTCTCTATTATAGCCTCTGAAGTCGTCTTTCTCGTACTTCGATCAGCCGCACTCGTTCTCGACGTTCCTACAACAGCAGGGCAGCAAAACGACTGCAGCCGACTTCGCGGGCCACGATTACGGCAACGTCGTGTACTCGCCCGTGGGCTCCGCGACCGCCGAGACCATCATGGAAGAAGAAATCGAAATGCCATCCTGCAACGCTTCCCGGGCCCTCGGCGCGTCGGCCATCCGGTGCATGACTGGGATCGCGTGCACAATCGCCACTTCGCCCACGGCGGCCGACAAGTCCGAACACGACGAGGCAGCTGCCGGATTCGAGCAGACGTCTTTCGGCGGCGGTGGCTCCGTCGGCGGCAGCTCCGTCGGGGGTGCGGATTTCGAAGACGTCGAAGACAAGGTGCAGAGGTTGTTCGACAACATGCCGGAATACACAAACGTTACGGTTTCCGACCGCAACTCCCGGAAATACACCCCTTTGCAGACGTGAAAGGCATAAGACCTCGTGTTTGCCACCGGATTTATTTCCAATCTTTCCACATATAAAATCTAATATATTATTTATACTATATCGTTGGCGCGTATAACTATATAATACAATATGTGTATAATATATTATTATTATTATTATTATTACATTTTAGTTGTATATATTATTTTCTAGCCACTCGAAGTCTGTCTAAAATAATATAACATAATATTATATAATAGGCTAATTTATATATACAATATAATATATAAGTAGGTACGTTTAAATAAGTTTTTACGATACGTTTTATACGTAACGGACTGGATAGTGATAATATATATATATTATTATTAAATATTTTTATACTGGTGATTACTATAAGGTTGATAAAATATAAATTCTAAATTGAAAAGTGTTAAGCGTCATAAACCGAGCGTGAACCTTGCAAGATTTTGTACGCTTTGAAGTTCAAAAAAAAGAAATATGTGTACTTTTGAACTTTGAACGTTGTAATTCGTTTTATTTATGAACCTATAATATTATTGTTGTTTATGTTATGATTTTTGTTTATATTTTTACTTCTTGAAATAAACTTTTTTAAATAAATATAAATATATATAATATCTTGTTTTAAATTGTGAGCGGAGTGTAGAATATGTATTGATTTTACAATGATTTTTGTCTATATAAGGTCACGATTCATAGCAGAAAATACTTTGATTTTCAACTTCAATATACTTTCTGGTAGGAAAGTAAATCTAGGCAGCACTTTTGGGAGGTCAAATTAAAAAGTCCAAATAATTTTCATAATATAATATGGAAAACGGTAATTTTTACCCCAAAACAAGTTTTTGACAAAATCGATTTTCTTATTTCAAAAACGAATAACCCTAGATACTTACAATTTCCACCAAATTGTTATAACAGCATTGACTGTTTATGAACTATGTATATAGACATTTGAAATTTTCTATCTTATTAACTTCATTTTTTAGTTCTTGTAATAACATCTAGTGAGAAATATTGTATTAAATTTACAAATCTTAAGTATCAATATTAAAAAGTAGTTACATTTTCAGTTACAAAAAAATTTACAAAATGTTGTCAAAATTCTAACTTTAAACGTTTATAAAAAATATTATGACTATGTATTTTCGATATTTTTTAATTGGTAAATGACCAGTTAATGAGAAACTGATTGTATTACATTTTCAAGATCTAAGACCAAGCAAAAAAACTGTTTCCAACGTTCATAGGAAATATTCAATTCATCAAAACAAATTAGGATTAAATTTAAGTGTTGTAGTCTTATGTGTGTATTAGTGGGGGAGAGGGTGATGCTAGTAGAATTTCGGGATGACCCCGTCTGAAGAAAAAATTTAGAAAAAATTTAGATTTTCCGTGCGTAGGTACACAGAAATACATATGCAGACTCCGTAAACGTGAAACAACCGTCCCCATTATAAAGTTAATATTATTATAATATACTCATATACGATCAGTCATTATATTATGATTCAAATGAAGTACATAATAAATTGCAGGGGACTCTAAATAGCGGCCAGCTGACAAATTGTATCTGGCACACAGACATGAAAAAAAAAGTTATATTATATAGATGTACTATATGTAAAGTTCTAGTGTTGTAATTGATCATTTTTTGTTCATTGGTTTTTATCAGCGTCAGCAAATAATATTGATGGCACTAATTTGTAATGTACGGATACCGTCAAACGAGAATAAATTCGTCTCTAGCCTGTTCGTACTATAAAAAAAAACATAATAATAAAAAGGTGCTCTGCTGTACAGTAGGTTACAAGTGGTTCACTGTATAATGGATGGTATTCAATTTGAATTCAATGATATAATATCATTGTATAAGAAAAATGATTCTGAGCGGAGACGGTATGTCAGTCTAGGTATCAGACATATTATATACTTATCTATCGTATTAAAAAAAAACTTTTTGGCGTAACAGATAAAACTTTATTGATATTTATAGAAAAAAAAAACTAAAAAAATTTAAAACTGTAAATGTCCGTAAACGGCTCAAAAAGAGTCAAAATATTTTGAAAATTTCATCTAGTAAAAGAATTGATAAAATAAACTTTCAGTGAAATTTTCATGTATCTACAGTTATTCGTTTTTGAATTACAACAAAATAAGGAAATCGCTACACATGATAAATCGAGTGAATATCCAATGTTGTTTAAATTTGAATTTCAAACGCTCATAAAAATTTAATTTGACTTTCTTATAGATATTTTTTTTTTGATAAAGGTAGATAATCTTATAAGGAATCTTTTATTCAATTTTAAAATCTTAGGTTTAAAAAGAACATTTTTTACGTATTCTTAACTCAAAATAATTTGCTAATTTTCATGATTTTTCCATATTTTGTCAATTTTTGAACTTTAAATGCTTATAAAAAAACTGTGACTAAGGATTTTTAATATTTTTCATCTGCCTTTGAAACAATATACTAGGAGCCTCATTAAAAAAAAACTAATACAATTTGAATCTGAAAATTCCCTAAACAGTTCAAAAGAAATCAAAATATTTTGAAAATGTTATCGTGTACAGAAAAGGCAAATATAAACAACCAGTCAAAATTTCATGTTCCTACAGTCATTTGTTTTAATGTTACACCAAAAACCAAATTAGATTTTGTCAAAAACCGATTTTGCGTAAAAATTCCCGTTTTTCCTTAATTTTTATGTTGTTTTTCCCGGCGCTTGTGAAAACTATTGGGAATTTTAAATTTTGACCTCCTCAATGCACCAACGATATTCACTTTCCAATCGAACAAGATACTGAAGTTGAAAATCGAAGCATTATTTCGACTACTTATCGTGTATTCGTGTACACAGACAAAAAAATAAAAAAATTTAAAATTTAAAAAAAAATATAAAAACACACATCATTGTAAAATCAATACATTCATCGTTTCACTCAGAATCTAAAATATTATATTATAATTGAATGTGTACATTTTTCTTGAACACTAATTACTTTTTATTTTTATGATTATTATATAATTTATATTATGTCGTATTTTAATGTTGAACAATAAGTCTAACACGGAAGATACCTGACAAATAGAACCGCGACAGTGGTATAGCTAAATTGCCTATCCATAACGCCGTGTAATCACAACGATAATATTCAAATACATGAAGAAAAAAACTAACGGCATTACGGAAGAAAATAAAAGTATTACGATATTTTTAAACAACAATTTGATTTACAAATATATTTTTTTTATTGCGGAAGCCCACGCATAGTAAATTATATAACTAATTTTTTTTTTAAAAAACGTCAAATTTACAAGTGTACGAAAATGTAGATAATAATATTGAATATTCATACAAAAATTATTAAGTTTCTATTATAGGTATATCTAAGAAAGTATAATGTATACCATTCAATTAAGTTAATGTCAAATGTTTTATTTATGATGGATTAATTACAATAATTATTGTATTAGGCTGTTGAATTCAATACTCATGACATTGGTTCTTATATTAATTCTACCTTGACCGATGCTGATAGATATTTGGTAAGTATTTTTTCAGTCATTAATTAATGTTTAAATTAGTACATGCGTAGTTTTAGTTTATTATTACAACTAATACAACCAAAATGTATTCAGATTCTTAAAAATGTGTGGATACCACCAGCTATATTTATCTTTCCAATACTTGATTTTAATGCTAAAAGAGGATTAAAATTTCAACACCATTGGCTGAATACTTATAACTGGCTGGCATATTCAGAAAAATACCAAGGTGATTTTTGCAAATATTGTATTGCTTTTTCAATAATTGGTGGTGTTGGTGGTCAGAAACTAGGAACTCTTGTACTGGAGGCTTTTACTAACTACAAAAAAAGCTACAGAAGTATGTATATTTATAAAAAAATTTATTAAAAATGTTATTTATGATTTTTTAATAATTAGATAGGTATTTAAGAAACATGGAAATTTGGAATACCATAAAACTGCATTACTTAAATCTGATAACTTTTTAAATGTTTATTTAAATCAATTATAAACCGCATTGACAGTGAAAGGTACCTACATAAAATTAATAAGTATACTTTTAAGTTTTATTTGAATGTCAGTCTATAAGTAGAAGATAATATTTAAGCTACATTTTTCAATTTCAAATTAGAACAAAACAGATTGAAGACAATCGAAAGCGTTTAATTCCAATCATAGATTGCATTATGTTATGTGGCCAACAGGAAATAGCTTTAAGAGGACATCGGGATTATGGTCCTATTTGTTTCAGTAGTATGTATATCTTATTATTTATAGTTTACAATTTGCAAGGCTTAGGTAAATAATATAAAATAATAACACAAATAAATAATAATATATGGTAGTTTATACTTAAAAGATAGTATTGTATACTTGAATTGATTGTTTAGGTGAATCAAATGAAAATGAAGGGAACTTTCGTGCAATTTTGAAATAAAATTTTGTATAAAGCTAAAGATATAGAATATATGAAAACATATTTAGAAACTTATTCTAAAAACAAATATATCAGCAATCGTACTCAAAATGAGATAATAGAAACATGTGGAGATATTATTTAAAAAAACCTCTATAAACCTCTCACGATAATTTGTTCCAACTGCGGCCTTGAAGATAATATCAAAATGTCATGAATAACACACAAAAAGTGTAAAATATTCAATTAGGATTAAGTCAAAAAGCCCAAAAAGGTGACACAAATGTAATATTATCAGTTATATATTATTTGACTTAACAAACAAATTAACTTTAAGATTCTGGGCGGCTAAGCCTTTTTAGTATACATCGAGTCACAGAGTAATACAAATCGTAATACCAGAATATTAGGTACCTACCTATACTATGTCAATAATAATGATAATAATAATAATAGTCTTTAGAAAAATTAACGGGCTCGAAAAGGTAATGCTGTGAGCCGATGAACGATGAACGTACTATCTGGCTATATATAACAATTTATAGATACAAGTCGTCGCCTGGGAGATTTTAGAATTGATCGGTTTCTGTGTTGGGAGACTTGTATTTAGCTCACTAGCAATTCTCAATTACAACTTACACATATACCTATCTACTTGCAAATAAAAAATGGCTGTCAACAATGAAAGCAACGAGGTACAGGCAGCATTAGTCGAATTTATACGCAGCATTGTAATCTTTGTAATGGAAGGCGTTTATCTTCATGAGAGCGACGACGAAAGCCTCATACAATTAGTAACAGATCCTCTATCTTCCATTGGTATGGAAACGACTTCTAGTGGTGACGTGCAGTCCCCAGGGCCAGAGCCAGAAGAAACCCCTTCGATTAGTTCGATTCCGGACGACGACGAGAACGAACAACATTTTGATGAGTCAATTGTCTTGGACAGTGAATTGCCGAGTGGCGATGCGCTGTCTCTCGCAGATCAGACCACCGAGACAGCACCACTCGGCTATACTGTCCAAGAAAACGACAGTTCGACAAAATCATCAGCAGTTCAGGGGGAATCGCAGTCGGGTGGCGAAGCACCGTCCTCGGAGTTGGGGACTGTCGACCCAAATCCGACTTCCGAGGGCGGACCTCACGACGACGTAGTGATGCCTGCAGCTGCAGAAGACATAGTGATGCCTACAGCCGTAGAAGACGTAGTGATGCCTGCAGCTGCAGAAGACGTAGCGATGCCTACAGCTGTAGAAGACGTATTATGTGCAGACATTGAGCTACCGACCAAGGAAATATCTGTGATCGACAGTGAGCTAATCGGTAAGGAGAATCCTGCAGTACAACTCGAAAAACCCGTTTCTCCACGTAGAAAATCGACGTGGAAAAGTGTAAAACGCGTTTTTCGCGTGTTGTTTTGCTGCGGCTGTAAAACCGCCCGGAGCTAATACTATTAGCACAACCCACTTGGGCCGAAGACGACGGACAGGATGACGGCGACGCAAAGAAGGGGAGGATGCGGGAAAGAGCACGGAAGGTGCGCGGCGGTAAGCCACCCGCGCACGTTCTCCGACCACCACCAGCGAGACGGGTTCGCGGGCGTAGCGCGCTCGATCGTAGTTGACGCGCGAGACCCTCTGGCGGCTCGGCGAGCGCCCGGCTGCAGTTACGGTCACGCGGAGCGACGGACGACAACGACGATGACGCGGCGGCTATAGCATAGGTACGGACGCGGGCAACGATTCCGCCCCGACGGTACCAACGATGATGATGACGGCGATGGCGACTCGCTTCGACGGAAACGGCGGAGACTTTGGCACGGGGTGAGTCAGTGGTGTAGAGATTATGTGTTAGGAACACGGACGTGAGCGGCGCCGGACCCAAGGGAACTCAGACTAGTTAGGTTAGTTAACTGGTCCGGCGGCGGTCATTGGACGAAGACGCGGCTGAAGGGACGACGCCAGGACGAAAATTACCGGGAGTCAAGGATCCGACGACTCTCGCCTTTTCGTCCCGCGGCAGTCCCACATCGGCCGCGTCGCAAACTGTTCCGCAGCACAAAATCTCTGTTCACTCTCTCCGCGTGTCTATTGGTCTTCGCCGTCCGTCGCAGAGTCGTCACCGTCCACAACCGTCGACGCGCACGACATCGCGCGTTATAGCCGCCGCTCGTCGCCGTCAACCGTAGTCGCTCCCGTGGCCGTCTCGGTCTGGCCTCGCCAGCTGGGCAAGGTTGTCACACGTCTGAGCAAACGCGCCCGTGACACTCGTCAACCTGGTGGACCGGTCGTGGGGACGTGCAGAGGTGACCAGTGGCCACATCATTGCATATCCGCACCAAATCGCCATCTCGTATCCTCCCCTCCTAGTTTATTGTGTCTCCTGTCCGTCGTATTTTTTTTTCCATTTAAATTTTCTTTACTTATATCGAATAATATTGACTTTATAAATTTCGGCTTTTTTTTTTTGTTCTAACTTTTTTTTAATTGTTTCCGTTTTTGAAATTATATTCAAAATTAAAAATGTCATATTGTTTTTGTTCGATAAATAAAAAAAAAAATTTGTGAACACAAAAAACTATTGTTGCTTTTTTCGTATTGTCGAGTGTATATGTCAATTTTTACAATATAATAAAATATTGACTTAAGTTGTAATATTCTAATCTGAACAAATCTTGTAACAGCCAACAGGTATCTATTACTGTACTTGGAAATCACTTTTCGACGGTATGAGTGTTTTGACAGTTGTACAATAATATAATTATAGGCATAACCGCACAATAAGTGGTTCAACCTTTATCGAGTACCGAGTGAAAGTGTAATACTGTAATACATTTGCCAGGTACCTATACAACATAAATTCTCAGACATGGCCACAATAATATTATTCTATATTGTCATCACTCGTCATTATTTGTCGGTCATGTACCATGTTTTAGAACAATTTTCAAGTCATTTTTGAATAAAACAAAAAAAAAACATAGCACATTCCTATCGTAATAATATTATAATTTATAACATGTATTAATTAAAAATGCTTTAACTTACTATTAAAATTTAATATGTATCGTTAGAGTTGATATTATTAGCTGTCGTGAGTCTATTTTGGTATTCATATAACACTATAGATAATATGGGCTATTAGTATTAACATTGCTTATAATGATTAATTAATGAGCTCGTAGACGCCTATACCTGTAGGCTGTAGTAGGTAGGTATATAAACTTAAAACCTTCATCATATGGGAAATAAGCGAAGGTGTACAATACCGTAAGTATATGCAAACAAATTTACATTAATTAAAACGTGACAAAATGTACATAAAAAATATGCAAATTGGTTATATTTGTAAAAATAAATTTACATAAATGGGTATGGATATCTATCTATATAGTTTGCAGGATGAAGAATAATCAATTTTATTACGAATAGGTATTTGCATACTTTCTTTGTTTTTGATATTTATAATTATAATTATAGGTGTCCGGAGAACAAGTGCCGCCATCCCCCACTCCGGGGCATGGCAGAAACCTACGGGTGCCCCATTCAAAATTCTGCCAAAACCCAACACACACGTGTTCCTCCCCCTACCGTAATAACAACACACAAAAATAAAACCACTAACACCCAATGGCCTATGTTGCCGCGGGTTATCCAATAAAAAAAAAAAAAAAAAAAAATTATAATTATAATTTATTTATATGTATCAATGCCATTATAGCCTGGGTTAGAAAACGATTAATTGAACTTAATATGCTTATAATTCTAAATTCATGTTTTTTCATATAAATAATTCTAAAGTCCCTTTAAATTTTAAAAGATGACATCACCTATTATTATAGCTACAGTTGTTTAAGTAAAATACATACGTCATACTTGTAATTGCAATAATATACTCGAAAATGTTTCTAAAATTAAATATTTTGGCATTATCTTCAATCATAATCTTAAACGGAAAGAGTCCATATTTAATTGTATTTGTAATTTGTAGTCTTATTATAAATACTAGCTCTAGGTGTAACTCGGGGCCCGTCTGTGACTTGATTCCCAATTTATACTTTACATTCAGGACAAACAGACTGCTGCATTGGAACTCCACATTACATAACACAATAAAAGTGGCCATTCCGACATTTACGCCAATGCCCTTGAGCTTTAATGCATTTCGAAAAACTGGTGGACATAACATCATGAATTATCTGTCTTTCTTCAACAGTTATAACTGCCATCCCATCAAATTTATCATAAATTAACTCAGTATTTTTTTTTATTTCTATATCTCTGTCAACAGTATATATTTTACAAGACATTAATAGAGCTTCCATTTTGCCTATTATAACTTTTAACTGAATCGCATAAGAACTATCCATATCAAGTGCCTTCTGAAATTTTGAATTGGACAAAATCTCAAATAAACTCACAATCCTAGCACCACGCGCCATCTCCATGTTAATAACAAATTTTTGCTGATTTGACAACTGCTGTGCATAAGTGAATGCAACAGATAGAATCCAATCAAAGTGATTAATAATAGTTTGTTTTCTTTGGTTATCATTGAATTCATTAATTCTATATTTATACTTTGAAGTAGTTTTGAACAAATCAATGACAAAATTTAATGATTCAATATCATTGGCAGGTAAAAGGAACTTTGAACGTTTACTATCCGAAAACCTTAATAAAGGCTTGCAAAATTTATCCCATAATGGTTTGATACTATCACATCTATCATCATCAATATAATTAAAAACAAAATTATTATTAAAATATTTTAAGGAATCCATTATTGTTTTCGTTTTGCCGCGAATTGCAGCTACTTCTCCATACTGTTTTATTTTTATTTTTGATATGTCTTCTAATATCACTTTTACATGGTTCATGAAACGTTGGGTTTTTAAAATAGGTATTTTACATAATGGACACTGTTTCAAACATATATCTTCATCATTTAGGTTCATCCAATCTCTTAATGCTTCAGATTCTATAATATGTTCATAATCTTCTAAATAAACAAACCTAAAAAATATCACATGATTAATATTATATAGAAAAATCACTCTGATACACAACACATGTAGAATATTATCAGCTTCAATAAATAATCAATAAATCTATATTCAATATAATAAAATTTTTATATAATGATAATTAAACAGTTCAAAATATTTTGAAAATGTTTTCATGTATATAAAATGCAAATATAAACAACCGGTGAAAATTTCATATATCGACCAAATTCGATTTTGCGTAAAAATTCCCGTTTTTACTTAATTTTTCTTTTGTTTTTCTTGGCGCTTTTGAAAATACTGGGAATTTTGACCTCCTCAATGCACCAACGATATTCACTTTCCAATCGAACATGATACTGAAGTTGAAAATCGAAGCATTATTTCGACTACTTATCGTGTACATAGACACAAATAAAATTAAAAAATTAAAAAAAAACACACATCATTGTAAAATCAATACATTCATCGTTCCACTCAGAATCTAAAATGATATATCATAATGATGGCTGTAATGCATCAGCGACTTATGTTATAACACTGTACCAGTCTCTCGTCAACCGAAGAAATCAGATTCCCTCGTAATACCGTATTTCATTATTCCACCCCTAAGGTATGATAATATTTTGTTGCACGGCGTAATGTATAGGCAAAATAGGTACGTTTCCGCGGTCAAACACACAATAATATTATTATTACAAATTAGTTAGGTATTATACCAAGGTAGATTATAGTTTACCGTGCATATTACTTATTGCATTGACTAATATATAAGATGTTATTATATGTTTGCACTGCAGCCTGAACCAGACAGCCACAACTCGAAATTTATTGGTTTGTATTAGTATCGTATTTACCGGTGTCATGAAATCGATTGATCATGAGAAAATACAAGAACACCATAAATTATACAACCATTAATAATTATTTCAACAAAAAAAAAACTTACAATTTCACTGTTTTTGTGTCTGCTTTCCCTTTTACAGCAATTTTTATACTTGAATCTTCAACTCATGTATTATATTTTACAGTAAAAAATTGGTTGAAAAGCAGTCACGAATATCGAGGGTCTATACTCTATAATTTGATAAACACAGGGTGATTCACCAAGCGAAAAAAATGGACTCTGAGGAACAGCTCACACCCATTTTTCTTTTAATAATTAATTTATTCAAATTTTGAGATTTTTGTACTAGTTAACGAGTGTTCTGAGGTGATAAAAACTTTTGTTGAGAAACCCCATTTTTTACTATAAATTATTTGGTGGATATTTTTTAAGTACTTAATTAAAAATTCGAACGAGTACTTTCATCACAGTTTTTTTGATATGCATTCCTAGCTCTCCCCGCTGCCAATCATATACAATGTACATACATATATAACATGAAAAAAAATCAACCAATCAGAAATGGAGAACTACAACATTAATCTGAGGTGAAGGAGATGAGCATATTGAAAAAAACTATTACAACTCTGATAATACCTATCTAAATTTAGTCATGATCCAAACCTATTATATGGACCTATGAAAACAAAGTTAAGTAACTAAGAAGTGAAAAACTACTCGTTCTAATTTTGATTCTGATACGATAAAATTTCTAGAAAAATTATCCACTAAATAATTTACAGTAGAAAATGGTGTTTGTCAATTGAAAAACAGAAGTAAATATCTCCACAGGACACTCCTTAAGTAATCTTAGGTCTTTAACTATATTTGAAAATTCCAAAAATCAGATTTTCAATAACAACATTATTGAAGAAGAAAAAGGGATAAGCAAGGAATTGCCATGTACATAGATATGTACGTCCTGCTTTATTTTACATACATAAAAATAATTTTACTACACATAGTTATACAGCATTAGTTAAATCAAAATTGCAATGTGGATTATCTTATTTTTTCATTTGGTTTTGCCTTTTGGTACCAAGAAAGACTAATTATTAAGAGTGGACCAGTTTGCTACTGAGGAGTAAATCTATGAGTTTAATTCATAATTAATTATCAGTAAATACATTTTTATTTCGAAATTAAAAAATACATATATATATTATTATAACTTGTTCACACTTCATAAATCTCAAACGAAAACAACAAACTTTTTTTTATCGAACAAACTTAATGATTTTTAATCAACCTATAGATACGATATAGGTATCTACTACCTAGTACACACAAAAAGAACGATACAATTTCATTTCTATATTAAGTAAATAATAAACGTTTTACAATTGAGTTTCTTCATCGTGATTTTCTTCAAACTGCATAATACAATTGTTTTCTACTATTTGATTGTTAGTCACTTCTGGGGAAATATACACAGGAGTTGGGATATTACACTTCGTAAATCCTGATAGATATGACTGTGTACTTAAGTTACTGTAAGATGAATACTCAGAATTATCATTTGATCTTGAGGTTGAATCATTATTATCGTTATTTTCCAACTCCAAATTATTAACTATGTTGAAAACTTCCCTTTTCACTCTAATTTTTAAGCTCGGAGAAAACGTTTTTACCGTTGATGCCATACTCTTAAAAAAGGTATCGATCGGATCGTCCTTCTCAAATTTATTGGTTTCAAAAATTATTTTTCGTTCTTCGATCCCTTTTTTTAACAACACGATCCACTCTTCATTCTGCTCCCAGTTGTTGGTTGGGCATTTTTTGGTGATAAGTTTTCTTTTTCCAGTCCTTGAAACACCTTTCTGTTCTGAGCGATCCGCTTGGCTTCCCGATGTAGATGGAACTGATAGAAGAAATGTATCATTCAATTCTTGACCTTCCACGTCTTCGACTACATTCTCGACTTCTTTTTCGGCAATGAGCACATTTGTAGACTGAGTACTAAAGACAAAAATTGACAGAACAATTTAAAGATAAAATACATATGTTTTTTTAACTACTCAGTATAAAACAATTTTTTTTACTAACTCTCGTTCACATGAAACGACGTCGAGAAATGAAAGCGAATGTGATAGAGCCCACTTCGATGGTTTGCTTTTTACCAACGATCGCGATCCTGATTTTCTATTTCTTTTGTGTTTATTGTAAGTATCCTTCATATTCTCCCATCTCTTACAACAATCATCAACTGAAATGATTTAAATAGGCAATAACGTTAGGAAGTAAATAGTAATATTCTACACACATTATACAAAGAAGACAACCGAATATTGTTCAAAATATTCGTGTCTAATAAACAATGTCTCTGAATATGGCTGTTATGTTATAATAATTAACCTATATAATGAAAATGTAAGTCGCGAAAAATAATTTCGAGATTTGCTGGTTATTGGTACCTATCGGATATTCGATGAAAATAAACTGTTCTTGGAATATTTGTTAATGAAGCCTGAGAGCTGCAGCTGCCTTTTGTGTTTTCATATCGTTACAGAGAGGGTAAAACAGATAAAATATTAATTCAACTCGTATGTATCCCGAGAAGGGTCTACAGTCAACACGGCATTACACATTTTACTATAATTAGAATTTAATTTTAGATTCTGAACGGATCGATGAATGAATTGGTTCTATAATGATATTTGTTATTGTGTGTGTCTGTAGACGTACAGGCAGAAAAAGGTGAAAAATACAGGCAGAAAAAGGTGGCCAAGGTTACAAGTGCGTCACTTTGACCCCATGTCACTGCGTCACATGGGGTTAAATTTGAAACCAATGTATTACATTTTCACGTTTTTACCCAACAAATAAAATTGTATTGACATTTATAGAAAGAAAAATATTGTTAATGTTCGTAAACAGATCAAAACATTTCGAAAATTTCATCAAGTATAAGATGAAATATTGATGAAATAAATACATGGTGTAAATATCAAGAAGGTATCTACAGTTATTCGTTTTTGTTCGAAATCGAGTAAACATCCAATGTTATACAATTTTGAACTTCATACGTTCATCTAAATTTAGTTTTACTTTCAGGTAGTCATTAATTTTTTTTGACCCCACAAAATACTAACTATCAAAAAAAATACTGTTGAAGAAAATCCAAGCATTTTTACTGTCCTAAAAGGTGATAACAGATCATTATACGATCAATGCATTTAGAATTTAAAATAATTTAAATTTCAATAGGTATTGAGGTTGGTTTTTAGTAGAAAACTGAATCTAGTTTGGAACTAGGAAGTTAAAAAAAAAAGTAAATAGTCCCCATACCTCTTTAAAAATGGGAAAAACTTTTGAAATAAAACAGGAATATAAAATTTTTGCGCAATACCAATTCTCGAATAATCGATTTTGTTTTTTTTAGTTATAAATAAAATTGTTTATATATTATAATAGTAGTTATTTATATTATCACCAAGTATTTATGTTAGCATATATTCTAAACATGATACAATTTTAAAAATATTTTGGCTTTTTTTGATTTATTTATTGATGATTTAAATTTTTGATTTAAATACCTAAATTATAAAAAGGTGAAGTGGTGTTTTTTGTCTTTTTCTATTACCTACTTGTGCATCAAAAGAATTCAGATTTGTTATTCTTCCAGCTATAGTGTAACCACTTGATCTAGTTAAGTGATAGAAACTCTGAAAACCGATTTAAATTTGTCGTCAGTACTCAGTATAATATATACTCAGATTTTCAGTTCGATTTTTTTACGTGAAAAAAAGTAATTTTTAAATTGAATTTCTCTTTGTTTACAAATGTTATCATAGAACAGAGATTAAACAATATGTTGTAATTACAATAATGAGAAAATACGCCAATTTTGAGAGATGTCTTATACGAGACGAACTCAAAACATTTTCAACAGTCCAATTTTCTATTTCGTTTCAAAACCATCAAATTCAAAAAATATATACCTACTCGAAAGACCATAGTATTATCATTATTATATTATTATACATTTTATACAAGACGTATAAAATATTAATTATTTAGTGAATTATTATGTATGTAGCACTACTTATGTATTAAGTACACATTTAAAATTTTTTTTAATATAAATATGTTTTATTGGGCTGGGTACAAATATGTTTATTTCGTAACGCATTGTATATCACTATAGAAAAGAATAAAATATGTAAAATCACCTAATTCTTTCAATTAAATAATAATGGTTAAGTACTTATTGATTTATTATATATATGTATATACGTATTTATGATTCATACATTTTTTCCGAAGTGGAAACCATTGAGTAGAGTGCTACGTTTGACAATACACCAATTTATCTAGATGAATGGGTTCTGTCTATCGTCAACATTTGGGGTAATAAAAATGGTCCGATTTTTTTTTTGAACCAATTTTGCTTAACTCTTGTTTATCGCCATAGAACGTTATCAACTAAATAATAAATATCAACTAAATCAATAACATTATCAATCTATAGATCTTAATTCATTATATTTCATAATAAAATGTAGCATATGCTACTAAATATTTTTCCACTGACTTACCCAAAAACATATCTATCATATCTCAAATTTTCCTTTGCAGAGGAAAAACGTCTATTAGTATCTTATATTCTTTATAATCTTTTTTATGTATTTTATATCATTATTATTTTATTGTGTTAAAAATAACAATTGCCTAAGACCTAAAGTGCTTTCAATGGAAGGCTTTTCCGCACACCCACAATCGACATCCATAGTAAAGCACTTCTTGTAAAAAAATAATTTTAGAGATCGTGTAATGAAGAATTAAAGTTAAGAAAAAAATAAAAAACGACAAATCTGTTTAGGCACCAATTAGTATTTTCTTTAGTTTAGTAATAATTATTATAATGCAATCGAGATGGGTATACTTACGACTCTTGTTCATATATTCGGATATTTTCTGCCAAACATTATCTCTCACTCCTTGATTTTTATAAAATTTGTGTTCCACATCAAAAATACACGGGTGTTGACTGACCAATTCAGCAAGTTTTGTATCTTCTTCTTGTGAAAAGGAAACTGACTTGGAGGGTGGCATTTTGACGTAAGTAGAATATTGAATTTATGTACCAGACCCCGGGCGACCGCGTTTTGACACCTGTCAGAGCAGTCGAGATCGTATACGGCTTGAATCGCGCGTGCGATGGTCGCGCACCGTCGCGGACATCATAGGAATCGGTTTAATTTAGTATTATGTAAGTTATAATGTTATATTACCGTGTTATGAAGTATTTGAGTAAGAGTATTGAAATAATTTTTTTAATGCTTTCAGCATGAAGTATTTTCAATGGTATTTTAAATCTCTTTTGTTGTATACCTGTTCAATACTTATTTGTATTGGATACTTTTGGCTTTTTATCGAACATTTTATTTTATTTGAAAAATTTGGTTGGAAAAATATTACTACCTGCTTCAAAAAATATTACTACCTGCTTCAGTAATTGAATAATAGTTTTATTTAGTGTTCTGACGTATTTAGTGTGGGTAGAGCAACCATAACAAAAAACATAAGTATACCTAATGTGGCTGACGAAAATGTGGAAAACATTATGTTTTTAAAATGTAATAAGCATTTATTTAAAAAATAAACTAAATATAAAGATTACATATCTACTAACCTACTTTATAAAACCAAAAGTATTTTAAAAGTATTCCAAATATTTTTTTTAAGTGTTTGTGTAGTATTTTAAATACCATATTATCTTAAATACAAGAAATAAATTTGTATTTGAGTATTTATTCAAATAATTGTTATAAGTATTTTTTACAACTTTGGATCTAAATATAGCGTTTCCAGCCAGACACGTGCATATAGAAATCACGCAATAAAATAAAACCATTTAATTAGCCGATGAAAATGTCAAAAGTTATTATTTTAATCATACTGTAATTAGTAATATATTTAAATACAACAAACAAGTAAATTATATAATCTTACGTTTAAGTGAATTGTAATAGAATATGTGCATACTGTTAGTTTATGTAATATAATAAAATCAAAATTAACTATAGCTGTGTGTAATCATATTTCACAATCACATAATTACTATAGACTGTGAGTAAAGTTTTCTGCTCACGCTAGTAATCTAATTGCATATTTGCATACATCAATGTTCGATATAATCAGTAATCATAACAATGTACTAAAATATAGATCCTAAAATATATTATTTCATATAGTACGGTGATTGGTGAATCGTTAGTATTTAGTTTACAAACATTTGAATTGATAAAGCAATAACTATAATATTATATAGCCCAGAGGTATTCAAACTTTTTCATCTCGCGGCTCCTTTGTGTGTTCTCAATATTTTTACGGCTCTCAAATTATTATGAAAAAATTGAAACAACGCTGATACAATGTCATACCCTGCAAAATAGGTGATAACAACAGTGACTTTAATACTAGAAATAAAACTACAAATAGTCGGGTAATGTTTTCATTATCATTTTTATAATCGCACTAACGATTATAAATAATATTTATATTCATTGGACTATTGATCTACATTAATTTTGGTTTTCCAGTGCTTTGACGCGGCACCCCCACTTCAACAACTCTCTCGACGCCCCTGGGAGCCACGACGCACAGATTGAATACCTCTGATACAGCCAACACTTACCCACCCCTTCGATTATTTTAATAGTCGTAGTAATGATAATTAAATACAAATTTAGATCAGATATTGGATTTAAACTTAAATTTTATGGAGAATAAATATAGTTTAAATATGTTATAACTTAATACTCAGACATTTTAGTTATTCATAAAATAACTATTATAATAAGTAAATTTGTTTTGTATTTCAATATTTTCCATAATATATGGCTTAAAAGTAGGTAAATCAATACCGGCTTATTATACTGTCCATTAATACGTATAATATTACGAATTCTTGGTTGTATAACATAAAGTTATAATGAAAATATCCTGTCGATATAATATTATTATCTAATACATAATATATAAAATATTAATATGTATTTTAAATAGGCAAATAAACATACATATGTTTCATAAACATAATACGTATTTGAAGAACGTCATCGATTTACATAAGTTAATTTAATTTTTAGAGGGTGTGATGAGTGGGTATACATTTAACTGCTTAGATTTGGCAGATCTGGTTTCGTTTGTTCACGATGTTCTCGTGTTTCTCGGTGTTCTCGCGATTCTCGTGGTTCTCTTGGTCTCGTAAAAAATGAAATAATATCGATTGGCAGCGGAAATACGATTGTAGAATTCTTCTCAGCTGATATTGTGTTTAATGTCTGAAAAAGAAAGAGAAATAAGTTGATGATTATTTATCAAAAACAAACTAAAGAGGTGGGCAAGTGGATGTCGCTTTGCTGTACAGTAGGTTACAAGTGGGTCACTGTATAATGAATGGTATTAAATTTGAATTCAATGATATAATATCATTATATAAAAAAAACGATTCTGAGCAGAGACGGTATGTCAGTCTAGGTAAAAGACATATTATTTACTTATCTATATGTATTAAAAAAAAAAATGTACCTATAATATATTCCAAATCAATCATATTATCACAATATCCATTAGGTACTTATGTCTTATAACGCGTGATACATCAATAATAAACCGTAATACAATCATAGATATATATAGTAGTATACTTTAGAAATTTCAAGTACGCACGAATAATATTCTATAATCCCAACAAAATAACTAAAATAGTTATTCTAGGTTGTTTTTTTTTGTAATTTCGTCCAAATGTGAACTTAAAATGACTATAAAAATAAACTGTGTTTCTGTATTTTTTAGATTTTTTGTTAACAGAATGAACTACTTACGTGGAATCTTGTTTTAAATTTTCAATCCTTAGATATAAAAGTTGAACATTTTATACATTTTTAACTACAAAATAATTATTCAATTTTAAATTTGATACATTTTGTCAAAATTCGATCTTTAAATGCTTATAAAAAAAAATTGTGAATATGTATTTTTAATATTTTTCAACTGATATTGAAACAATATATCAGGAGCCTTGTATTAAATTTTTACACTTTTTGGCGTAACAGATAAAACTGTATTGATATTTATAGAAAAAAAAAACTAAAAAAATTGAAAACTGTAAATGTCCGTAAACGGCTCAAAAAGAGTCAAAATATTTTGAAAATTTCATCAAAAAATTGGCGCCCCCTAAGCCCCGGTGAAAAAAAACTGCTCCCCCCTAAGGGGCCTACCCATGGAAAATATGGGAGATAGATCCTCATTAACCTCTTAGATTTTGAGCACAGAAAAGAATATTTGTTTTACAATAATATGTACTTTTTTTAAAAATATTGTTTAGTAATTCCTTGATCCTCTATCCGCAAAAATACATTTTAATTCAGGTAAAAATATTAATTAAAACATAAAAATATAATTAACTAAAAAAAAATTATTATTACTAGTAGATTCTTAATTGCCAATTTTCGTACATTTTTACCCCGTAAGAACTAAGTTCTGATGGAATTCGAAATGCACAGTAAATTCACCAACTATTTTATATTAAATTGGCTATTTAAAAAAATCTGAAGGAATCGCAAGTCGAAAATCGCATTATATCGTTACGGGGTGGGGCTGGTGACATGTGAAAATTTCGGAAATGCATATTATGGACGAAATATTGGTTTGCAAATTTCGACAACTACCTTGCAAATTGTTGCTAATTGGCTGCTAAATGTTGACATGAATCGCAAGTCGAAAATCGCATTATATCGTTACGGGGTGGGGCTGGCGACATTTGTAAATTTCGGAAATGCGTACTACGGATGAAATATTGGTTTGCAAATTTCGATAACTACCTTGCAAATTGTTGCTAATTGGCTGCTAAATGTTGGTTCAAGAAAAATTAAAAAATGTGTTTTCGATGAGATGGGTGAGGCTGGAGACACATGTCCCCAGCCCCACCCCTAGTTTTTTTTATTTTATGATTTATCTAAAGGCTTGCAAATTGTGAAAATAGTCTTGCAAATTGTTGCTAATTGACTGCTAAATGTTGAGAAAAAAAAATGTTAAAATTTTTAATGGGTGGGGCTGGGGACATGTACGTTTTATTATTTTTAAATTTTTGAACGCATAAATTTGGTTAATAGTTACCTATATTTGAATTTAGGATATCAAAAATCAGAGAAAGTACACAGTTAAAGATTGGCAAACTGAAGGCCAAGGTGGCAAGACCATAGTATCAATGACGCCTAGGCCAATTGTACATAAAACAAATTCAGGGTATGTAAGTGTACATCCTGGCACCCCCCAAATGGTAAAGGTAATAGTACCTAACTTAATAATAAGTGGAAGAACCAAGGTAAAAATACATGATATTAAAAAGCAATAACTTTGTCTATTTTAATGTTTCAAAAACTAAACTAATACTGCAATAGGTACCAGAAATGTTTACAAAAAATATCATTAAGTCCTTGAAAATTAAAAGTCTGTAGTTTTTACAGAATTATCCACATACACTATATAGTAGCGAAATGTATGTATATTGAAGGGCCAATCCGTATACCACACATCAACGTAAAATAAACTTAAAAAATGATTAAAAATAATTACACGTATAAATAACACAAATAATTAATTAAAACTTTATAATATTATGGTATAAAATATAAATGGTATAATACAGTAAAATCATATATACCTGTAGGTATCGGAGTTGTAGGGCAGCCGGAGAGTCGCTTATAACTTCTGAAGCTTCGCGGAGGGCTCGAGATGCTTTTTGTTCACCTTCGGCCGCGATGACCTTTGCTCGAGCTTCTCGGGCCGCCTCAGCTTCCGCCGCCATTGCCCTCTGCAACTGAACTGGCAACCTCACGTCCTTACTGAAATGTTTGTCACACGTGCACGCATGTCATCATCGTTCTTATATTTATTAATGAAAAATAGTGAACTCACATTTCCACCCGTTCCACTTTGATGCCCCACGACTCGGTGGCTTCGTCCAACGACACTTGCATAGTCTTGGATATGGCGTCTCGGTCGCTGAGAATTTCATGCAACGGCCTGGTGCCCAAGACATTTCTCAATGTGGTTTGAGCCAATAACCTAGTAGATTGGTGAGCGTTGGCCACATTGGCTACCGATATCGTAGCGTTGCACACCCGATAATAGACCACGGCGTCCACGGACACTGTCACGCTGTCTTTGGTCAACACCTAAATATTGTGAAATACGCGCCAGGTGATGTTTGCCGTATCATAAAATATATATATGGGGGGACGAGGTGGCCGAGCGGTCTAACGCGTCGGCCGCGGCGCTGGCAGTCGCGGGTTCGATTCTCGACCACCGGGCGGCATTTTTTTCCGGGCAAGTCACGGTGTCCGGAAAACAAGTGCCGCCATCCCCCCACTCCGGGGCATGGCAGAAACCTACGGGTGCCCCAATAAAAATTCTGCCACCACAAACACACGTGTTTACAAACCAACAGTTCCCTCCCCTACAAACCAAACAAACAAACAAACAAAAAAAAAAAAAAAAAATATATATATAAATATATTATTTTGAGATGGTATTCGTTTAGCATGTGACCCAACTAGGTCCACGGCCCCATCGTGATTTACTGCAGTACATACTTGTTTATTAAGAATTAAAATAAACTGAAATAAAAACATATTAACTCCAACTATCCTAACAATATTTGCACAATCATACCACAATCTGAACGATATTGGCTGTATTCATTTAACTATCAATCGTTCTGGTTTTGTGTAAAATATAAATGTTTCCCTACTTTATATTCTGAGTGGAATGATGTGTTTTTTTTTTATGTCTGTGTACACGTTAAGTAGTCGAAATGATGCTTCGATTTTCAACTTCAGATCTCGTTCGATGGAAAAGTGAATATTGTTGGTGCATTGGGGAGGTTGAAACTTAAAATTCAAAATAGTTTTCAAAAGCGCCCGGAAAAATAAAATAAAAATTAAGGAAAAACGGGAATTTTTCCACAAAATCAATTTTGGTTTTTGGTGTAACTTTAAAACAAATGACCGTAGACACATGCAATTTTCATTGGTTGTTTATACTTCCATTTTCTATACATCATCAAATTTACAAAATATTTTGATTTGTTTTGAACTGTTTAGGGACATTTTCATAAATCTAAGATTTTAAAATGTAATACAAGATTCCTTATAAGATTATCTACCTTTTTAAAAAAAAACTACTGTACAGCAAAGAGACTTTTTTTTTTTTTATTTAAGTAACAGAATTTTCCCAAACATGAAAACTCCCAAAATATTACCAACTTTTTCTAACAGAAACCACCCCCAAAGTTAAAGATCGAAGCAGCTATTCAACTTAAAACGTGTACACATACACAAATAAAAAATACAAACAAATTAATGTAAATCAATACATTTAGAGCTTCGTTAAAAATATAAAAGAATATTAGGTACCTACCTAATGCTCATTACGGTTATAACTCACTTAAAAGATTTTTCCTAAATTTTTAAGCACTAAAATATTTTAAAGTTTCCCAATATTTATGATTTTATTATTACAATTAATTTTTAATACGACCATTAACTTGTTAATTCTATTTTAAATTAGAATTAAGTCTGTTTTAAAGTGTTTGTAATTGAATTAAATAAAACTTAACTAATATATTTTGTAAAAACTTTTGTTACAAGGTTTATATTGTTTATTTGATAATAATGAAGAATGTAAAAGAGATTTTGAATCACTCATGTATAAAAAAAGCAGAAATTATTGGAACCTTAATACAGTAGTACATTAAGAATTTAGCTCCACTAAGAATCAAAAATCCTAATTACTAAACAAAAAATTACAATGTTTATAATGTGTTATATAAAAATGAAAAATTATAATGTGTTCATAAAATATTTTTTGAGGATATAAAAAAGTTTATTTATTATTAAGATCATTTTTAATAATCATTTTTTTTTGTTCAATATCATATACTAATACAATATAGGTACCTACAATTGAATTACGTTTTTTTATCCATATATTAATATATTATTGTATTTTTATTTTTGCCCTAGTAGGTCACACACTAAAAACCTAAAAATGCCCGGTAGGTTACATTGTAAACGAATGCCTTTAAAATATAGTAAAGACGTCGATATTTCCTTTCCATCCCCAATAAATGTACCTATAGCATAATTTAATTACTGATTATGAATATAAATATTAAACAAAAATGTATGAGTTGCTTATTATATATTTAAACCCGCCAAACCCACGTATGTATTGTGACTTACAAATGCGTACAGAATATCAAATTCGAGTTCTGGTAAACAATTTTGTGTTTTTAATTTTAATATTTGACGATTAGAGTGAATCAAACTTTGATCAAATGTAAAGGTATTAATTATATCTAGTGCATCTCCTAGGTTTATATCAATATTTAATTTTTAAAGCGGGATCTCATAAAATAAAAAATGCAATATCAATAAAAACTTACGAGGTGCACTAGATAAAATTAAAATACCTTTAAATTGTATTATATATTAATTGACTCTAATATTAAAACTAAAAACCACAAAATTGGTTCTGTTGAACATTTCTAACCTATACTTAATTGTTATTTGTTATAGAAGTGGTGAAGTTGTTGGTGTTAGAAAGGCTTAAAATGCCGACATGTTAAATATTCAATTAGTAGTAGCCAGTAGGTTACCTCGGAGACTCATTGATTATTATTATGTCCTTAAAACTGCTATTATAACCTTAACTGCAACATCTACCATATTCACTGACGTTACCCACTCAAGAGGAGACGGAGGCTAAAAAAAACCCCTCTCTTAATTTCAAGCTATATTTTTTTTTATTCCCATTTCTAAAATATTAACCTTTTATTATTGAAAAAACCCTCCAGAATATAGTCTTTATAGTATATATACTCTATTTAATAATACAGTATAGCTAGTAAATACATTATATATATATTATATAGCTAAACACTATAATATACACTTAATACATTATGTTTATGGGAAGTATCGATAATATTTACTCAACGATGCCATCGGTCGACGGACATAGACACAGTGTAATATTATGTTGTAATAAAGATGGTATTATAATAATATACTATAATATTATATTATACGGTATATATAGGTACCTCTTGTGGCGGCACGTCGTACGTGCGTGTTCTCAAGTCGACACGAGCATAGTTGTCGATGCAGGGCAAAATGAAGAATATACCTGGAAAGAGAAAATGGTTCGTTAGTCGGTTGTAAATAATTTAGCGTTTTTATATTTAGATATGTATAATATTACCTGGCCCTTTCGCCCCACCCGACACCAGACGTCCTAGGCGAAATATTACGGCTCGTTCGTACTCCTGAACTACCTGCAAGAGACAATACAAAACAAATATATTATACTGCAGTCATCATGCAACAGAGTGCCGGGGTTCGTGTTGACGTAAGTTCCGACTTCTAAGTGCACTAACTTTGAAACAGACGAACAGAGAAAACGGGAACGTGACGACAACAAGTGCCCAAGCACATCCAGTCATAAATTTACCGCATACGCCCGGATCGGTCGGCGCGCTGTCTTCGGCTGAAAGGCAAAAAAGATTAATTAATGATTATTAGCATAGCAATAAATAACCGATGAGTGATGACCGACGTGGTAAGCCCCCGCCGACCCAAATAGAAACAAATTAAAAAATTATATGGTTATCTATATTATAGATATACCTAATCAGCTATTACCTACCTACCGATTGTATAAATTATAATATTATAGCCTATAGGTATTATGTGATGTTGTTTATAATATGAAAATATACTTTGATGGAAAATAATTCAAATTATCGAGTATTAAAAAGTCAAACATTTTATCGAATTACCTATTGTGTAAAAGAGTTATCGATTAAGAGGTTATCACACCCGCATGTGTTGTCTCCGTCTACAAATGTACAACATAGCAAAAACTGTTTGGCGCAGGACAACTTTTATCTTTCAGTGTTTGTAGTGGTGACTCAAAATTTCTGAACATATAGCGTGGAAAATTATTTATACAACAGCGTGCCCATATTTTAGATAACATAAATACAATAAAAGTTATTTGCTTCTAAACATTTGGTTTTTTTCATTTGTTTATAAAGAAATGATTGGATAGTGCCATTAAAAAAAAGCACTCTAATGCACAGATAAAGTTCTTCTTTACGTATTGTGAAAATTTAGTAGTTCTAGAACAAATATGGTACGAGAAAAGTTGTCCCGCGCAAAACAGTTTTTGTTAGGTTGTGCAATTGTAAGACGAAGACAACACATGCGGGTGTGACATCCTCTTAAATTGTCTATATCTTCTATCTTTCTTCTATACCATAAGAGTCTGCTGCACAAAATAGTAGAGGTTGGACCTCTCTTTCCCACAACAATTTGATTGATAACGTTGTCTCTTTTCAACATAAAGTGCATGTGCACAAATCAGCAGTGCAGCCAACTGTGTTTTTAATTATTTACATTTTATCACTCAAAGGAAGATCGGGCTCCTTGACATCGTTCGAAGGTACATAATATGAGGCGCGTTTCTATGTTGAAGTTTAAAAAAAATAATCTTTTGCACGGGCTACGCCGGGTGGGACAGCTAGTTTTATATAAAACTACCTAAGAGTTATCGATAATATTTTAATATTTTATAAAAAATAACACCTATCATACAACCTAAAATATTAAAATAAAATCAATAACTCTTATAATGTTCTAATTTACTCTATATGTGTTGTAAAAAATTTTAATCTCGATGGCTGTAAAATGAAAAACCACAGCGACCTTAACGAGTACATTTAAAATAACATACCTATATTATGAAAAATATTTATATTAGTTAATACTTTATACGTACATTGTTTTATAATATTAGTTATAAATAAGGTACCTACTTCCTACCTTTTTGTATATATATTATATACATTTTTTTTTTTCAAAAATTGTGTATTCGAATTCAATAAAATCCATAATGTTTTAATTGTCACGGTTTCAACAACTACCATACCTGAATGTTTTTAGGCTATAAAGGGTGATTCTCCTGTCAGAATCGTTTTCATAATATTATTTACCTAGTGATTTATTATTGAAATCAAACTGAACACATAGATTACTGTAACTCAAATACTCAATGAAGACTCGACCAACTACTGCACTACTACACAGAAGGGTGGTTACCTACTTTCTCCTTTTTATTTTTTTTATTTTTTTTATTTTTATGATAAATTTTTATTTCACTATCTATTACAATATGTTAATAAAATAATCATTAAGAGGACGCTAATACATGGGCGTGTGTTGTCTCCGTCTACAAGTATACGTAGCAATTTTAAGCTCAGCAATTAAAGTTTAGCCTAGTTAGTTAAAAAATTTGAGTGAAAATCGGCCTATTTTGTAACTTGATGCCTTGATGGTATAAGAACATTATCTGTGTTGGTATGTTAGTGTTTTACGATATTTCAATTGTTTAGCAAGTGTTGAGTATATAATAATATAGCGTAAATTAAAAATACTCATATCTCACTTAGAAACTGAATTATCGTACACACAAACACAGATAATGCTCTTACCTTCAAGTTTCATAATAGATCGATTCACAATGATTTATCAACTAACGAATCTAAAAGTGATCTGTTGAGCGTTATAAATTGGATGTTACTTAAAAGACGGTGTCACGGTTACAAAAAATATTTGCGAGTGTCATCTTAACAAAGTGTGATAACTGATAACTATAGAGAAAAAAACGTCATGATGAAGAATCAACCCATGTCCACCTTGACATGAATTTGGCAATTTATTTATTTATATTATTATTTAATACTAAAAATGTAAATAGTTAAGGTGTAAAAATAACAAAAAAACATGCAAAAAATTTTTGGCCCATGGGGGGATCGAACCCACGACCTTCGCGTTATTAGCACGACGCTCTAACCAACTGAGCTAATGGGCCAGATGAAAAATTTGTAAATATTATTCGATTCTGAGCAAAGCGATGAATATAAATCTTAAGTTTGACAATAATGTGTTTTTTTAGTTTATCTTTTGTGTCAGTCATAAATTACAACACATTTTGAATCAGTAAAATTTCTATTTTCGACTTTAAATTTGACACATCCATTGCTGCGCAGTCGCGGTGGCGTACTAAAGAATTTTTTAAGGAGGGTGCTGTAAAGCTAATTTTCCGAACACATTTAAGTGGGAGGCTTCGCTACAGAATATATTAGATGTTTTTATAAGTATTTATGGGCCCAATGGGGGGAAGTCCAGACCCCCGTGCCCCCCCTCACCACCATAAATACTCCACTGCTGCAGTGACGTATCTACTATAAATGACGAGTTACCTACACTTGACATAATATTATAATAAATCTACAGCAGAGCGAGTTCCCCAATTTTAGATTCTGAGTGAAACAATGAATGTATTGATTTTACAATGATGTGTGTGTTTTTTAATTTTAATTTTTTTTTTTTGTCTGTCATCACCTTTTAGGACAGTAAGAGTGCTTGGATTTTCTTCAACAGTATCTTTTATAATAGGAAAGTGAATCTAGTTGGTAATTGGCTTGGGGGGTCAAAAGTAAAATTTTTACAGTAGTTTTCAAAAGCGCCTTGAAAAACAAAAGACAAATTAAGGTAAAACGGGAATTTTCACACAAAATCTGTTTTCGAGAAAATTGATTTTGGTTTTTGGTACAACTCTTAAACAAATGACCGTAAGTACTTACTTGAAATTTTTACTGAATATTTATAATAGCATTTTCTATACACCATGCCCTTTTTAAAATATTTTGACTTATTTTGAGCTGTTTAGAAACATTTTCAGTTTCCAATTTTTTTAGTTTTTTATTCTATAAATATCAATAAAATGTTATTTGTTGGGTACAAAAGCTTGAAAATTGTATGCAAGGCTCCTGATACATTGTTACAATAGCAGTAGAAAAATATTAAAAATACATATTACGCACAATTTTTTTTTTATAAGCATTTAAAAATCAAATTTTGACAAAATGTATCAAATTTAAAATGTAATAATTATTTTGTAGTTAAATATGTATAAAATGTTCAACTTTTATAGCTAAGGATTGAAAATTTAAAACAAGGTTCCACGTAAATAGGTTATATATAAATTACTTTAATCACAATAATATCATCAAATATACTTGGCAATATTATAGGCTGACTGACCGTTTTCGCTCAGAATCGTTTTTCTTATACAATGATATTATAACATTGAATTCAAATTTAACACCATCCATTATACAGTGACCCACTTGTAACATACTGTACAGCAGAGCGACATCCACTTACCCACCTTTTTTTTTAAATTTTCTTTATTTTTTTATCGGTATAAGTAGGTATATCTACAAGGAATTTCCAGCTGGAAATGGGAAACGATTTGACGATTGGCTATAATAAAAACGATCAAAAATTAAAACTATAACCATTATTTTTTGTTTATATATAGGTACTATGTATTTATGTACTTACATATATTATCATAGTAAAACTTAGTTATAATATAAAGTCGGTTTTCACATAACTACTAAAATAGTAAAATGTGATATCCCGTCAGGAAAATTATATTGATCGTGTTATAGTTTCTATCTTATAAAAAAAATATTTCTTTGTATAAATTAGGTTAAAACTATAATAGTCCCATCATCGATTTGTTATCATAGTTACAACGATGACAACTTATGTACCTACCCCTATAATTTAATACTTCCTACTAATGTAGGATATTAAATTATTTTATCTTATTATTTCGTATTATTTCGAGTTACCTATACAGCTACAGAATTAATGTTATTCGTTCGACTGTGGCATATAAATGTATTTATTTTTTAAGCTTTTACAATTATCTTTTGCCGTTTATATTTTGAAATTTCTTTTTAATGGGTAAAAAGTAATAGGTATGTTTACGTATTTGAACAATAAAATTACTAATTTGTATAGAATTACATAAAATATGTATAGAGACATCGTTTACAAGAATTAATTCGTTACAACAAACAAATTAATATTCCCCTATACGAATTCACAGTCATAACCGATTTTCACTGTACTTATACCTATAGGTAAATATTATAAGTTATATAGTACATGCGTGAGCGTATATTTCGTGAGGTTTTAAAGGTCTTCACGGCCGCCGGTAATTGTATTGGATTTCGTTCTGTCAATTTTCAAACCTTTGATCTATTCATTATGAGTTATGACATAATTTAACACAATATTATTGTATACATACAAATACAATTATAATAATGTTATACAACGTTTGTGCTGTGTAAACATTTGACGAATTGACGCGTACGAGAGGATACACGTGTATAAGCAAGTATAAGTACACGCAAATAACATAGTTATATAATATATAGGTATTGAACAGTGAAATATGACGTAGATTATGCAGGTACTCGTGTCGTAAATGTATTGAAAACAGAAATGTATTACGAAACTGACACGTGTCGTCATGGCCGGCCAGGGGTAGTCTCGTAAATATAATTTAATATTATGCAACGTCGACATTTGATGGTAATTCATGTCACCGGGCGAGTAATAGTATATAATAATAATAATATATATTGTACATAATTTTTTCCAACAAGGACGGAAAGTGAGCTATTTCAGTCTCGGGCGACGTTTGCGGCACGAGCCACAGATATATCTACTTTTTTTTGTAGCGCCTGCACTGCCGTCTCCGCCACTTTCGATATATTAAGATTTAAGCTGGCATTTCGGTGGACTTTGCATTGTATTCCGAAGTCAGCTAGGCGATGTTCGTTTTATAACATACGCGTTCCATGTATTTTTGAATCAGAATAAGAAGTTTTTATTTTGCATTTTTTTTTGTATTTTTTGACGATTTTATAATATTATTTTAAGGTCTTATATATATTTAATTTTTTAGAGCATTTTAGGATTTTTGGGACATAAAACCATATTTCTTTATGGCATTACTATTCCAGCCCTAATTATGATGATCCACGATGAACTAAGTTCTTAGGCTGTCCACAGAATCTAGATTCGCCAAACTGTTTCATATATATAGAACACCGTGGGATGAACCACTAAACCACACCTACCAATTAGTATTCGATAAAATAAATAAAACATGTTGATAAGTTGGTGGCCGATAGGTGATATGTCACAGGTACCTATTGTTTTCGCCCTAATCACTCTTTTCCTAAAATTTTAAAATAGGTTTAAATTCCATTGAATACCCGCTTTTGAAAAAATATTATTTCAGATTTTTGGAAGAAATTTTGCATTTTCAAGTACTTACGTGTGTGATGAATTAGAATTTATATATATGTTGAATGTTAACATAAAAAAAATTTAAATCCTTTAATTAAAGTTTTAAATTAAATTAGTTTTTCATGGTTTATATTATGAGAATGTTATTAAAAAATATAATAATAATTAATAATTCAAATTTAAAAAGTCACTATGTGATAACATAATATTATTTCTATTTTTCCATGAAAATAATAATAATTAATAACGCTAGGTATAATAAGTAACACCAAACAATTTAAGTTATATAATATTATATTATTATGTTTGTGTACTGCGGTGAACTGTGCAGATTTTATACAACCCGTGTTAAATAAATTTAAAAAAACATTTTCTTTGTTTTTTAGTTGTTTCACAATATTTTGATCATAATATAGCATGTAAATTGACGGAAAAGGGTAATCGCCCGTCCATGTATATTATCTGATTTGGACAGTACCTAAACCTTTCCAACCGCAGCAGTGTAGCAAGGAATGGAGATTTCCACTTTACAACCACCGATCGGGGAAAAAAAAAGGAATTTTTTCAACGCTTCAAACTACATTAAAAATTAAACTTTCGGTGCAAGAGTGACATGAAAACAATTTTACATCCAATTATTGATAAGATTGGTATCGAGACATTATCTAGTGAGGCAATTCACGGCACATGCAAGTGCTGTAGCCTACGAAGTGATTGAGGAAACGTCTCCCCTCCCGAATTGTTATTGTTGCATTTGTCTGAGCTGTTATTATGGAGCTTACAGAAATACCTAATATTATTCATATGATACTTCAAGGTAATTCTAAGTTGAAGGTGAATTTTACACTGTTTATACACGCATAGCTATTCACTAATCCAGAGGCGTTCTCAGAATTATTTAATGGAAGTGATGGAAAAATTGATTGAAAAGATTTCCACGAGATTTTAGCTCCTTCGCCCACAATAACAATATAATATACTAACATTAAATCTAAGTAGGAAAATTATATTTTTACTATGACACACATTTACAAAAATCTATTGTCATTTATAAAATCTTTTCTTGATTTTTAAGACATATTGTAATAAAGAATGTTTTAGCGAGGGATCAATAACCACTTTTCTATGAATGGACGACAATGTTAACCCATTGAGATGGTTCTAATATTATAACTTATAACCATATAGAGTAATTTCTCGTTATCCGTGGAGGTTAGGTTGCAGGAAAGTTGCACGGATAACAATATACCATAAATAAATGTAATAAAGTAAAATGTATATAAGTTTCATTTTTTTAATTTTAAAAATACAATACGTTATACGTATATATTGTTAATATTTTTTATTTTTTTATTTTTTATTAAGCAATTTAATTTTTATTTAATTTAATTTATTAAAAATGTATACACACGCTATTAGGAAGGATGAATAAACTTATTAATAGATGTCCGCTATTTGAAAAGGTTTAATCCACGTTTATTTATAATTAATTAATTATTTTTTTTTAATATTACAATGATTTATTATATACTAGCTGAGCCCGTGCACTTCATTTCCCGTTAAATGTACCAACCCTATATGACTCAAACTTTGTTCAATTCGTTATTTAATATTCGGTGTATGGTGTTCAAAATGTATCTTAACTTTTCTGTTGCCAAGGCATAAATACCTGAGGTAGGTCGCGGACCCCGTGATGTTTGTACGTAACTTTATAATTTAACTCTAAAGTATCAAAGTTGCACCAAGTAGGTATGTCACTGAACTCTTTCTAAACGGCTGGACTAATTGTGAATGACGAGTATGTCGACCAATATTTCCTCCTCGTCCATGAAGACGTGACATTGTTTTATGTATAATGTATGTAACTTAAATGTGAGTATAATACTCTCAATATTTACGTAATTGTGATACATATAATATCAAAACACAGTGTAAAAAAAAATTAAATGTATTGAATGAATACACCGATTTCAATACAACCAATAAATATTATTATAATAGTTTTAAAACCCATGGCAACCATTTATAAACGAAAATGTCCGCCTTAAATCTCTAAATCCCCGTTTGAGCATATCCCTAGGTTGGACCTAGGGGGGGGGGGTGATTTGTGAATCTAAACAATCCATAAGCATACAAAAAAATTCATTCAAATAGGTCCAACCGTTTAGGAGGAGTTCAATCACAACAATCGTACAGTAGAATTATACGCTTAAGTTTTTTAGACTTTTTTTTAAATTTTTTAAATTTTTCTTTCCTTTAAGAACCATCCTCGTACTTCAAGGAATATTGTAAAAATAATTAGCGAAATCGGTTCATTTTTATATATAATATGTATAATGTGTATAGTATATACGTATATATTGACAAAAAATATTAATACAAAATAACAAACATGCCCAAAGGCAATTAACCAATAGCAACCAATATATAATACACTGTTGTATTTTTTACATCCAGATTTCCTACTTTTCCGGTGGATTTTCCTAAAATTTTCTTTCGTAAGAACCTTCTCCTGGCAATTACAAACATCTTAAAAAAAATTTGAGCCAAATCGTACAACCCGTCCTCGAGATTTGCGCTTAGCAACACATCCAGGGATTCATTTTTATATTATAGATTAGCAATTATAACGCAAATTATTTAATTTATATTTTATATTCTTATATAATATATATTAAGTACCTATCAATAAACCCATGGTGAACACTTATAATATTAATAATATGTTATTATAGTTTTAAATTATGATACAAAATTAATATTTTATTACTATTTATCACATCGATTTTTAACACTTCTCGTTTGATGTTCACCTGTACGGCTGTACTACATAAAAAATTTAGAGCAATATTGTTGGCAAGAAAATTATATAGATACTTATTAAATTGAATAAGAGTGAGTGACGCGGATTTCCGATTGAATGTTATATTTATGATATTATTATCAACTATATAAAAAAAAAAAACATTAATTCGATTAAAAAAAAAGTTCAAGTGTTGCACCATCACGATTGCGAAAATAATATAGATGATTTTTGCCATAGGTACATACTTCACCTATAATTATACACTATATTATGGATCATCTGAAACTATAAATAATACTTTATTATCGTAATGTTTGTATAACCTCTGACTATTTTCAGACTATTGAAAAAAATAAATATACCTATAGTGATAAAGTATAATTGATAATTGAGATTACACAGCGATTTGATGTTATTTATTTTTTGTTCATCTAGACTTTGTGATTTACAACTATTAAGGTGCAAACTCGCTAATGCCCAATACTCGATGCCCTATACCTAAACCAATGACGTCGTCGCCTTAATTTTTTTCTACTTCGGCAACATTGTTATGGTACGTCGTACGTGTTGGTGTTACGAAAAGGAATGTTTCAATTTCTTTTGATTTCAGTCTTTTTTTTAATGAAGTTAAAATGGCAATGTGGGGGGGGGCAACTTCCCGCAACTTTAAAGGGGATTGGATACCAACCGTTTTTAAGGAGTTCGATATATAGGCAATTGTTTATGTTTGCGTTCTGGACGAGTTTATATTGTATGCGTAGTATTTGAAATTAGTGTGGGTAATTAAGTGTGTATGGAAAAAAAACGTTTAAGTACCTATAAACATATATATCAAACATTAGTCAAATAATAAATATTTAGTTATTGTAAATTTCTTGTATCTATCATTTTTATTGACAGATACTCGTAGTATAGTCGTATGTGTGTCAACGTGACATACATTTTTCAATACTTGTATAATAGTAGAATAATACGAATATCTTCAACATAATTTTTTTGTGAATAAATATAGAATTTATTATATAGTTTGTTTTGTATAGAATCTTGTCCTCATTTAGATATAATTTTAACTTTTAAGTTTCGCACGCCAAATTTGAAAACAACTCAATTTTAAGTATAACAGTTAATATGATATAATATCATTGGCGGAAATCGGGAGGGGAGCTTGACGGGGATTAGCCCCCCCCCCCCAAAAAAAATCCATAAAGCCCCCTCCTTTTTAGTTTTGTAGGAATGAAGGCCCCCCCTGGTCACATTAATGTTAATAATATTAGCTCCTCTGAAATTTTAATGGATTTCCGCCTATGTATAATATTTCCTATATAATATTTACAAAAATAAGTAGGTACCTAATCATTATCATATAAAAGCAAAGCTTGTGCTAACTGCTAGTAGTTCTCACCAGTGCTCAAATTGAAAATATAAAAGAAAGAAGACTCCCAGACTTGAAAGAAATCATCATTCCTTATAATGATCAAACTCAACCTAACCCGTCGGAATCGAATAACATGCACCAACCACCCATCTTCATCAATAGGTAGTTGAAATATAATATACCAATATACGTCAAGTACTAGTAACGTTTTAAAACAATTAGGAATTACAATAAATATTATTTTACTTGTCATTTATTAACATAAAAATTAATGGTTACATAATAGTATATTCTAAAATTTCTAACTAATTAGGTACTTAATCATAAATTGTAATATCGATAAAAAGATAAAAGACATTTGATCAAGGACTAAGAAATTACTACATCTTAGCTTATATCTCCTATGTTTTTTTACCGCGTTATCGGTTATGATAAAGAAAAATAGTTAAATTTAATTTTAATATTTTATTGAATAAGTACAACTTTACGAAACAAAAACTACAAAATTACGCAATATTATTTTACAAAATAAAAGGTTTCGTCCCCCCGTTCTAATGAAAACAATTAGAAGAGATGCTCTTAAAATATATCTAATAAAAATTAAGAGGACCTCCGCCCACTTCCCCAATTTGAGCACTGGTTCAAACCAATACAAGAAGTTCTAATTTTTTTCATTAAAATTGGCAGTTGTCAATATATATTTGGTCAGTTGTCACTTGTCAGAACCTAAAACACATGAGTTCTCGACGATATTTACATTTCCATAATTTTATGTAGCATCTACAATTTATTTGTTTGAATTAAAAACAATTTTATGCTCTTAATATTTGTTGTACCATCGTACATTATTCCATTCCGTTGTTATAAAAATATTGAGTACTAATTATTTTATTATTATTATGGTGGTTATAATTTAGCCCAGTTAACAGTGAACCATATTCAATTCAAGAAGAAGCTTTAGGGAAAAAATACATTTTAATCTGTGATAAAATGTAATTAGTATTATAAATAACTGGCTATATATTATAGGTATTATAGTATTAAGAATACTGTATTATAATATTATGCGTTTAATTTTTAGTTTCCTGAATATTGGTTGATATTATACTTGTTTAATAAATATTTTTAAAATCACATGACGTGTACAAAAATGTGCTGGGCAATTATAAAAATTCCTTGGCTCAAACTCTATCAATAAATAATAAACGATCAATAATTACTCCTATTATTTTAATCGGACTAAAGTTATAATTGTGATTTGCAAACATAAGCGCAATTATTTCGTTCGATCGCCAAGATTACTTTATAAATTACAATATACGAGATTAAATATAGTTACCTACATTGTATTATTATTAAGCCATACTATGCATACACCGTGTTTGGTAATAAAGTAATATTATTATTACCATAATCTATAACACTATAGGCTCTCTATTTCGACGAACCGGTATGATATGCAGTTACGAGCGTGCAGAATCATTATAGATTAGCTAATAGACCAATGCAATTAATTGTTCACTGCGCATTGTTTCTAGCACGGGCGACAAATGATACCCATTATCTTAATTTTTTTCGCCTTACACAACATAAAATGATATTGACATCACAAAAATTCGTGTTTCAAATAAACCGAATAAACTACAGACTGTAGAAAGACACGGTACATCAAATATTGAGAAGGACAATATTCTCCTGCACACGGATATTTGTTATTACAAGTTAACAACCTTGACATCAATGTTAAATAAAATTTTATACATAGGTACAGTGTGATTCATCAAGCATTCTCAACCCCATTATTTCATTTAATAATGAATTCATTCATTTTAAAATTTAAACCACAAAAGCTAATAAATAACACTCGATTGATCAAAACTCAAAAATAAACTGGTGACCTCGCTTCTGCTGCATAGTACCTACATTTCGGTAGTGAACCTAGAAATTGAATATTTAACTGTAATAGTGCCTATTGGTGTCTTACATTTGAATCAAATAAACAATCATTGTATCTACACGAAAAACGATTTTGAGTGTTGATCAGCCTTTATTCTCTATTCAATTTTGTAACTATAGGTAGCTCGCATATAGTATAAACTAGCACATTCTTGATTCAGTAATTTACTGAATTTTTGCCAAAATATCGCATAAAAGTTGGTACCGTAAAATTTCACGAATAAGTTCATGTTATAAATAGCTTAAAGTATAAATATTTTTAAGGTATATTAGTGTAGGTAATACTAGGTATTCATTATTATACAAACATACTGTATATGGAAAATATTAAATAATAATATGAGTAATGAGTAGGTCATGTAAAGTATTCGAATAAATGTATTCAAATACTTTTTTTTTATTCGAACACTATTTTAAATACTTTTTGTAAAAAATATTCAAATACCTACGTATTTTGAATTTTTTTTTTCATTAAAAAATACTTTTTTTGAACTCGAAAATTAGTTTATTCCTGTAACAAAACAAATGTTTCTATTAAAAATCGAACAAATTATAAGTTATAACTTATATAAGCAAGTTCTTCTAGTAGTTTTTATCTTTGAATAGTAATCGAATAATGTAGGTACTTATTCAAAATATATTATTTTTAATGTATTCAAATACGTATTCGGATACTTTAAGACTCATTTATTCGAATACAAAATAAAAGTATTGCTTGCAAGACTGGTCATGACAGATAGTTTCAATACCTACAGATAGGAACAACCACATTATTTTAGTTATAAACAAAAGTCTTGTTATTTTGTCGTTTTAATATCTAATAATTGTCTTAAATTTTCAAGTATTTCACCCTAGAAACAAAAACTAGGTAAAGCGAAAAAAGCTAAAAAAATATATATAAGCATAAAATGCGTCACATAAATAGCTAAAAAATATCAAAAACATTTTACCATACTTAGAAAATGTTAATATAAGTATGATACTATGAAAATGTTGCTGCGATTAAAACCGTCGAATCTCGTCATTGAGTAGGTCACTGTCAGTCAATTACAACTGAAGTGTTAAATTTATATACAAAGACAAATCATACATAAATCGATAAAAAAATTAACTTAAAAATGTCAACTATTTATATATAGCACAACAAAGAGCCAATATATTTTTTTATTTATATCGTGATTATAAAATTATAATATAAATATTTGGTTAAAATATGTTTCTATTATAGATATTCATTTTTGAATAACAACAATGAATTAAAATACATTTTGTCAAAAGCTGGTTTTCAGTTGAAATATTAGTTTTTCCAGATTAAATATTTTCCTTCTGCCCCTCCAACCCCATCACATAAAGTATCAACTATACCAAAATTGATATCGGATACCCTCAAAACTGGAGATTGAAGCATTTTTAGTGCTACTAACAAGATAGTAGACACAAGAAAATAAAAACATACATAGTTGTAAGACAATATAAATAATTATGAGCTCCACTTAGAATCTAAAATGTTTTATTTATTTACCAAGTGTATGCACCAGTTGATTTATCTTTATAATTAATCAGCCTCTATACAACGTTTACAGACATTATAAAGTATTATCAAGGTTCTCCTCCCCTCAAGTCTTTTCCATGACGTACACTATTTATTTGATGGTGGGTTATTACTTATTAGTAATTACTTATTAAAAATAAACAAATTTGAAATTATAATTTATTATATCGAATATCTTTGAAAAACACTAACCATCTACGGCGTGTCTACGGGTCTTGCCTGTCATGCACAGGCATGACCTGCGAAATTTGATCTGACTTACATTATAAATTGCGGTACATAATAATATACACTTTTTTTCTTAGATTCTGATTTCATATTAAATTTTTTGATTTTCATCATGTGTACTTTTAATATCTATTACAATTATTGAAATTTTTTTTAGGGGGTGGGGGTGCAGAAACCTACTTCCCCTGAATATGCCACTACTGTGCATGACCTGCGAACAAGGTCTGGACACGCCTATGCTAACCATAATCAGTATACTTGGCACTTGCAAGAATTTGAGTTTATAATTACTAATTGAACGAGATCCAATCAGTTCGTATACACCCTGCAATGTCTAACAGGTAATTTGTTATTAAATATTCTGTAAATTTTTTTTGCATTTTGTCGGTTCTCATATTGTTAAGTCCAAGACGGGTTAATATACTGAAATGATAACACAAATTATGACAAATTAACCACTAATACGTTTTTCGTAAACATTAACAAAACTATGCGAGTAGAAAAACGCAACATCATGACTCACGAAGTTTGTCATAATTATTTATCATACGCATTCGTGTTTCGTGCACGATCATGATGTGACACAGCCACTGAGATAGATAATATAACGGAGGGCGGACGTGGACGTAAAACCGAGCCGTCGTGTTTGACGTTACCCCCACCGTCGGAGGATAAAAGTTTCATTTTTACATACGAATAATATACGACAGACGTATAATAATGACTAATGTATTATTTTCGTTTATAATTCTTCATATTTTATTTTGATGATTTAACTACTTTTTTACACATTGAACGTGTACCTAGTATACTAGTATCATGTTATAATAATAATAATATATATATCTACCTAATATACTGCTCGTATAATCACAAAAATCTAGCAATAGCAACGCATTGCCATGTCCAGCTTGTTATATTATAAATATTGTTAGCTTAAATAATAGTTATGCATTTTTAATAAATATTAACATAAACTTAACAAAAAATTCAATTTTAAAAGTACTAAAAAATACGATTAAGTGGGGTAAAACCATATGATATGGTTTTATGATCTAAAATAGTAGTAGGCATAGATAATAAAAATAAAATCTTATGTATAAAAACGAACAATTCAGGCATTCCAGTCTATATATGTCTTCGATTATTATCAGGTGCATAACCAATGAATCACTTCATAAAGACATGGACATCTGCATTCCAACCTTAAATAATCTTGCTATGATCACCTACAAAAAAACACACAAAACATACAGAACTTGCTCAAATCCTATAATCACTCAACTATCGTCCAAACAAATCCCAGGTAATCCACCCAAGCGCCTGAAAAAGAACTGGTGTAGGGACCTACTCTCCCCTTTAAATCGATATCCACGGTATGCCGCCATTGACTTCCCCCTCCCGTCAATCATCCCCATCAAATTTATTTATTGTAATATATATAATTATAGAATGTAAATAAAATCTTTGTTCAATAAAAAAAAAAATATAAAAATGAATTGCTGTTCGTTTATCTCGCTAAAACTAGAGAACGGCAGGACCGATTTGGCTCAATTTTTTTTTAAGATGTTCGTAATTGCCTAGAGAAGATTGGAACAAAAGAAAATTTTAGAAAAATCCACAGGAAAAGTAGAAAATTTGAATATCAAAAAATACAATAGTGGTGCCATCTGTCCAGAAAAAATTAATTAAAAAATAAAAAAATAGTTTCAGATTAAAATAATAATAGTGTATTTTATATTGGTTGCTATTGGTTAATCGGGCATATTTGTTGATTTGTATTATTGTTATTGTTTTATTTTTATTTTTTACTCGAGAACGGCTGGTCCGAAATGGCTCAATTTCTTTTTGAAGATGTTCGTAATTGCCAGGAGAAGATTTACACGAAAGAAAATTTTAGGAAAATCAACAGAAGTAGAAAATCTGGATGAAAAAATGCAACAGTGTATTATAATTTATAATGGTTGCTATTGGTTGATCGGGCATGTTTGTTGATTTGTATTTTGTTTTTTGTCAATATATATACACAAATAAATGAATGTTTGTGTGTAGATTAGACCTCTGGAAAGAAGACAAGCTAATCTAAAAATGGTTAAATTTGGTTTTATTTTATTCATCTGATATTAGTACGGTTAGGATTTTGTAATTAACTGCTTATATTAATAAACCATAGGTGGAATACAACAAACTTGGTATAACTTTGATACTTTAGAGTTAAATCATACATTTACGTACAAACATCAAGGGGTGCGCGATCTACCGCAGGTAAATTGCCTGATAATATACCACTGCGAATCAGAATTATTATATTATCCCGGGCAACGGAAAAGTTAAGATAAATTTTGAACACCATACATTGAATATTAAATAACGAATTGAACAAAGTTTGAGTCATATAGATTTGGTATATTTAACGGGTACCGAAGTACAAGGGATCAGCTATAATATATAATATCTATTATCTATGGTGATGGCCGATGGGTTTAAATAGTTAATTTTGGTTTTTGGTACAACTCTTAAACAAATGACCATAGGTACATGAAATTTTGTCTGATTGTTTATATTAAAATTTTCTATACACCATAACATTTTCCAAATATTTTGACTTATTTTTAGCTGTTTACGAACATTTTCAGTTTCCATTTTTTTAAATTTTTTTTCTATAAATAATATCAATAAGATTTTATTTGTTGGGTATAAAAGCTTGAAAATTTTATGCAAGGCTCCTGATACATTGTTACAATAGCAGTTGAAAAATATTAAAATACATGGTCACAATTTTTTTTTATAAATATCTAAAGTTCAAAGATTGACAAAATACGTAAAAATTTTAAAATTGTTTTGAGTTAGAAATTCATAATGAATTTTCTTTTTAAATCTTAGATTTTAAAATGCAATACAAGATTCCTCATAAGTTTTTCTACTTTTATCAAAAAAAAAAAATGTCTACAAGAAAGTCAGATTAAATTTTTATGAGAGTTTGAAATTCATATTTTTACAACATTTGATATTCACTCGATTTCTCATGTAACGATTTTCTTATTTTGTTGTAATTAAAAAACGAATAACTGTAGATACTTGAAAATTTCACTGAATGTTTATATAAGCATTTTCTATACACAATAACATTTTTAAAATTATTTGACTCTTTTTGAAAGGACATTGTTAGTTTTTTTTTTCTATAAATATCAATAAAAATTTATTTGTATTGTAAAAAAGAGTGAAAATTTAATGCAAGGCTCCTGATATATTGTTACAATAGCAGTTGAAAAACATTGAAAATACATATTCACAATTTTTTTTTATAAGCATTTAAAGATCGAATTTTGACAAAATGTATCAAGTTTAAAATGTAATAGTTATTTTTAGTTAAAAATGTATAAAATGTTCAACTTTTATAGCTAAGGATTAAAAATTTAAAACAAGGTTCCACGCAAATAGGTTATGTATAAATTACTTTATTCACAATAATATCATTAAATATACTTAGTAATATCATAGGCTGACTGGCCGTTTTCTCTCAGAATTGTTTTTCTTATACAATGATATTATATCATTGAATTCAATTTTACCAACATCCATTATAGTGACCTAGTTGTAACCTACTACACTGCAGAGGGACATCTACTTGACCACCTTTTTAAATTTGTTTCCGAAAAATTCTGATTTCATCATACGTACGAAAATTAAATGTGGTTGTGTACCAATGGTTTTACCCCAGAATACTAGAAAAATATTTAGGTAGTTTAAAAGTAACAGAAATTAAGTATAAAGTAAACATAATATTCCTCCAAATTATATTATTAAATAATCTGTATTTCCGTTTCATAATTTGACATAGTTTGTTTTTACATAAAATAAAGTCAAGTAGAACAATTTTTAATAATAGTATGATATGGAAAAAAAAATAGTGATTATATATTATATTTTGTGATAATAAGAATTTCAGAGGAAATGAATTACAAATGATGTTAGTAGTTGGCGATAATAATAAAAATACCGAACTACCCCCTTGTCCTACCCATATAAGGAGATAGCAGTATAAGGTTTGTAGGTGATAGTTATAGTATTGCCTGACTGCCTGATAACCAACAGATATAGGAATACATTTGAAATTTCTATTTAGAAAAAATTCTCTTCCTGAAAAAAAGTTATAAGCTTATAAAATATGAAATAAAAGAATACAAAATATTATAATATGTACCATATACTTATATTTAAAAATGTTCAAACAATAGCTTTAAAATTAAAATATGAATAGAATAACTTCTGCGAGAACACAACGATATTGTTGTTACTTTTAATTTTGACAATAGTCCAATAATATTCACATTTCACTCTAATATTAAAACTAACGAAGCTAAATGTGAACAGCTGAATGTTTATTTTCTATGTACGCGCTTGAAAGACTGAGACAATACATAGAGATAATATAATATACATAATGCAGGTGTGGGGCGTACTTGTAATTGTTTTTTTATTAAACCGTAAATCATGATAAATTAATAACCAACATCCGAAAGCTTTATCCACAGTTGTGGCCTGTGGGTAATAAAGTAGGTATCTGCGTTGGCAGTAGTGTACGCAGGATTTTTCAATTTGGGGGGGGGGGCTTGAAAAGTAGTTACAATTTTATTTTTGTTTTGTCCAGTCCTATAATTTCAGACGTTTATTTGAGGTATTTTAAAATGTTTGTAACTTCTCAACTTTTCTGGTAGAAAAAATGCTCTGATCATAAACTTCGATGCCCGATGTATGTTTTTGGAAGCAAATTGGATCTAGTCGGTACTTTTAGGAGGTCGAAATTGAAAATTCTCATAGCTTTTTAAAATAATTGAAGAAAAAAAATTTAAGTTTATTAAAATTGTTTAGTAACCAGCTTGTTTATACCTTCCTTAATTGGATTTTATTTGATTAATTAAAAATCATTTTTTCTATAAATGTCAATAAAAAATTATTTATCCGGTTAAAAAGCTTAAAAGTGTAATATGTAAGTTTTAATTATTGCTGAAATATTAACGATACATAGGCATCATAACATGGTTATTTTTTATAAGCATTTAAAGTTCAAATTTCGTCAAAACCACAGTTAATTTGTACAAAAACTTATAAAATATTAAATGTGTATAACTAAGGCTAGGCAATTTAATACAAGGTCTTTCATACAAGTAGTTCATGAATTTACCGAAAAATTACAGATAATTTTAGGAAAATTGGTATGCAGATACAATGTTTTATCAAAAATGAATTCATTCTGGTAAGACATACATAAAATTTACGTCTTGCTTACTATAGCTGACAGTTGAAACTTGATAAATATATTTTTGAAAAAGTAATAATAATATATGGGCAATGGGGGGGGGCTTCAGCCCGTTAGCCAACCCCCCCTGCGGACGCCACAGTTCGTTGGTCACCGTGGTTATAGTGTTTTACAGTTATCTAACAAATAACCTGCAGTACAAAATGCATACAATCATCATATGTCAGATACCCATACCATAACATTGAAAATTGATTATTTGAAATTACCAACCACTATCCCTCCCCTATAGTTGCACCACTGTGTTAATTAATATGTCATAAGCCCTGCAACCAATTATTTTTTTTTTTTTAATTAAACATAAGACATTCCTAGCCATAGGCTATCTATATCTAGTGATATTTGACAAATTACAAACTAGTTTTAGCAGATTAACGTGATAATTGAAAAAAAAAATAAATATTTTCATAAGTACTAAGGATAGTATTAACAATTGATAATTTTAAGTTAAACAGAAGTAACAGTGAGCTTACAATAATATAGGTACCTACTAATAAGTAATATTTACATATTTGTGTCATGCTTGTTATTTATTAAGGAGTGGGAGTGATGGGGAGTGGGAATTTGTTTATTAGGCATGTTTTAGCAGCTAGGAGGGGGTTTAGGACTAATTTTAACTAGTTAAGGAAATTAGTGACGATTTGCAGAGGTTGATCGTTCGCTGTGGCTTCACCGCTTCGGCATATGAGTTTTCCTTTTGGGTTTGAGCGTAGCGCGTCATGTCCACTCTGTGACGTGCATGTAACCAATAATATAGGTACCTATATGTGTCACGATATGTTGCGTGTCGCCTATACCAACCTACCTGTTACAAGTTTCATTATTTTTCTACTTTATATATAAATAAAATATTCTTTATAGGTAGATATTGTCCATTGACATACATATGAGCTTATGATCAAAATATATTTGAAATCTAAATAAAAACTATTATACCTATATACCGGTTATTATTGGCTATTTTGACAAAGTGCACATGAAATTTAAATAATATGATCAAAAATTTACTTTTTAAATCGTTTCTATATAACTATGGTCATTTGATTTTTAATGGTAAAAAACTTGGTCCGCTTGAACTTTTTTTTATTGATTTCAGAAAATTGAAATATGTCCCTAGTTGATAAAATTATGACAAGTATAATAATATGTGTCAACACATTGTTTCAACCGTATACAGTTATACATGCAATACAAATTATATTAAAAACAAACTAGATACACTACATACTCATTTTGCGACCACGGACTACTGAATAGGTAGTAAAATAGAATTAGTAATACGAATAACATGCAATATTTATGTTACGAATGTATCCATAATATATATGTACATAATGTATAAATTCGAACATGTTAATAGTTTCATATTTTCATCAATTTATGACACTGACAGACCGACAATATTGAGAAAGTGACAAATTAATTATGCTTTAATTTAAATGTTGGCGGGTAAAGTTTAGTCAGGACTAAACTTGGGCTAGCACTTGGGAAGTGTAAAAACGAGAGGCGGGCTGTCATCATTTTATGTAAATTGAAATCAATTTTCAAATTTCAATACCATCTCATAAAAATAAAAATAGGCGGGCAAGTGGGTTTCCCTCTGCTATACAGTAGGTTACAAGTGGATAACTGTAATGGATGGTGTAAAATTTGAATTCAATGATATTATATCATTGTATACGAAAAACCATTCTGAGCGAAGACGGTCAGTCAGCTATGATATATTACAAAGTAAATTTGATGATATTATTGTGAATAAAGTAATTTATTTACCTATTTCCATGGAAACTTGTTTTACATTATCAAACATATGATCTAAATTTCAAGTATCTATAGTTATTCGTTTTTTAATTACAGAAAAATAAGAAAATTGCTACATGAGAAATCGAGTGAATAAACAATGTTGTACAACATTGAACTACAAGCGTTCGTGAAAATTTAATTTGACTTTCCAGTAAACACTTTTTTTATTTGATAAAGGTAGACAAACTTATGAGGAATCTTGTATGAAAATATGAAATATTCAAATGTTAAATTTAAAAAGAAAATTTTTTATGTATTTCTAACTCAAAATAATTTGCACATTTTAGTGATTTTTCAAGTTAAAATTCGAACTTAAAATACATGTAAAAAAAAATTAAGAAGGAATGTATTTTTAACATTTTTCAACTGTCATTGTAACAATATATTAGGAGCCTTGTATTCAATTTTCAAGCTTTATGACCCAATGAATAAATTTTATTGATATTTAAATTGATATAAAAAAACTAAGTTTAAAACAAGTAAAAATATTTTGAAAACTGTAGGTGTATAGAAAATTTTAATGTAAACATTCAATGAACATTTCATGTATTTACCGATCATTTGTCTTAAGTTATATCAAAAACCATAAAACTTCCCGTTTTTTTGTTTCTCACAGCACTTTTGAAAACTTCTAGGAATTTGGACCCCCTCCTCACAATACCAACTAGATTCACTTTCCTAAAAGAAAAGCTAATGTTGAAGAAAATCTAAGCATTTACTATCCTAAAAGGTGATGATAGACACAAAGAAATATAAAAAAAAAACAAATAAATAAAAATAAAAAAAAACACATCATTGTAAAATGAATACATTCATTCATCGCTCCGCTCAGAATCTAAGAATTCAAATTTCAAAAAAAAAAAACTAAATATGTAAGCAAATAACTTTATTTACAATAATATCATCATATATACTTAGTTATATATCACAGGCTGAAAGACCGTCTATGGTCAGAATTGTTTGTATAAAAAAAAATATTTTTTGAATACTTATAAAATAAGGGAACTATATATTATCTCAAATTATCAAAAGTATTTATCTTCTTAGATTTAGGTAGGTATATAATTACCTAACCTGTTTATTATTTCATTAGTTCTACATTCTACATTTCTACCTATATAGTCTACCTGTATGACAGGCATAAACGATGAACTAATTTGCTTCATTAATCTATTGCAATCGAACAGATTTTCATTACCTACTATAGGTATGTACTTATATAATATATATAAATACAGATCATTATTTACATTATAAATTCCGATATAACGTTGTAAATATAGTAAATAAAAAAGTTCCTATATAGTATATTGATATAATTTATCGTATCAATATAAAATTGATTCATTACTTTGTTTTCAGAACAGTGTACATATTTTGTAGGTATTATTTATTTGAGCATTAAATCAATTACTATCAGACACACAATAATTTTACCTCTATTAAATTATAAAAAATAAAAAGCTCCACACATCAGCATTATGTCAACAGATTGGCAGATTAAACAATATAGATACCAACAAGACTATACTATTAGGTATAGGTATACCGTATACCTTTTATAGGCATTCAAATTATTCAATCAATGTTTGTTTATTAATTCCGACAAACAAATAGTTGAAACGAGTGAATAAATCAGCTGCCTCTGGCATCCGCAAAATTCAAGATTCAATAAATAAAACCATCTATCTACCTAATTAAAATACTTACCTCCGATTATGCGATGTCTCTGGTCCACCGTTCTGGACGTGTCGACGTGATTGGCCAAGTCGATGACTTCAGTTGAGTCTGCATTTTGCATGTTTGCAGATACGTGTGATGTATAGGTGTAGGTAGGTACCTATAAAATATAACCGTTCTCACCCGGTGGTCTTCCCGCGTCTGACTCGGAGGGACGACTCGCGGCGGCGCCTCTATAGAATATATCGACGCGGCGGCGAAATAACAAACGAGCAACGGCCGAATGAAAATTGATCCGCTTATATAGGAAAGTATTATTATATAAAAAAAAAAAATCCTAAATTCTAAATTGTAATCAAACGACGACAAAAACGCTCTCTCTATCTATAATGAATAATGTTTATTAATACATATTATATTAAATATATGTATTAATATATATTAATATTTAATACGTATACTACCTACTTTATATTATTATCTTATTATTATAATGCGAAGAATATAATAATATTATATATAGACAAGCGTGACCCTATACGTTATATATAGGGTATAATAAACTATATAAAAGCTAAGTTTTCGTTCCAGAATTCAAACGTCTAAAATATTAAAAAACTTAACCACGGCGCGGCGGGTGGGTGTGGGAACGAAGGTATACGTCTTTTAGTTCATACAATTTTAATGAGATCAAACCGTAAAATCGATTCGAATAGAGTAAGAGACTATACCTACATATTATTATAAATATAATATATTACGGAACGGCGCGACGAGGTGGACGCCAACTGAAAAAGGGTAGGTATATAATGGTATCGATCTGAAAAAACGAATATTACTGACGCTACTTCATAACCCGTCAATTCGTATGCCAAAATGTAAAAATGTTCGTTTATTTATTCATACTATACCTATTGTATATGATAATTGATAACAAAATCAGCTGATGGTTTAATACATGCTGGTGAAGACTATATAAAGACCCTGCAACTGCAGGGTACCTATATATAGTTGGCTTTATAATAATTTCAATAAGCCAATGAATTTTTATTTAAGCTTTAGTATTCATATTTATATTACAATATAACGTGGTCTGGCGTTGATATACCTATATAGTAATAAAGAAATAATTTATAAACTGCGTAGTTACAAAAAAAACAGAAGCGGTACGGAGTACCTAAGCGCCAGGCTGTACGCGCGCTGAATTGCTGAAGTATTATTTTAAAGAGGTACTCTGCTCCCTACAAATACATTTTCAAGTACTGCCGGTGATATTATATTGATAAGGCGATATCCATATACGTATATACATTTATAATATGTTAAATGTAAATTAATTAAAATCCCTTCAAGCTATGGGAATTTTATTTTTTTAACTACCTTTATCAGTATACGCATGACAATATAACATAAGAGTAATAAAATATATAAAACAGGTCTCGATGGATAAAGACATGTATTTGACCTGTGAGAAGGTCGCCATTATTTTAGTCGATCTTTTTTATAATTTTTTTAAAAAAAAAATGTATGTTTTTTATTTTTATTGAATTTAGCCTGGTTTATGCGGGCGTCTTTGGAGGTGAGGTGTTCTGCAGAGTCCACACGATCTGCACATGCAGGGGCGTAATTAGAGGGGCATAAGGGGGATAGATCCCCCAAAAAAAACTTTTTTTTTACTACTAACATTTTGAACAAAGTATTGATAATAACCATTCATGTTTGCTAAAGACGTATATCCCTCCCCCAAACCAAATTCCCAATTGCGCCACTGTGCACATATGGACACTTCGAACACGCTTCTGACTAAACATAGCCGCACTAAGTATAGATAACAATATTATTATAAATTATAGTCTAACTATTTTTATATTATGTTAAATTTCTGCGCGTATTGTTCAAACAATTAAAAATACATAGCACACAATAATAATATATTTTTGAGTTTTGACCCACTGCAAACCGCGTATTTATTTAAATAGTAAACACGCATCAAACATTAAACCTATAGTTAAAGTACTAAGTAGTAGTAAAGGGGTCTCCAATGATTTTTCATTATGGAGTCAGTTTCAAAACATCCCAAACGTGCCAAGAATCCAAAACGATAAAATATTTAGGTGTATATTATTAGGTAAGTAGAACTACATTTTTTTCTGCACATCTACGTATATAGGTAACCATCATAAGGATTAAGGACACTATATGTCTACATAGCGACTAGCGTCTAGCAAAATACATATTAATGATTTCTTTTAAAATATTATATTCATATTAGTTAATAGTTAATACTTAATAATATTATATTTATTTATTTATTTACCAAAAAACAATATTTTATTTTAAAAAGTTTAAAGTTCGATGATTTTTATACTTTCTATAATTCTATAAATACATTTTTAAAGAATCCAAAAGTTGAGATAACGGAAAAAGGCGTTACCCGTTATCGCACAAATGCGCAAAATACGATTGGGACAAAACCGCACACATATTTTTAAATACTGGATATCCTATTACCGCACACGTGTATTTTGAATGATTATCGTCGCTTATCGACAATAATCTATAACAGGGGTCTCCAAACTTTTTTATTCAAGGGCCAAAAAAAAAATCAAATGCTCTTAGCGGGCCAAAAGTTTATTAACACGTCATATAATTATTAATTTTTAACTTTATGATAATAATATAGGTACCTATATAAATAATATGTTTACTTTATATTTTTGTATAGAATATTGTTTACTTTACAATATACTTAAATAAAAATAAATAGGTATAAATATAATATATAATATAAATACATTTTTGAAACAATTTTTTTATCTATACAGTATAACTTCCGTTAACGGTCACCTCTATGTAACGGTCAATTTTTTTGGTCCCGTCGAGGGTTATCCTAGTGTTATCCTACCTCTGTAGAACGGGCACCTCTAAATAGCGGTCATTATTTACAGTCCCTTCGGTGACCGTTATATGGAAGTTCTACTGTATTTACCTACCTATGCGGGCCACGGGCCGGTTAAAACTTGTTCGCGGACCGTAGTTTGGAGACCCCTGATCTATAACAACGTTTTTAAGCTTTATCTGTAAAAGATTTTATTCTACAGTGCACAAATGTGCAGTGAGTTTTCAGTCTTTGAAACATCGCAATTTGAATCGATTACCGTATTTACCGGCAAATTTGGTTTCCTATGCTTTTAATGAAATTCTATCTGAAGCTCCAAAACATAAATAAATTCACGCCATTTGCTAATTATGTGCATGAAAATAAATATTGAAGATGAACAATTTCCATCTTCAATGCGGGCTGATTGGCTGAAGAACCTAATGGTACAAAAAGAACGAATCACGGTGCTGAATCATATCATAGTCAACTTGAGTTTGAAATTTGAATTTTATATGCCACATCCATCTGTTTTCTAAGTTGTATCTAAGTATAAAAACTATTTATTAAAATATTGGTACCTAGTAATTATTTTATATTTTTTAAATTGATGCTTCAATAGAACAACAAGTGATTAATGAAGCGCAAATGCGAGAAATTAAAAAGAGGACTGAAGCAAATACAGCGAAAATGTGATCGAGTTCGAGAAGCCAATTTGGTATATCAGTACCTATTATAGCTTTTATTAACAAACTGACTATAATTGAATACATAGAGAAAAACAAGTTTACATTTTAAACCAATAGAGGTTCCTACAATATTCATATTTAAATTATTACATTTTTATTACTATTATTATATTATTACAAATTATGACTATATAGATGCTATTTTTAATTATTTAATTCTATGTACTATTTTTGGGTGCAGTATTGGATTATGCATTTTGTGCGGTAATGGAAAGCGCCGTCGGAAAAGTACCAATCGAAAATTAACAAAAACGATTTATCAGGACAAATAACCTTAGTAAATGTTTTTTTTTAACTTTTTTTATAAAAATCTAGAAATTACTCGTTTACTATAATAACTTATCTACACAAACATCGAGGTCAGTAAAAAGCGTTCGCAGGTCCATATATAGTACATCCGATCGGTCCACCATTTGATAACCCATATGACCCATAAGACCTATACGACATTACGACTACATATTATGTACACAAGGGACTTCATGATTCGTATTACTACATATTCATATCAGAAAGGTATGTAGATATTTACCTAAGTCCAAAATACTATGAGTACATTACTACATTTAATTTAAGTATACATAATATATTGGTTATCTTAAAAGTGTTTGTAACATGTTTACGATATTAGTCGAAATATATTGAAATTGCATTGAGTAAATAATGATAACATACCTTCGTAGCTAAAAGCAAGAATTTTCAAGACCCTTCGATTGAGTAATAGGTACCTATGTAATATGTTAAGAATTACAACAAAATAACAAAATATTTTATTATTTATTTTCCATTCAAATATCCGATTTCGTAAAAATATAGGTATTGGTAGGTAGTAGATACCTACATCAAACTCTCAAAAAAATTATTTCGGCTTGAAGCAAACTATCTATTAAAATTCTATTCAAGCAAAATTTTGTTTCACATTTTTAGGTCTCAACTATTAAATCGTGATTACTATAAGAACAATGTATAAGGCACCTTGTATTAAATTCTTGAGATTTTTAACAAAGAAAGAAAGTTATTGATTAACAGAAATCAAAAAAGTATAAAATTTCAATCGTCATAAATTTGTAGGTCTAAAAAATCAAAAATATTTTTAAAAGTATATAATTTGTAATAAAAATGTTAATATAAATATTTAGTAAAAATTGCAATAATTAACGGTTACTCTATATTTTTAAATAAGGTAAATACAACTAAATAATTGGTTTTGTCAAAACATTTTATTGCGTAAATATTGAAATAGAAAACTGCTTTGAGAGACGGTTATTAAGCAATAAGTTATTGCTCAGTGCCCAGTGCCCACATAAGTCAATGAAACTAAAATACAAAGTCTACTTATTATTACTATTATTATATACACTTTATTAGCACCATCTACAACAAAAAATTAACACAAATTAAAATAGAAATATAATAGTCAATTATAGTACCTATTTTTATGATTAGGTTAAGTTTTATAGATTTAAAAAACTTTCACCATGATGTAACTTTTAAAGATTTTTATTTGGTCTAAAGTTTTAATAAAATTTAGTTTTTGTGTTTCTTAAATATATAAAAGAATAAATTTCATAATTATAGACATTATACATACAATATAAAGGTCTATAATTATTGTGAATATTTTAAAGTAGAAACTATTAAGTATTCATAGAGGTACAGAAATATAATTAAGAGGACGTCGCACCCGCATATGTTGTCTCCGTCCTACACGTGTAGGTACGACATACCAAATTTTAAGCTCAGCAGATCACGTTTAGCACTTTAGTCCCGTTAATTTTAAAATTTGAGTGAATCTTATAAGATAACTTTAAAGATAAGAATATTATCTGGGGCATCTAATCGGCTTTTTGTTATATTTTAATTTTAAATTGAGTTATGAGTATTAAAAGATGTATAAACCATTTAAAAATTTTAAATACTCATAATTCCCTTTAAAATTGAAATATAACAAAAAGCCGATGAGATTCCCTAGATAATATTATTACCTTTAAATTTTATAAGAGGTCAATTGACCTTATTGATTCACTCTTCTGTATTTCAAAAGAGAATCCCCTTTTTACTGTAAATTATTTAGTGTGACGGTTCCCAAACTATGCAACGTAGAGCCCTGGTGTCTTTACAGGCTGCTATAGAATTTTATATGGTCCAAAAATATATTTGAAAACCTGAAGATGGAAACAATTATGATTATGTAAATGAAAATGTATAAATTATGTATAATTTTAATTAAATACATAATATTTTCATATTAACCATTGACCATAACAATTTTAGTTTTTATTTATTTTTTCTATTTCTTATGTTTAATCATGCTATGATTTAGGAAGGGCGCCCTTAGAAAACCTTAGTCCAAAAAGGGCTTCGCGAGTCAAACAATTTTGGGAACTGCTAATTTAGTGAATAATTTTGATGTATGTACTTATTGTACTTGCTTCCTTTATTGACTTCCCTGCAACTTAACAATAATCAACTGCCTTTAATAAATTGCAAAAAGACTATTTTATATTTAATAAAAAATGTATTTATTTATTAAAAAATTATAATCTACAATGTATTAGGTAGGTTCATACTTTTTTTATAATGGTACACATAAAATAGAAAATAATAACTTTATTGTGAAAAAAATTCGGTACTCGTCTAATATGCTACCTACTATAAAATGGTATCTAGCAAAAAACTGTACCTACCGTAGTTATTTTTATTTTATTTCATTTTATTGCGGGAAAGTACATTTGAGTCATTACGATAAATAACATATTATAACAGTTGTACACAATTATAGCGTAGGTAATAGCCATTAAGATAACTGATCCACCAAGACCCATGATAACTTACTGTGTTGTGTCCGGGTATGTGTGTGTGTCCTATTCGTTGCGAGTTTTACTTTTAAAAATAAAACAGAACTAGGAAATAGAACTAGGATTAATTATTTATTCAGATCAATGGCGAGCATATAGTACCTTAAAAGATATCATCATGAAACCGTCAATCATTCCGAGTTTTTTGTTGATCCTACTACAGGTGCACAAACACAAACGATCGAGTGTATATGGAGACATGTCAAAACTAAATACGGAATTAAAACAGATTTGTTAGACTCATGGTGGCGGCTCATTAATACGCAACACAACTTATTAAAAGTTTTCTGGGATGATGTAAAAATAATATATACCTAATGTATACTAAATACTAATATATAATGACGTATAGAAATACTATAAAGTACTTGACAATGAAAATTAATAAATTATTTAGTAATAAATTGTAATTAATATTGTTGTTAATTTGTTATTAATCAATAACCAGTAAACGTTTTTTTGGTAGGTATCATTTTACGGTAGGTAGCATACTACATCAACGAAGTAGCTGTAGGTAGCATACTACACCAACGAAGTAGCGGTAGGTAGCATACTACCACCAACGAAGTAGCGGTAGGTAGCATATTAGACGAGTACCAAAAATTCAATTGACAATTAACATAAATAACAAGTCAAATTAAATAATTTATGAATTATTATTAAAATAATATATACTTTTTTTAATTCATTGATGGAAGCTCCTGGCATATCAATAAGTGACAATAACCCTATCTTTGTTTATAAACTAACTGACTTCTTCAATAAACAGACAAGTTAAACTAGATCCAGATATTTTTTGCTCATCGAAAATCTAAGCCTGTTTTTTAAAATGCTCATTCACGTTTAACTGTGTGTAGAAATATAAGAATAATATGCACAATGTGTTGAACAAACCAGCTTTTGTTATTAGTACAAAAATAATTTTAAATACCCGAGTCATGAATCATAATTCATAATTGATTTGAATATACATTTTCTCATTTATTTATAACTTATGAGCCCAATATTGAAAAGTATCCAAGGGCCTACTGGTAATTACTGAATACCGGATAGCTGGGTGGGCCAGACTGACACAATACTTGGATCGTTTTTTCAAATTATAAAGGTTGATAAATTTGTTACTAAAATTGTTAAGTCGCCTTAGCCCCTCATATTTTAATCCATCATAATTGATCTACTATCCTTAGTACAAGTTAGGTAACTCAAAATCTACCTCATGCTATTGACGAAAAAGAATGCTTGGTGAATCATTCTGTATAATATTGAGATTTAAAAGCAGAATTTAATAGTACGCAATTTATCCCCAAACTATTAAGTATAAGATAAATGTACTATATAGGAATTATAAAAATAAGATAATCATTGTGATAATTGCAGGTCACAGACGAATTCAATAATTATTTCAAACAAACAAAATCAAAATCGTTTTATTTCAAATAAAACAAGGATTCTTAAAAATTATAATAACAACTTTGTTTTTAATAAAATAAACATTAAATAAAAACGCCAGAATCAAAAACTCAAATCAATTAATAATTTGTATTATCAGTGATTATAAACAGTATTTCATTACCGACATAGTATTAGGCATTCGAAATATATTTTAAGGAATGTGTTGCAGACAAATATAAGTATGTTATACACAAGTAAAATATATAAACACAATACACAACTAATGTAATTCAACTTTAACTTTTTTTAAAACATACTTCATAGTTCATAATTGTTTTTTTGAAATTACATTTTAGAAAATTGATTTTTTGAAGAGCACATAATATTATATCTGTGTATCTTTAACAACACATTTGAAATATAATTTTATTGAACTCTTTCGAGTCACTTGTTCATTTATGTATACCAGATTCTTTATCTGTCGGTGATAAGACAAATTGGTCCCTAATACATATTTCATGAAATATAAATAACAAAAAAAAATATATGAAACAGATAATAAGTAATTTATAACTGTTACAAATAATAGGGTGAATACTTAAATAATAATTACTGTGACAATTGAGCAACAAATTATAACTGACATTTTTTTGACACTAAGTTCTAAATTTTGGCACCAATTCAATAAAAAAAATCTAATTTATATATATATTTTTTTTAAAAAATTATAATTAACAATTTTTGGTATTTGATATATAGTATATACTAATTACAATTATGTTCTTAACATTAACAATTTTTAATAGTTAATTACATATACAAAACAAAAGTTTAAATACATAATTTTATTAAAAACATGTTTTATCAATGACACAGATTTTAGTAAATTAGGCATCTCACTAAATAAAAAATAACCATTTTCAACAAAATTCTGGTTTATAGCACAAACATTTAAACACAGAAAATTCTTCAGAATTTACATTAATTGAAGTAAATAGTAAATACAATGTTCAAACATACATGTAGAAAACAAAGTATCCTAGTTTCAACTATTAAATTAGATATGCCTTATTATTACAACTTAAAACTTGAAACGCACCAATTTAATGATTTTTAACTAAATGAAGTATTTTAATAGATCATTATACAACATGTAAATTTGTATAGTTAATTTTAAATAACCACCATAAAAGAAAAATATTGAATTTATGAGAAATATCTAACTTAAAATAATATTAAGAGTATACGAATAAAACAAAAACAATTTATAACTTACGTTGAAACATTCAACTCAATTTAAGTACATCTCATGAGATCTTCTATTGACATCAACTTCAAACATTAAATTTTTTTTTATTATTATTTAGATACTTTGTTATAATGATTATAAGTCTCAACAATACATTTAAATTGTAAAATTAATACTCATATTAGGAACAAGTATGCAACAGAAAAGCAAGGATTAAAACAAATTTAATACAAATTATCAATATAAATTTAAGAACAATATAAATTATTGGTTAATTTAATTTTGTTTAATTTATACATGAATGTTTGTAAACCATAATATAAGGACATATTATGACCTGATATTATTTGTATTAAATTTGTAAAAAATTCATTACAATATCAAAAGCTTTTTTATTCAAACCTTATATTATTCCAAGTTAAGGAAAATCAACAGTGACATTTTAGAAATTTAAAATAAAAAACATAAATTAACTTATTTGTGGCAGATTGGTGGTGCATAATTACTAGGTTAAATTTATTTAATCATCTGCTATTGAGTTAAGCTATTAAGTTAGTTTCTGCTATTAAGTTTTACAATCATACAATCATATTTATAGAACATTTACCTCCAAAAGGTATGTTAAAATAGTTAAAGGTAAGCACAGTGATAACAATTAAAATTGTAGTAATTAGTCTTTAATCTTTGCTTTTCAGAATGTATTCAAAATTATATTAGCATACATAAAAATAAAATCAAGAAAAAGACTGATTTGTAAACAGATTTAAAGAAATTATATTGAAATTTAGGATACTTTTATGGATGTTAGGATACAATGAATGGTTACGATAATTTCTAAAACTAAAGAAGTTTACCACAGCTGATTATTTAGTTCTCTTGGTTTTATGGCTTTAATTGTTGGGTTATAAAAAAATGATATCAGGAATTATTAAAACAATTTGTGATATAATTTTATCTAAGTATTTGAGTTTTATCAATAACATTTGAACTATGATTTACAACATGGACCTCATACTACTAGACAAGCAATGCATGTGGAAAGCGTAACAACATAGAGGACACTATTTTATTACTAGATTACTCAATATGATGGTAGTGCGAGGTAGTAGATATTTATATTATTGTATTTTGTCGTTAAATGCGGGATGTTGTTACGCCACTCGTAATGCTTTTGGTAAACAAAGTTCTTGCCTAGTAGTATAAGGTCTATGATTTTCAATTACATGTGGGATAATAAGCTGAAGCCAGAAAAATGTTCATATAGAAGGTAATACAAAACAAAAGTTTACTTTGAGGTACATATTTTCTTGGAATGCAAACAATTTAATAATCAAAATGAAATACATTTTATTTGCTTAAACTGAAAAACAAAAATTATCACTAAAACGTTTACCTACATAACACATTATTTAGCTTTGCTAGAGATGTTAAATATTAAAATATTTCAAGTGATTTAAACTTATTATTTTGGATAGGAATATAATATTAATTAATTAAAGAAATAGCTAATACCTACTATTGGCGCATTTGAGTAATGGTGAAATGCTGTCCCATCTTTGGACATAGTTTATACAAATTCACCAGTTTTCATGAGATTAAAATTAAACTTATAAAATTCAATTGGCTTTTTTATTTATATTACATATAAATATTTAATCGATAACATTTGAAAATTTGGGGTTGAAGAACAGAAATTATTGTTTAAAGTTTGTCAAACTACACTCTAATAATAATTTAAAATCATGAAAACCTTACTATTTTGTTTTACGCTGCCGTCACTATGTTTATTCGAACCAATGATTTCATGATGTATCTTTTATATTCACTTCTTTTCACAAATATTTATGTACTTCATCAAAATAAATTTTTTATTTTTAAGCTATAAGTAAACAGAATCTATGTATTGTTAATACTATTTTTATTTTATTATTTAATAGGTACACATGGTTTTAACATTTTTAAAATTATTAAGGGATATTAATAATTAAAATTAAATAAGATATAACAATACATTAGTAATTATATATGTACATTTTACAAATTATATGGTTATTTAAAATGTATGTAATTAATTAGTATATCATTATAAATGAAAATTATACTATATAATATATTGTATTAGTATACATCAATGTCTATAAATATATCACTTGAAACGTTTTATATTAAACACCCCTTAAAGATAATTTGTAGCGCTTCACAGTTCACACTATATAATTAGGTACCTAAGTATCTAAAATAAAATTATATTATAATTTATACATACACATTGTTTTATAACTCTCAATTTTAATATCAGCCTTATTTAAAAATACCTACTCATATAACTTCCTAAAATAAAAATAAAATAATAACAAATAACTTGTTTACAGGCTACTTTATCACAATTCATTATTCAATCTTCTAAAAAATTATTATGTATTACTCATATTTGTTTAGTTATTATTTATTACCAACATTTTCGTCAAGCCCAAGGTTGGTTGAAGATGAAACATCAGTATCATTTGATTGTAAAAGAGTTTTCCAAAATGTTCTCATTGACTGATCTGCTTTAGTTAGTAAGCAAAATAAAAACTTGCGACTAATATTTTTATCGCCCAGCACATCAGATTCATCAACTGCTAATGTTCCTAAATCTGTTTGAGTTATATTTTGTTTATCAGCTATTGTACCAGTTATGTGAACATCGTCAATCCAAAAATATGGAGACACTTGTGCTTCTGTGTATAGTTTATAAATTACATCTGGCGAATACACTATCGCCCAGCCTCTACAATAAATTGGATACCAACGATTTGGATATTCTGAATATGAAACTCTCCATTTAGATCGATATGAACGTTTCACCATACTTGAAAACATGAGTTGGCACATAAGCAAATTTCGTGCTCCTAAAGGTGATAATCTATGATTGAGTATTTCCAATAAATATGGTGCATTAACCAATGTATCATCATCAGTTTTGAGCAAATACCTGGCACAAGGACAATAGTACAAAGTCCATTTTAGTACCATCACATGTTTATAAGTTAAATTACGGTAACAATCTATAAAATCGCCTTGGATAATATCACTGTACATTTTATTTTCTAAGACAACATCGCTTTGAGTAATGTTTGAATCTGGGAGACCCATAAAAAATAATGTTGGTATCATCTTTGCCCATGTCTCTCTTATAGCCTGACGTTTAGCATAATGTCCAGGAGCAGTATGAACTAAAGCCATTATCAATTTAGTGTTGTTGTTGCATACCTTTTGGTTTATATTGAAATTGAAAGATGGCAAATCGATTAAAGAGTGAAGGTCCGTATCGGCCAAAGAATGTAACTCGAATGGTTTTGAGGTAACATTTTCTATGGTAAGTATACGATATTCGACATGGCCTACATGTGATTCGTCGACATTGGCTATCTTGCTCCATGCTGACCACAAACAAAATGTGATTAATGTAAGGCTGCCAAGCGATAAAATTAAAGAATACAATCGTCCTATCATGGCATTTCTTATAACTGTTGGCTGTTCTGAAACATAAAATATTTTCATATTAATATTAATTAATATTTAATCTAACAATTAAATTTTAATTAAAATATATAAACATTTACAAAAAACGGATTATACAGATGAAAAGAGAACCAAAGTAATGTAGGTAGGTACATAGTATTCATAGTAAGTCAATAGCAACATTCATTTAAATGGTGAGATACTTCCACTATTCTCCAAAATATTTATATATTAAAAATACCTAAAATATGCCTTAAATAAAAATTAATTCATTTTAAAAAAATGACTGTAGAAAGCAAACGTTACTAAAAAAAGCCCAGGTACCTGCTTTGCTATATAGTAGGTAGGTAACTTTGAGAGTACCTTGGTCATTGAGAGGTCATGTATGTGTTCAATTTTAACTCAATTACTGCATACAAAAATTAATCTCAGTAGATTGTCTGCCTATATTACTGAGTAAATCTTATTACATAGGTATATATATTTTTGTTTGTGATGAGTAGATTTAATTAATATAATAGTATATATTTATATTAAATATTATTGTTATTAACTTTTGAGTTAATACCAATACTTAACATAGAATTGAATGAATAGATTTGAGATATAAATAGGTAATTAATCTTAATATTTTGAAAATATCATAGTGTATAGTAAATTATAAGACATGTAAATGTTTCAAGTCACGGTGAATAGTATTTTTTGAATTAGGTACATCCATATAACTAAAATTGTTATATATAGTTTAAACATTCAGATTTGTATTTAAATCTTGCATTCAATTTTCAAACCTTAGGTGTTAAAATTTAAAATTTTAAGAATTTTATCTACAAAATAACTAGTTAATTTTCAGTATTTTGATCATATTTGTGAAAAACTTTAAAAAAAAGTTCTAGCATGCATTTTGATATATTTACAAGAGTTGTTCAACTTATCAGTTGAATGATTTATCACATATAATAAATGTTTACTAAAAACAAAAATGTTATACAAAAATCAAAAAAAAATAAATAAGTGTCAACAATCACAAACGGGTGTTTATAATAGCACAAAAAGAATCAAAATACTTTGAAACTTAAATCCTATTTTGTAAATGCTAATAAATTTCTATTTTTTTTTTCTATTAATTCCTGTTTTTAATTTTTTTTTTTTTGTTTTACTCTATATCCATCGAAAGTAACAACTAGATATAGATATAGGTAGTAGTATTTGCTCCCAGAAACCAACCACACTCAAAGATAAAATTCTAATAAAAAAAAAAAAACATAAAACCATTACATTCCACAGCTTTGCCCAGAATTTAAAATGCCAAGTTAATTATTTTTTATTCATTTTTTTAAAATCATAAAATTTTTGTTTAATATTAGGGTCAACTATATTACTACTGCAAATAAATTATTATACTTACATCACTCAGTTATAATTCCTCAATAGGTAGTCTTCAGAAAGTTATATTAATAGTATTATTGATCTAGGACCTAAAAAAAAAAAAGCAGAAATTAGAAATTAGAAAAAAAAGGAAGGAGCAAGTTTGTTGGTAAATATAGTAGATAATACATGTTGTCTTGTTATATATATTATTCTTCAAACAAACAATAATAGAGAAAAGTAAAATTATTTCAGACTATGAAACCAGTATCAAAATAATAATCAAAACACAATGCTATTTAATACTGATTATATCCTTATTTTTTGTAGGTACTGTTTTGTGATGGTACATGAGCATGATTTATGTCATGGTTAGTGTCATTGAATAGTTTTCAGAATGACTACTGTTCCATATCTAGTTTTAAATTACTTTCACCAACTAACTTCTTTAAGCCTACTTAATTTAATTCATCACAACTAATACTTTTAACTTGGCCAGACTACTATTTAATATATTTTTTTTTTTAATAATATAATGTTCTGCTTCAATGAGCCAATGTATATTCTATGTGAATACCTACATATTATAAATACTTTTTTAAAAATGTATTTTAAACCTAAACTCTATAAGTACTCTCTCAAATTGTTTAAAATATTTTCAAATTAAATTTCATACCTATGTATGATGATAGATCATTAATTTTTATATTTGCAAACTGGTGGATTTATGAATATGGTATTCATCATTTCTGTAATAAGTGGTTTAATTTGTTTGGTAAATAATACAATATTTTAATTAATGTATTAACTAAATAAATAAATAAAGGAATCTATTTTATAATACCTCATGTTCATTGTCCTTATCAAATAATTTGAAACCAAATTAATATTAAGTAGGTTATTACATTTATTTACAAATCTTAGGTATCACTGTATATTAATGTTGTATAAACAACATATTAAAACTATCTAAATTACCTGGTATTTAAATAAAACATAATTTATAAAATAACTTATTCAGAAATGTTTGTCAGTTATAACTATCATTGTGATGCGGTAATCAATTAAAATATACCATTGCATGACCCTGATGACTATAAACAATTTTATGATAAATCAACTATGTTATAGAATTCTAATTAGGTAGAAATGGATATAAATAATTGATGACCATAATGTAAATAGAGGGAGTAGGTACCACCTCCTCCAACAGAATTTAATTAGCAATAGCCAAAAAGTATGTCCTAGAAATCAACGTGAATAAAATTATTTATAACCAAGGTATAATGTAAATGATTATCTTAATATTAACAGAACACTTGTTCTATGTATCTCATCTATACATGACACAAATTTAGATAAAAAATGAAAATGTCAAAGTTATAAAATAAATGGTTAATTCAAGCAAAAAGAATTACAGATTTAAATACATTTGTGTAATTGAATCTACTCTAACGTGTTGAGGTAGCTCATAATTGTTTCTAAAATAAAAATCACAAGTAAATATTACATAGAGATGTGTTGAAACTTACTTAGTACCTACCAAAATAATTTACCAAAGTACTGCAATATAAATTTATAAGGAGAATTCAAAAACAAACTTTGTTTTGTATTATGAAAGCAAGAAAGAAAGACATTTCTATGCACACACTTAATAGAATCATTAAATTCTTAAAACCTATTAATGTTCTACAGTTATTATTAATATAGCCATTACACTTAATATATTGCCATACCTGTCAACATGTAGTTTTTAAAATAAGGCAATAGTCAATTTACAATTCAAAAACTGACATTTTAAAATCGATTGAAATAGGTAGGTATTATCGAGGGTATTATCATTATTTATACTTAAACACAATAATTTATGCACTAAAGAATAGGGTTGAAATAATGTCTATATGATGTCGCCATAAAGTCCTTTGCAATATTGATGACTTAGTTTTCTAAGCAGCTATACCCATGATTATTTTGTTTCAAGGACAAAATACAAGGATATCAGAATTTATAATTTATACCAACAGACACATAATATATAAGTAGGTAGATATATTAATATTTTAATTATTACCTATATAATAACTTAAAATACTAACATACAGTATGTCTCTGACTAAAACAAACATTTAAAACATTATTATATTAAAATGTACCCAGTATAAAAATACCAACAAATTAAAATTAAACATTTATACATTAAATATAACATACGATTCAAAAATCTAAAACTGCCCACTTCATAAAGCAACATTGTAATATATTAATAAAATAAATTAAGGTTTAGTTTTAGTTTTAAGAAGATAACCAATTTACGAGCCATTTTATTAACTGTATACTGCGCCTAGGTACTAGATAACATTTTATTTGTATAATATATTGAGTTTGGCTACAAGTAGGTATCATTAATAAATAGTGACAAGGAATCTAAAAAGTTTGAAAAATAAATATATATATGTTATACATTATGGTTTTAATGATCTTAATATTTAATAAATATATACAACTGTAGGTTTAATATTTGTATATACCATATCATATTTTAATAATTAAGTAGGTACCTAATAAGTAATAATTACTATCACTAAGGTTCATATTTTTATTCTAAAAAAAGCGAAATATGATGCTAAAATGCTCTAAAAACCTATACAAAATTATAAAAATATGCTTTAAGCACATTAATTATTTTTAACAAGATACCTACAAGAAAAAGTAAATTATTATATGGCAAAATATTTTGCATAAATAGAATAAAACACTAATTCTATCCTGTAAGAAAAACTCATTAGTTTGACTCTAGTTGCAAATAACATTTTTATAAAATTAATGTATAAATTGGTAACAATATTGCTAAAACAAATAAAATATATATGAATTTTTAAATATGCTTTTATAAATTTTCTCTATAACAAAAAAAGTGACTATCTGTCCATGGTAATAGGTAGGCTTTTTCAACACTTCTCATGGTGAGCAAATTTACTTATCAATAAAAAATATTAATGATATGCCTAAATAATTTCATTTTTAATACCAGTTACAAATAAGTACCTAATGAAGAATACCATAAATTTAAAAAAAAAAATTTTATTTTATACCTAGGACATAGTCTTCTAGGAATATTATAAGGGAAATATACAGAGGATAGTCATTTGATTAAAGGATTGGTATGAGTGTTTAAAATAAAATTGTAATTAAATAAAATTTAGTGCAATGAGATTTGGCTAGATTGGTAAGTGTAAGTAGTTTTGGAATGCTTAGGTCTTTAAAAATATTAAAATTTAAAGTTAAGCACTCAAAAATATACCTAGGTATGAAATTAATAATATGCACATATATTTTTATATAATTATGTAAAGGTATAATAGAGTTATGTTCTAAATTTTGTATTGAAGAAAACCCTTAAAAGCCTAATGAATATTGCACCTGTAACCTACACTTGGATATTAATTGCCAATCAAGTTTCTAAAATCAAAAGACTAGTTGTTTATGATAAGCCAACAAAGAAAACAATAACAAAACTTGATAACATTTAGTTGACATATCTAAATTCTATAAAACAAATAATAATACTCAATAATGTCTTTCATAATAAAATAAAAATCATCTACTATAATAATATAATTGGCATTATAAAATTAGGAAATCTAAGTAGTATATTGTGATGAATGGGTCTTCTATCAAATTATATAACTAACTAATCTCGCGAAAAAAACATTAACTTTCTAAGTGAAAATGAACACTTATTACAGTTAAATTGGGTTACTCTGTGCTCCGCTGAATAGCTAGCTAGATGCCAAAAAGTTAAAATTAACTACAAATTATTCAACTTTGCTGAGTGTTTTCACGGTGAAGGTTAGCAACGAAAAATCAGGAATTCTACATTGTTGCTTTTCGACCGAAAGAGCCACGATAGAGAATTGGGACGAGATTTTGGATTAAATCGATCATCATAGCATTAAGAAAGATGCGTTAAAATAAACGAAAAACGTAACGAAAAAGTGGTTACTCGATGTGAAGCAGCGATGGTACAGACAACCGATGTCTTCCGGTCTTCCAGACTGTGGTCAGACCGGAAATGACATGTTTTCGCGGGTCTGCGAGATTTCTACTCTGGGGGGAGGGTTCGTGTGACGCACAACCGAGGACTTCCGGAATCATCATGTCCTTCGATATACTCGTCCTCGGCGCACACCTATAACGACTTAACAATAATTATCGAAAACAACTTTTAATAGATAAAAACACCTACGGAAATAATCCGCGCGAAAGCGACTACAATACGGGGGGTAGGGGGTGGGGGTCGAAATAGTCAAGTCCTACGTGGCGTCGACCGGCGTATGTCACTACGTCGTCCGCAGCACTACTTACCGTCCGAGGACTAGTGGTGGTGGTCATGGTGATATTGGACACGGCGACGACGATTCGGTGCACGGCGCGTCGGTTAATTATTTTTTCGCACACGTCTTGTCGTCAACCGGCCCCGATGTCGCGATGCACGTACCCGCAAGCCCTTCGCCCGCCACGCAACGGAACAAACTACTGCAGCGGGTCTGCGGCACACGCGAACGAATAGAGCTGCACCGGCGTCGCACCACGGTCTACGACTAGTGAGCAGTGACTACGGACGCGTCAGTGGCGACGACGACGACGATAGTGACGACGTCGGCGGCGGTGGTGGTGGTGGTAACGGCCGTCGTCGGCGTGCGGTAATATAATATTTAGAGGCGGTCGGCGGCGATGCTAAACGGCCGCAGATCAAACGATCGGCGATGCGGTGAATACGACGACTGCCGAGATGATAACGATGACGTTCGACGGGATATCGAGACATTTCCTGCTGGATTAACCGATGATGCGAACGGCCGTTTTTTCGAACCGGACTATTTTTAACCGACAGCATTGATTCCGGTTCATATTTCGATAACGGCAACGGATGAGCGATGTCGATAATAACTAATAAGAATTAGGAACCGACAATGGAAATAATAAACTGCCAATGCCGCCCGAGCATAACGATAACCCGTCACGGAGTATCGCAATGCGATGCGGGGCGGGGTGGTACCGACGGCTCGGTGCGCAGTCTGTGGAGGGGATGGTTTGTAGTTTCGTCGGTGGTGTGGTGGCGGTGGTGGCCGGTGGGTGGCGCGAGTTGGTATTCGCCATTCGGTAACCGGTGTCGCCGGGTCGGTGTGAGCGTGTGTACCGGTACGGAAGTGGTCGCGGTACTGGTACGGTGCGGTGTCTGTCGTCCGTGTAATTTCGCGGTGGCGCGGTCAAGGCACGACGGCCGGACGAGTTCAAATCGCGCGCGTCACTATCGCCAACCGACGGTCGAAACTACTTCCCGTCCGACAGCAGTCAGTGTTGCCACCACTCAAGGCATTTGTAGTGACACATTTTCCCGCCCTTGCCAAATTTATCTATGTTAAAATATATCTACTCAATAATTTCCTTCGCAATTAATACCTATTTAATCATGTTTATTTTGGATTTTCCGCTTCAATATAAGATATTTGAAATTGTTGTTAAAACATAAACGATCAACAACAAAATTTTTGTATAAAATGACGCTATTAATATCACTGTCTAATAATAAAAATAATAATAACTAATAACTAATAAGTAATGTTAAAACAATTATTATTATAATGACAATATCTTATAAAACCCATTGCAATATTATTTACACAAAAAGACAAAATTAGAAATTAGAGAAAAAATGTAATTTTAAATTTTGAAAAAATATAAACTGAGACATTTTTACATTAAAAAATGTACCGGATGATAATATCTTACTACGTTGAAAACTGCTGTTGTGTGGGTGGGGGTAATTTACTATTTATCATAAAAAATAAAAATGAAGGTTCTGATGGACTTGAAACCGGCAATTGCAATAAACCAGTAGCGGATCCAGAAGTCACCCAAGAGGGGACGAATTTTCAAAAATTAAATTGTATTTTTGTTTAGCCAAATATTATAATAAAAAATAATGTTAAAAATATAGAGAAAGCCCCCTTCGCCCCCCCACACTTGTATTAAACATGAATTTAACAAATAATAGTGGAGAGCCGGAGAGGGGTATACAAATTTTGAAATTGTGTAATATTTGAAGGTGTTTTTTAAGCTAAATTTCAAAAATGTGGATGCCAGGGTGACGGATCTTACAATTATTTATTCTAATAATTATTGACGACAGCTATTTTGTAAATAATTGTCGTCTGTCGAAATCCTCAAATAATGCTTTACTGATATTTGAAATTAGCAAAAACTATGTAAAAAATACTGAATTTGAGTTGATAAAATTTACAATCAAAAAACAAAATTTTAATTTGTCTAAAATAATCTTTTGAATAGGTATTTGAGTATCAATTAAATACAATAAGTGGCGTAGCTATCATGTTATCATATGGCATAAGTGGGGCAGTGCCCCGGGGCCACACAATATTATACGTGTACGGACGTACGGTGTACCTACATTTTGAATTTTCACAAAGGTATAAATAATATTATTTAGGCGCGAGTGAGGTGAGTTTATTTACTGCCTGCGGGGCCCTTTTCCATCTATGGATATCTAATATCTATAGACAACTTTATCTACAAAAAAGTATTTTTTGCAACACTGAATACTCCATTACTGATGGTGTTTATTTTTTCTCTAAGTAGAAGTCATGTGTTGTACCTTTTAAGTGATCCTGAAAATTTTAATTTAGTTAATATTATTATTATTATTAGATTCTGAGTGGCTTCGATGAATATAGGTACATTGATTTTACAATCATTTGTGATTTCATTTTGGTGGGAAATGTTAGGTATGTGTAAACTGTTTGTATAGTAGATAAAATACATAGATTTTAAACACTGGGTGTAGTTTCTGCCTTGTAGCAAATTAAATCTAATTGGTAGGTATTATACGCAGAAAAAAAAAAATTCGAAAAAACTGGAATTTTTGCTCAAAATTAGTTTTCGACAAAATAGATTGTATTTTTTTGATGTAACTCAATAACAATAATAACCATCGATAAATGAAATTATCACAAATGTTTATATTACCACTTTCTATACATAGTATATTTTGAGTTTTTTTAAATATTTGACATTTTAGTTTTTTTTTATATAAATATCGATAAGAAAATATTCGCTATAGGTAAAAAAGATTGAAAAATACAAGGTTAAATACAAGGTTAATCATAAATTGTTATTTCAATCGTTTAAAAATATAGACACATGGGCACTTTTTTTTTTATAAGCCTTTGAACTAGTTTGAAGTCCCAATTTTAACAAAATTTAAAAAAACAAAGATTTTGGAACAGAACTAATTTGTATTAAATAATGAATAAAATCTTCAACTTGTATGGGTGACATTTGAACATTTAAAACAAGGCTCCTCATAACTCTGTCATATATTTGTATTACTATTTACTGGAACCAAATACTTAATTAAACATTAATATTATACTACGCATTAATACATACAAAATGTTCTCCAAAAATGAATTCAAGAATCAACCTTATCAACCAGCTATACCATAATAGTAGTATAATACTATATAATACTATTGGTTAATGGTTATAAGTACTTGTACTAGTATTTATAATCAATGATAATACAGAATACTTATAGTAAAATAAAATAAAAATTACTAAAGACAATATAAATATAATATAAAATATCCCACGGCTAACATAATAAAATATACTTGGTAATATTGATTGACAGGCTGTCGCCGTTCAGAATCATCTTTCGAATACGAACAATGATGTATTGATATATCATTCAATTTAAACGTTTAATTCATCCATTATTACAGTGACCCACTCAACACACTCAACACCCACCAACCAGCGGAGCGGTAATTTGCCCACATTTTTTTTTTTTTTGTTGCATTTTTGAACAAATTTTACTTATTGTTAGGTACCTATATGGGATTTTCTGATATTTTTAGAGTGTTTTTAACTTGTTGAGTAAAAAAATTGACTAGGTGGTAAGTACCTACATTTATATTGTCAGGCACGGCGCCAAGGGGGGGCAAGGTGGGGCTCTAGCCCCCCCAGAAAACAGATCAGCCCCCTCACCAGCCCCCCCACTGAAAAATATGTACGATATAATTAATGTTTGTTGTATACAGTTAAAAATATTTTTAGTTGACTTATTATTTTAAATATGTTTATGTTTGATTAACACAATACTATTGTGTAAGGAGTTGGTATTCGTACCTACCTACTTATATTAGTTTAGTAATTAGCATGACAAATTTCTTATTTCAAATAATTAAATAATTTATTCAATTTTCTTATTTTGTTATTTTAGATTCTGAGTGAAACGATGAATGTAATGATTTTACAATGATGTGTGTTTTTTTTTTATTTTTTTTGTATCTGTGTACACGATAAGTAGTCGAAATAATGCTTCGATTTTTGACTTCAGTATCTTGTTCGATTGGAAAGTGAATATCGTTGGTGCATTGGGGAGGTCAAAATTTAAAATTCCCAGTACTTTTCAAAAGCGCCAAGAAAAACAAAAGAAAAATTAAGGAAAAACGGGAATTTTTACGCAAAATCGATTTTTCAGAAAAATGAAATTTTCACTGGTTGTTTATATTTGCATTTTCTATACACGATAACATTTTCAAAATATTTTGATTTATTTTGAACTGTTTAGGGACATTTTCATTTTTCATTTTTTTTTAGTTTTTTTTCTAGAAATATCAATAAAATTTTATTTGTTGGTTAAAAAAACTTGAAAATTTAATAGAAGGCTCCTAGTATATTGTTTCAAAGGCAGATGAAAAATATTAAAAATCGTTAGTCACAGTTTTTTTTATAAGCATTTAAAGTTCAAAAATTGACAAAATATGGAAAAATCACGAAAATTAGCAAATTATTTTGAGGTAAGAATTCGTAAAAATTTTTCTTTTTGAATCTAAGATTTGAAAATGTAATACAAGATTACTCATAAGTTTGTCTACCTTTATCAATAAAAAAATCTCTACCGGACAGTCAAATTAAATTTTTATGAGCGTTTGAAATTCAAATTTTTACAACATTGGATGTTCACTCGATTTCTCATGTAGCGATTTCCTTATTTTGTTGTTATTCATAAACGAATAACTATAGATACATGAAAATTTCACTGAATGTTTATATTAGCATTTCCTATACACCATACAATTTTGAAAATATTTTGACTCTTTTTGAGTTGTTTATGGATATTTTCATTTTTCAATTTTTTTAGTTTTTTTTTCTATGAATATCAATAAAGTTTTATCTGTTGGCCAAAAAGTGTAAAAATGTAATACAAGGCTCCTGATATATTGTTACAATATCAGTTGAAAAATATTAAAAATACATAGGCACAATTTTTTTTATAAGCATTTAAACATCGAATTTTGACAGAATTTTTCAAAATCTCGAAAATGATTAATCATCGTAATTAATAAATTATAAAATGTTCAGTTTTTATAGCTAAGGATTGAAAATGAAAAACAAGATTCCACGTAAGTAATTAATTCTCTTACCGAAAAATCTAAAAAATATACAATCACTGTTTATTTTTATAGTCATTTTATGTTCAAATTTGGACGAAATTACATATTAAAAAACCTAGTTATTTTGTTGTGATTATATAATATTATTCGTGGGTACCTACTTGAAACTTCTAAAGTGTACTATTATATACCTATGATAGTATCAGGGTTTGTTATTGATGTTGATGTATAACATGTTATAAGTACCTAATGGATATTGTGATAATGTGATATGATTAATTTGGAATTTATTATAGGTCAATTTTTTTTTAATACCATAGATTTGTATATAATTTATCTTAAACCTAGACTGACATACCGTCTTCGCTCAGAATCGTTTTTCTTATACAATGATATTATATCATTGAATTCAAATTTAATAGCATCCATTATACAGTGACCAACTTGTAACCTACTGTACAGCAGAGCGACATCCACTTACCCACCTTTTTATAATCTTATTTGTCATGGTAATTAGTTCACATATTACTTGATAATTAATAAAAAAAGATTTCTTAAAGTATCTATGTTTTAATGTATATATATGAACTATTTTAACCTCCAAAATTTAACAAAAAATATAAAGTAGGTACTTCAATAGTCAATACATACACTACTATGCAAATACCAATTTAAAAATGTATTGAATTAAAAATTTAAAATGTACTAGTTAAATATAAGGTAGGTAATCAAAAGTTTTTATTTAAAACAAATTGTATTCCTACTGATATCAGTGCAATTGTATACATTTTTGTTAACTTTTTCAATATTAAAAGATTTTCAATCATTTACTGTATGGTGCATAAACAGATATTCTATAAAAATCAATATTTAGCTCATAAAGAAATTATTATTTTTGTATATCATATTATCATTATGAATATAGTTGTTGAAGGTCTTAGGTCTGTGATTAAACATTTTCTTACATATTACATAAGGTACAAAAAAAATATTTGATATTATTCTTAAAACATTTTTAACTATTCAAAAGTTTGTAAATATTATATGTTTAGACGTTTAGAGCATACAATATAAAACGATTAAAACGTATATGTACTATATAGCTAATAGCTATATTATGTTATATGATACGAAAATATTTATATTTCATTTAAATAACCTCAGCATTTGTTGAAACAATTTTAGCCCATGTAAAAAAAATATTTGCCCCACTCTGCCCCCCCTGGAAAAAAATTCTAGTGCCGTGCCTGTATATTGTTATGATTAAAAATTTAAAACGATTGTATTGGTTTATTAGTGGCTAGATTGTGTTACAATATTATTGTTTATGTAATTGTGAATAATCAATAATCAATATAAATTAAATAACAAATAATATTATAATATTATATATATCCTTCAAGAACCCTTCAGACTTTTCTAAAACACAAATTGAGGTTCACTAAAATGTTTCGATAAGTACCTACCACAGATTTCAATCCATTATAATATATCTTAGTCCAATAGGCAATAGTCCATATAATTCTTAATTATTTTAAAAGCAAATTAGGAAATGACAAAGGTTATACTTTTCAAACACAATACCTATTACGTGATTTTTTAGAACAAACACTTCGTTATGTTAGTTTATTTGTTCGGGTTTCTGGGAATTTCCATTCAAAACTAAATATTGATAAATGATAAATAAACAAAGCAGAAAAACATAAGTACACAAACATGAAACAGAAACACCGACCATTTTTAAAAAAATTAAGATTTTAATATACCCACCTGCATTGTCACACAAGTGACGCAATATTATTTTGAGTATTTAGTGTAATATATAGTTATAGTATATAAGTACAATATACTTATACTATATTTCTATATACCTAGCATAATAGACGTGTGCAAGGCAGAAGGTTCAAGATAAAATAGACCTAAATCCATTTTAAAATTTTTTTTTACTTTTACTTTTAGTTTTTAAAAATTATTATACCTACCTAGTTTACAACAAATAGGTCCTTAATACAATTACAAATTATATTATTATATAGTCACTTTATTAATACAGCATACCGCTATGTATAATAGTTCAATTAATAATATTTTCAAAATTAATATGGCCGAATGTAAAACAATGGGCGATTTTATTCTGTATGCTGCATCTGTAATTAAAGTTGTTTAGTCCCAGTATAAGAACAACTTTTGTGGAAATTTGTGTTAAATTTTTAAGTTTTTGACTGAGCATAAAAATTTGGCCAGCATCTACCTAGATAAATAGATAACCATTAACCACAATGAAAAATTAAAACAAATAGCACCTATAGGTATAATATATATATTATTCAATACCCTTGTAAGAAGGATCGCAGGAACTATATAGTCACTAGGAATTATTAGATTGTACATCTTACAATCTTCAATATATATAATATGTTCCTTATTTGGTGAATATCATAGGCGCAACTAAGGTAAAAATTCTGGGGGGGCTATAGTCCCGAACAAATTTCTTTGCTTCCGTTAGAAATGTTATATTATATTACCCATTTAGTTATAATCAATAAATAAATACAAATAATTGTTATAATAATTGTTATATTAGCATTCTACATTCGTCGGTTTTTTATTTTATTATATTTTTCCAGTATGTCATAATTATTGATATTATTGGACATATCTCTCTCAATATTTAAAATGGCTAAATTTGAAAATCTATCTTGCTCCATTGATGTTCCCAACCAATTTTTTACGCGTCTCATACATGAGAAGGATCGTTCACATGTTGCCGAATTATCTGTATGGTTAGAGCTACTTGAAACAGCTTGTATATGTTTGGAAATGTATTCTTCTTCACAATTTCTTTGATGGTGTCTAATTCAAAATAATTATTTAAATTAAATGCAAAATTTTTAGCAACGAGCATCTCCGCCTTTAAATCATCTTGTTTGACATTTAAAATTGACTAAAAATCATAAAATGTTCAATTAATATGAATTTGTATGTATTAAAAAAATATTTTTAAGTTTTCACAATTTTCCTGATATTGATTTATAAAATATTCACTGTTTTTTTAAATCCATTTTGAGAAAACTATCTATTGAAGTGACTAATAATAAGCTTTCGGTTGAAAATCTGCTTTTAAGATTAATAATTAATGTGTCGATAATTCTGTAGTAAGCCACTCTTCGCCAGTACTCTTCTTCTGTTCCGATGTTACACTCTCCTTCATTTTCTTCTCCAGTTTTCTCTAACACCACAAAGTTCTCATATCTATTTGGCTGTTTTCTTGTACGTTTAAATTGAAGACACATGAAAAAAACTGGGGGGGCTATTTGGAAAACTGGGTGGACTTAGCCCCCTCTAGCCCCCCCCTAGTTGCGCCTATGGTGAATATATAATAAAGTTGCCAAATATAATAATATGAATTATGAATTCTATAGTTTCTATAGTTAAAAAAAGAAAACGATATGGATAAATGGGAGGAGAAAATTGGAAAATCCCCCACCCTCTCAACACTTTTTCCTTAGGTAGTAAACTATTTAACAATAAGAAACAATGAATATAATTTGAATTGATTCAAAATTCATATCAAAGTATCAAACACCATATGAAATATTATCCACTCCAAAGACAATGGGGCCCCACGTCCCCCCCCCTTGTATACGCCACTGCATCTAAGACCTTTATCGGTATTTTTAAAATTATTTAAACTAAATTTATTAATAACAAATAAATAATACCATAATTATGGCCTTTAAAGGATAATATGATAACAGTTATTACAGTAAACAGGGGGTGTAAAAATCTACGGCTATATACGAGTGGATACATCTAAATAAATATTTCCAGTATTATTATAGTAATCAAACCCGAATAAATTATTCGAAATCACTGTTATTTTATTACTTATTTACACGCAGTGTAGATTAAAATGGTGAATGACATCGCGTGGCCGTTTAGTAAATCATGTGCGACTATAACGCAGTGAAACTCAAAATGCAAATTACAAAAAATAAAACAGGATAAGTTGTACAATGAAGAAATAAATATGTATCAGGTAAAATGTTGAAACTTTTCGATAATAATAATTATTACTCGTGTTATTATTGTTTTGAGGCCTTGAGGGTTTAAGCATACAACCGTTACTTATATAGCGTAGTAGCGTACCTACCAAGTACCAATATACCTTATAGTAATGTTACATAATATATTATCTATGCATAACTATAGTTATGTTTCAAACTGTTTGTGAATACAAACTACTAAGTACAACACTCGTTTGCTGTTTTATTTTTTTTATTAACCGTTGAAATGTAATACAGATGATGTGGCTGATCTTTAAACGTTCAAGCGAGATTTTATTGTCATAAAAATTCAAACAGTAAAAAATGAAAACGACTCAATTGCACTAGACTAAAATTTTTTTGTACTTAATTCACTATTTCATTGAAAAATAAAATATGTTAAAACTATAAATAACTGAAAGACCTAAATATTTCTGTTACGAATACAGGGTTATTTACAAGGTTCATGTTTTGTATTATATTAACAATAGTTTGTTAGGTATTGCTTTAATAGTTTACTATTTTAAAGAGTTGGTCAAGTACTCGATCGTTTTTGAATACTTGGCGTCTCGGCATTTGTCGAGTACTCGACTTTATTTAATACTCGGCAATTGTCTAGTACTTGACCTTTTTTGAGTAGACGACATTTTTCAAGTGCTCGAATTTTAAACTCGACTTGACTTAAATAAAAATACTCGCCCCACAAAAATTTCGACTGGACCCGGTTTCATATATATATACACTATATATTGTACAATGTACATAGTACATAATATTTAGTATATGCGTACGTGTATACTTTTTTCTACGCGAGCCCTATAATATTTAAAATTCCATCCTCACACCAGTAAATCAGCAACAATGCACCACGATTTTATTATTTATTAATATAAAGAGGAGGAAATAGTAGGTAACCAGTTTGCAGTAGTGTGTACCTCGTCATTGAGTATACTGTATAAGTAACTGTAATAACTAATACCTAGTGTAATACTGTCGTCTATCATATTTAGATGTGTTAAATTTTAATTCAATGAAAAATCATTGCATACGAAAAACAATTCTGAATGAACAAACGAAGGTCTTTATATTTTTTTTTTATAATATAGTTATAAAAGTGATAACAATTAAAATTAAAGATAAAGAAATTCCAATGTTACCGTCACCATCGAGATTCGATTAAAAATGTACGGTTAGAAGACCGTCGCCACCGAAGTTAACATGCCTATTATAGATATCGGATATTCGATATTATATTCCACTATATTATTAACAACGTATTTTAATGTTACATTACTGATAACTGATTACAAATTGGTGAAAATCTTAGGAAATTTGTTCAAACGCAAACATGAGGTTCGAAACTCGATGAATATTTATAGATCTGTGTATGATCCAATTTATGCCTATAGCCTATAGATATAAAGTATAAACATTCTATATTTCTATATTTCTATATAGTAGTGTATACTGTTTAGTATAGAACTATAGAAGTCTGTGGGTATATAGTATATACTAATATACTATTTACCTATATATCGCTACAGGGCCGGATTTAGACTTTCAGATGCCCGGGGCAAATGATTTTTTGAGGCCTCTAGCTGTAACAAATTTTAAAAACTCAATATCAATGTATATAGTTAAGGAAAAAATAAAAAAACTATAAACTTTCACGCTATTACTCTATTTTCCTAAAAAGTGATTATTTCAAGTTTGAAACACCGTTGTCCATGTGGGTATAACAAATTTCAAAAATTCATTTAAAAAAAACAATATTATAATAATTAAATTAAACCTTCATCATCTGAAGAATAAAAAGGTGGGCAAGTGGGTGTCTCTCTGCTGTACAGTAGGTTACAAGGGGTCACTGTAATGGATTGTGTTAAATTTGAATCCAATGATATAATACTATCATTGTATAAGAAAAACGATTCTGAGCGAAGAGGGTCGTCAATTTATGATATTACTAAGTATATTTGATAATATTATTATAAATAAAGTAATTTATATAATATAATCTTTTTACGTGGAATCTTGTTTTCAATTTTAAATCATTTTCTATAAAGGTTGAACATTTTATAAATTGATAAATCGATTTTGCGTAAAAATTCAAGTATTTCCTTAATTTTTATTTTGTTTTTCCCTTACCTTGAAAACTATTACTTGATGACAGACACAAAAAAAATACAAAATTGAATAAAACATTTTTTAAAAAACACATCATTGTAAAATTATACATTCATCGCTTCGCTCAGAATCTAAAATACCTACCTAAGTACTTATATTAATCTCATACCGTTTTATTTATTAAAATTCTGAATTAAACCTTCACACAGTTACATTAGTGGAAAATTATAATTAAAGTTTAATTTAATTTAATACTTTCGAATTTTCATATACAGTAAATAGTACAATCAAAATTAGCTAAATAATAATTGTTAAATATTAATACATTTTTATAAATTTGGTACTTTTCTTCATTTTTTCCCTGCAAAGTCGTCTATAATTTGATTAAATGATAAAGAATCCACTGAATCACTTTTATTCCAATTTTTTTTCAAAGTAAAGTGAAAGCCCGGGGAAGAGCTCTTAAAACCCTCCGTCAAATCCGGCCCTATATCGCTACTATATCCATAATTTCCAACTATCAAGCTATTGGGTTTGGGCACCTATAATGCTTTATATGTATATCATTTGATGTTCAAATTATTCCTTACACGTTGGAAATCGTATAATAATTTTACTTAGTAGAGTAACCTGGGGTATAATGGCGCATGGGGCAAAATGAACTATTGTGTATAAGTAATTTAATAATTGCTATCTGGTCAAACATTTTTGTTATTATGATTATGTTATCATAGCCAAACGTGATAAAACATTTTTTTCAGCAATTGATGATGTTTTGGCGGCAATATGAGGTAAAATATTAATTGTATTCGTCTGATGTAATATTTGAGTAGTATAGAAGTAGTAATGTGTACTATATAACGACACATTAGATGTTGCTTTTATATATATTCGTTTAGTACAAGTAGGTAACTAAATGTCAATACTAGTAAAATATTAATATGATAACAACTGAATATACTACAATACTGTTTATGCAGAAAATCATATTGGGGTAAAATGGCTTAGTGGGTTTTGGGGTAAGAGTGCGCAGTATTTCTTATATGATAATTGATTACCTACTTTTATAAACATTTAATTTTTCTAGCTAGAAATTGAATTAATTATATCTATTTATTTATTAATTTATTTAAACTAATAGGTACATTATATCTACGATGTATCAACAAATGATTAAATAATATTATGTAATATTTATTGAATAATTATACTTAAAAAAATTACTTCGACTTAGTATTTATTACTAATACTGTATTAACTATATATTATATTAGGAACTTTTATATTATGCATGCATATTATATATATTTATAACTTATTATTTGATAAAAATAAAATAGATAACATTCTTTAATAAAATAGATTTTTATGAATTAATTTAGCATGCGGCCTATTACCCCATTAGGTGCGCACTTTTACCCCAATAACGGGGTAAAAAGACGCATTTGTTATAATTTCTAATTATTCAGAATTTTTGGTATTTGCTTTGGTAAAATTAAATTTTGACCTGAAAATTGAAATCTACGTAATATTTATGATAGGAAAACAATATAACAATATTTCTAAAACTTGTAGGCTACCACATACCAGCTGTTAAATGTGAAGTGCGCCATTATACCCCAGGTTACTCTATATGTTTTCTAAAATAATAAAAATTAAAAGAACAAATTAATATTTTTTACAAATAAGAGTAAAAGAAGCTCCTACGTTTTATGATAAAAATAAATCTTTGCTAAATGACTTATTAAGTACCTACTATTTTGATATACTGATGTATAATGTATTAATGTATATGTATATAAATAAAATTGTTTAATTTGACCTCCCTCCCCAGACGCTCATCAAAAATATTTGAGAAATTACGCTCTTAATGTACTGAATTCTAGTAATAAAAACTTTTAAGGAACCTTGTATTACATTTTAAAATCTTAGGTATGAATACTAAAAAGTGTATTCTTTTTTATTTCAAAATAATTGAGCCACTGATCATAATGCCAAATTACCAACTCAGTCTGTCAGTCTGTTCATTATAGACATAAATACATAATAGTATAAATACTAAATAGTATAATACCACATTACCATAGGTACCTACTACCTAGAAATACTTCAAAGTGAATTCATCACTCGTCAGAATAAAACTATAAAAAGTCGTTAAACGCGTTTTCGTAGCACACATGCGTATAATGTGTATACCTACTATATTCTGCACACATCACCACATTATAGTATGTATGGTTTTACAGACTACGGGGGGCAGTCCTTATATAATAATATATATATTTAACTCTGTTAAACAATTATATTGAGCATTTTTTTAGGAATGAACAGCCCATGTGTGCGTTATAATAATAAATGAAAAAATAAATAAAGGATAATAGGATACGATATGAGGGCCATAAAAAAAAACTTGGCTCCAAGATCGTGTATACACCAATATAATGACGTAACAGTGTGCCACTATAATATACATATAGGTATATGATAATATGTATTAATACAATAATACCGATGGTGCCACGGCGGGCAAGTTTTATACTCAAACCGAGGAACGAAATAAAAAAAAACGGTATACTCACTGTTATAGACTATAGTCTGTACTGTGTACATTTACTATTTATATTCTAGACGTATCTGTTGCAAGCAGGGATGGAAAATGTTTCTGAAAATGTTTTTAAAAACGTTATTAAACCAAAAAAAAAACAAAAAACGAAAACGATTAATAAAACAAAAACAAAATATAACTGTAAAAAGATAACGAAAAATTCCAAAAGCAGAAAAAATATTTATTTTTTTTTAAATTTTTTATTTTACTAAGAAATATACAATATATACTAGGTACTTATCATAATAGGTATATGTGATTAGAGACTTAAAATAACATAGTAGACGTGATTAAGAAGTCAAGAAAAAATATAATAACAAAATCAAAAACGAAAACGAAAATAAATTATAGTATTATACCACGAAAAAACAAAAAATACCCACTATTGAAAAATGTATAATTCTGATAACTAATAATATGGTTGACAATAAATTTTATTTTTATCAGTGTTTATCTTTATTTTTTTTCTTATTGATCTCTAAAAAAATTATCATCGGCAACAAAGGTCATTATAGTTGTATAGTGGAACCTCGATTATCCGGGGTAATGGTGGGGAGGGGGTCACACGGATAAATGAAAACCACGGTTAATCGAGACTTTTTATAATAATGACATTTTTTATTTAACTATAATTAGAAATACACAGGTACAATCTTATTCGTTAGTCGCATTAGTGTATATTACGTCTTTCGTCGCACCGCGATCTTTTTGACCGCGTTATAATTTTTAAGAATATAATTGTGATATCTCTGTGATATGAGTCCTTTTCGAAATTATTTGATTAAATATTATGATATTTTTATTATTGACTGTTGATGTTATTATCGTGATTATAAAGTAAACGAAAACATTATTACCACTAGGGATGGCAAAAAATGGCAAAATATGGATATATCGAAAAAACAAAATTAAAATAATAATTAATTTAAAAAAATAATAAAATTAAGGCAAATCGTCCCTGTCAATGAAGTGGGTTGAATTTAGTTCAATTTGTGATTGATGTAGCAACGCATATGGGCCACGATCGTGACAAACTTAGCCACCTAGGACTTTGGAGAGATTTAAAACTATATTGTGCGGCGATGGAAATCACGACAATCAGGCACGGATGGCGTTACATGTAACTGCGATCGTGGACGACAATTTCGGTGATTGTTTAATCATTATTATAGTCCTCCTGGCTCCTACCAATTTCGAATTCACGTGTCACGTGAAATACGTGTTTATTCAAAATATATATCCGTGTCATAGATACAAGGGTGCAAAAAAACACTTGTTCCATTGAGACCCCTAATATCTACAGTCCATATTTATTTTTAAATTTTCGGAAGAGTGAGCACGGTTAATCGCGAACACGGATAATCGAGTCACGGATAATCGAGGTTCTATTGTATCTTAATTTTATACTTACGATTTTAGATTCTGAGTGAAACGATGAATGTATTGATTTTACAATGATGTGTGTTTTTATATTTTTTTTTTATTTTTTTTTTTTGTGTCTGTGTACACGATAAATAGTCGAAATAATGCTTCGATTTTCGACTTCAGTATCTTGTTCGATTGGAAAGTGAATATCGTTGGTGCATTGGGTAGGTCAAAATTTAAAATTCCCAGTACTTTTCAAAGCGCCAAGAAAAACAAAAGAAAAATTAAGGAAAAACGGGAATTTTTATGCAAAATCGATTTTTTAGAAAATTAAATTTGGTTTTTGGTGTAACTTTAAAACAAATGACCGTGGATACATGAAATTTTGAGTGGTTGTTTATATTTGCATTTTCTATACACGATAACATTTTCAAAATATTTTGATTTATTTTAAACTGTTTGGGGACATTTTAATTTTTCTTTTTTTTTTTAGTTTTTTTTCTAGAAATATCAATACAATTTTATTTGTTGGTTAAAAAACTTGAAAATTTAATAGAAGGCTCCTAGTATATTGTTTCAAAGGCAAATGAAAAATATTAAAAATCCTTAGTCACAATTTTTTTTTATAAGCATTTAAAGTTCAAAAATTGACAAAATATGGAAAAATCACGAAAATTAGCAAATTATTTTGAGTTAAGAATTCGTAAAAATTTTTCTTTTTAAATCTAAGATGTGAAAATGTAATACAAGATTCCTTATAAGATTATCTACCTGTATCAAAAAAAAAAATTCAAATTCAAATTTTTACAACATTGGATAATCACTCGATTTCTCATGTAGCGATGTCCTTATTTTGTTGTAATTCAAAAACGAATAACTGTAGAAACATGAAAATTTTATTGAATGTTTAAATTAGCATTTCCTATACACCATACAATTTTGAAAATATTTTGACTCTTTTTGAGCTGTTTACGGACATTTACATCTTTCTATTTTTTTGAGTTTTTTTTTCTATAAATATCAATAAAGTTTTATCTGTTGGGCCAAAGAGTGTAAAAATGTAATACAAGGCTCCTGATTTATTGCTACAATATCAGTTGGAAAATATTAAAAATACATAGGCACAGTTTTTTTTTATAAACATTTAAAGATTGAATTTTGACAAAATTTATCAAAATCTTGAAAATTATCAATCATTGTAATTAATAAATTATAAAATGTTCAGTTTTTATAGCTAAGGATTGTAAATTTAAAACAATGGTTCTCATAAATAGTTCATACTGTAACCAAAAAATCTAAAAAATATATCAACACAGTTATTTTTTACAGACATTTTAAATTCAAATTTGGACGAAATAACATATTAAAAAACCTAGAATAACTATTTTAGTTATTTTGTTGTGATTGAATAATATTATTCGTGGGTACTTGAAACTTATAAAGTGTACTATTATAATATATCTATGATAGTATCACGGTTTTTTTTATGTATAGCGCGTTATAAGTACTTAATGGATATTGTGATTTGATTAATTTGGAATTTATTATAGGTGCCTATTGTTGGTCAATTTTTGGTTTAGTACCATAGATATGTATATAATATTTCTTATACCTAGACGGACGTACCGTCTCCGCTCAGAATCGTTTTTCTTATACAATGATATTATATCTTTGAATTCAAATTTAACCTCTTCGTGCATGTAGGTATCATATGATCCCGCAACTAATTTAATTTTAGCTGTTAAATATTTTTGATCCATTTGTGCATAAAGATATCATATGATACACTTGATAACAACCGTCTCATAATATAAAAAAAAATTTTTGAAATTTTTTTGAATTTTTGAATTTTCTAATTTTCATATAAATTATAATTTTGGTTTAAAATTTAAATATTAAGAATAATTAATTTCAACTTTTAAATAATTCCTGTATTGAGCTTTACTATCTTAACTTATAATGATGATGATGTACATTTTTAAAATTCTTTTATTTTCAAACTTTGAAAATTTGCTAATTTGCAGTCATATCTGTCCACATTTTTCCGGCGTCGATGGCGTGATACGCCAATATATAACGCGTTCGTGGCGTTAAATTTTGTGCAGAAAATAATATTAGGTATGTACTTATTCCACAAGTGTTAAAAGTAATGTTTACGTTTGATGGTTTGAATATTTGATACTTGAAAATTCTATACTATCCACGTAATAGTTCGTTATAATAAGACAATATTATAATGGTTACCTTTAAATATTTGATACGGGAAAATTATATACCGACCATGGAATAATTCGTTATAATAAGTCATAAGGTTGCACATCTTTCGTTATCGATAATCCTGAATATTTAATAATTAATAATTAATAGTATAGATACCTGGGTACTAAACAAATAAAATGAACTAAACAAAGTCTGAAAAAAACAACCTAAGATAAAATTATATTTTAATGTCCAATACAATTAATAATTATCTACATTATACATCATATTGTATAAATACCTATATCATTATTCATTATTATATATTTATGTAATAAGTTGTTAATAATTAATAAGCATAATGGTGTTCTAGTTTATAACGTGCATATTGAAATGTATACTTAGTAAAATAATGTCTGATTTTATTAATAAACAAAAATTTGTTTTTAAAAAATTACTTACTAAATATACAACACATTCTAACTTCAATTGGAGGAGGCGATAGTACCTAAACGGTATTATGTATATAGCTACATTAAAATTGGAAACACTGCGTAAACGGAAAGAATAACTACAATATAGGTGAACACATAAACATAATTAAAAACTGAAATCTTATTTATGCGCAAAATGTAAAACGTTATTTACTGGTCGTACGCGTTCACTGAAATAAATTCAAACGAAACAAAATGCGTCCGACCTACGCCTGCGTATAAAATGTGTAGGTATAATACACAAAACGGGTTCGCTCTCAAACGATGATGATTATTAACGTACGCAGTGTTCCGTAAAGTGATATCAGATATACACACATGGCCGCGGCACACGGTCGACCAACTATCCAATGTCGACTGGTGACTAGTGGTGAGTAGTGACTGGTGACTGCAATTATTGCAGACGTAGTACGCACTATAAAACTAAATACCCAGCAAGTAATAATAAGTTTCAGGCGTCAGACGAACCGACAAATGTAGCGCCTGGCTAGTCACTGTCCGGCCACCGCCACCGCCGTCTGCAGTCTGGTTCTAGTGATCCGATCGTATACTATTTAATTGTTATTATAAAAATATATACAGTGTGCTGTCTTTATTCCTGTCTCTCTTCTCTGCCGCTTTCACTCTCACTCTCTCTCCTATCGCTCACCTTCTCTCCCTCTCTCTCTCTCTCTCTCTCTCACTCTCTCTCCCTCACTCCCTCTCACTATCACTATCACTATCCATACACCTCTCACACAAACTCTCGCACATTCGGTCAATATTTTCCATTTCTGTGTGCATTGATATTTTTTGTAAATTAACGGACATGGCAATTATATTTTCAGTATTTACTATTTTCAATTTTGCCAGAAAATATAAATTTAATTATTGGTATTTGAAGATAAAAAAATAACCAATAAATTAGTATTAAATAATATTTTTCAAAATGAGATGACTTTTACCTACACACTTTTGGGATGTTGGTAAAATAATAAAAAACTGTTTAAATGTACAAAACAGTTAAAGGTATAACACACATTTTTTGTTCATTTATAAATATTTTTCTAACTATATTTTACATCAATAACTTCAAAAAACATTAAAAATCAAACGGAAATATTTAAGAACAATTATTGTCCATAGATGTATAATATACTAAAAACCTAATAAGTATGATAAGACTTAAAAAAAAAACGGAGATACAAATTGTCCATATTTAACAAAAATCAAACTAAAAAAGGTGGGCAAGTGGGTGTCGCTCTGCTGTACAGTAGGTTACAAGTGGGTCATTGTATAATGGATGGTATTAAATTTGAATTCAATGATATAATATCATTGTATAAGAAAAACGATTCTAAGCGGAGACGGTATTTCCTTCTAGGTAAAAGACATATTATATACATATCTATGGTATTAAAAAAAATTGACCTATAATGAATTCCAAATTAATCATATCACAATATCCATTAGGTACTTATCACGCGTTATACACCAACAACAAACCCTGATACTACTTAGAAATTACTTATTCTATTACTTTAGAAATTTCAAGTACCCACGAATAATATTATACAATCACAAAAAAAATAACTAAAATCGTAATTCTTGGTTTAAATATGAAATTTTGTCTAAACTTGAAATTAAAATGTCTGTAAAAAATAAGTGTGTTTATATATTTTTTAGATATTTTGGTTACAGTATGAATTATTTAAGAGAATCTTTGTTTTAAATTTTCAACTCTTAGTTATAAAAACTGAACATTTTATAATTTTTTAATTCCAACGATTGATTATTTTCGAGATTTTGATAAATTTTGTCAAAATTCCAACTTTAAATGCTTATAAAAAAAAATCGTGCCTATGTATTTTTAAAATTTTTCAACTGATATTGTAACAATATATAAGAAAGCTTGTATTCAATTTTCAGACTTTTTGGCCCACCAAATAAAATTTTATTGACAATTATAAAAAAAAAAACTAAAAAAATTGAAAACTGAAAATGTCCGTAAACAGCTCAAAAAGAGTCAAAATATTTTCAAAATTGTATGGTGTATAGGAAATGCTAATATAAACATTCAGTGAAATTTTCATATATCTATAGTTATTCGTTTATGAATTACAACAAAATAAGGAAATCGCTACATGAGAATTCGAGTGAACATCCAATGTTGTAAAAATTTGAATTTCAAACGCTCATAAAAATTTAATTTGACTGTCCGGTAGAGATTTTTTTATTGATAAAGGTAGACAAACTTATGAGTAATCTTGTATTACATTTTCAAATCTTAGATTTAAAAAGAAAAATTTTTTGACCCCCCAAAGTACCAACTAGATTCACTTTCCTATCAGAAAAGGTACTATTGAAGAAAATCGAAGCACTTTTACTGTCCCAAAACGTGATGACAGACACAAAAAAAAATATAAAAATATAAAAAAAAACACACATCATTGTAAAACCAATATATTCATCGCTCCGCTCAGAATCTAAAAATTCTTTATGGGTAAGGTTCAGGGGCGGATAGGCCTATAGGGAAATCGGGATTTTCCCGGTGGGCCCCTGTCCGTACCTAATTATGGGGCCCCCAGTCTCAATACCGTATTTTATGTTTGAAATGTTATTTATCAAACAATTATATAATATCAAACTATATACAAATTAGAAAATAGTTTATTTTATTGGTTTATAATTATAAATAATAATGAATACTTTACAAAATAAAATACTACAAATACTTTTGCGTTTACGTTAATTATACATGACATTGTAGTATTGTACGTAGTACGTATGGTAATCATTGATTATAAATAGTACCAGACAGTACAGTTGATATAGCCAGGGTCGGATCGCGGACTAGGCCTCCGGCTAGTTTGGACCCCCAGACTTCATGTCCAATGTTCATATTTTAAAATTAAATAAGATTACCAAATGGTAATTAGTTATTTAGTAACTGTATTTAAACATACAACATGTCTTCACATTTTAAAGGGCTCCTTATTGATTTTAGATTTATAAAATAAATTAATATTATTTCTAAGAAAAAGGGTCTGACCACTCTGACAGTTTTTTTTCCATTCGTAGATTCGATTGGTTTTATTTGTTTAGTCGTAATAATAGTTATTAATAAATATTACTGATAACTACCAAATAGCTATTATTAGCGTTACATTATTATTTAATAATATAAATAAATATACAAGACTGACACACACGCCCGCGTGGCTGCGTCAACTCGTTGACAGTCTGCTATGAGTGTCACAACTCACAGTTACCTACTATACCTAGTTATTTAAACGATTTAAACGATTTAATTGTTTCATGTCTGTGGATTGCTTTCCACAATTCCGCATTTTTATCTTCTTGTTGCAGCATATTACGAGTGTATTTAAATTGTTGTTTTTTTTGTAATTTTTATTTGCCTTACGGTTTGAACTAAAATGAGTACCAAATTAAAAAGTGGTTCAGAAAAACGGCGTCTAAAAGATCAAAAAATGCTAGTCAAAGCCGGTTCTGATCCCAAACAAAAGAAGTTATCATTTTCAAAGGAAGTCGAAATCACAAATGTCAACTCAAACGATTTCTCTGGTTTTTCCAAAAATTGTTGGGCCCTTCCGTTCGGGGCCCCCTTGAATTAATTTCCCGGTAACATAAAATAGCCCTATCCGCCCCTGGTAAGGTTTTGCTTAAAAGATAGAATTAACATTTATAAAACAATTAATAATGTTAAGTGCTTATTGATATATTTATAATTGTAAAACTGTATAATGTGGTCCAACCCGTGTGATTTACCCTCCCGCAAAGTCTACGATGCACAATCAACCATATATTATTTTAAAGTTTAAAACTGTATTAGTGACATTTAGTCCTATGTAAAGTTAGATTCAATAATAATATCTCTACATACTAGACAGTAGACACTCACACTATAGACATATTATAGTAAAGTATCTGATCAGCTGTTTACATCTTTAGTATCTGTTTAGTATCTGATCAGCAATTTACTGTGTTTCTACTTAGTACACTGAGTCATATATAAAATGAAAAATCATTATTTAAATTATATACCAAATAACAATCAAAAATATCTTTTTAACTCCTTATGACATCATATTATGGCCTTTTCTAATTCAGAATTTTCTGTATAATATGTATGCATAACAGTAGCGAATCCAGAAGTCACCCAAGGGGGGTATGAATTTTCAAAAACTAAATTGCCTTTTTGCTTAGCCAAATATTATAATAGAAAATAACTTTAAAAAGGCAGCCCAAGGGGGGGAAGTACGTTCGCCCCTCCCCTCGTATCCATCACTGATTCATAAATATTTATTGTTAAATGTAATAATATAGTATAGGTAATAAAAATATAGTCAGATAATCTATATTATGACTATTTAGTTATAGTATAATACTATAAATATAGGTGTATAGAATGAAGGCCATGATATATACATATAATTGCATTGGGAAATATGTGTAGAATATACCTACAATAAGGTAATTACCGTTTCAAAAAGTATTATTTCAAAAACCTCATTGCAAAACTAACAATATATTTTTATTTATTTAATATAATTTTTTTTCTTTTTGAGTGGAGTGATGAATGTATTTTGTTTTCAATTGTATCTTAGTGAACTGAATTTAACATGAGCCTGATAACTAATGCATACAAATTGTATTAAGAACAATCTATTTGTAATTATATATTTAAAGTTAAAAAAAAAATTAAGTTTTATACTTCGGATATTTTGAAATTTTCCAGAAAATTAAAAAAAAAACAATAAGCAGTGATGTATGAAACTTAGAATATTACTGTCATTGTTTATTTTAAAAAAATACATAATTATTTTAATTTTTTACGAGAAATTGATAACCAACGATTCAAATAATAAAATCGATAATTTAGATAAATTATAATTATCTTCCAAGAATGTTTGACATTTATTTATAATTTAAAAAAATATATTACATAAACAACTAATTAACCACTAGGGCACTAGATGTCTAGAATCTAGATTATATTATTAAATATTATTTGAAAGTTCTTATTATATTTACAGGCCAAAAATGATTAATAGTTAATATTCAATACCACGGTTGTAGACTGTACAGGTTAATACACACGTCATATTATATTGGATCAGCTCATTCAGCTGGTCATTATTAGAGTATTATAGTATAATTATTAGACTATAGGATTACGAGAACCTAGACTAACCCTAGACTCTAGAGCATAGAGCCTAATTTATTATTATTATTATTATTATTATTATTATTATTATTATTATTATTATTATAGCATATAATAACATAAAACTCCAGGTACCAGTATCCAGTGGAATTTTGTTTTGAAATAATATTATTTATATAATATATTACTTAACTAACATTTATCAATTAATACAAAAATAAATTGAAGTCCTCCACGTGAACAAAATGTATTAATAACTGCCTAAATGATGATTACATATTATATTGGTTTATTTATATTTTATATGAATTATCTTGACACAAATATTAGAAATTTATCAAACTATTATTACAATATCAAGTTGTATACAAAAATATTTTGTCGATTTTTGGAATAACATCGATGTTACTGTAATCATCATTTTTTCTAAGAGTAACCCTAAAATTATTTTAAACAAAACCACTTTCATAATAAATAAGTAGTTTCAAAGAATTAATGTTACAAATATGAAGGTGGGTTTTTAGTTTTTTTTCATCTATAATAGTATCGGCACTTAATAATTTATTGTCATACGCCTATTTTGTATACCTATATCATATGGCTATTTGTATATATTGTTTTATTTATTCTTCAAGAAGAAATGAGTAGGGAATCATTGTCAGTATGTGTTCGTATAGTACATTAAACTAATCAATTTTAATAATTTATTATTTAATGCTACCATGTATAGGTCACTTTCTGTGTAATCCATATAGTCCACAATCGACATATTTCTTGTGAAAACTATTATGCGTATGCAGTAATAGTATAAGTAATGACGAATGATTTATATTTGTTTATGTGTCAAAAACAATTACCTGTTTAATTGATTCGATAGTTTGTAAGCTAAAGCTAAGCTCAAATTTGAACAAAAAATATAATATAATATGACTATTAGGTAAATATAAGTTACTGTCGGAAATAAAAGTCATAGGTATTATTAATTATTAATAATAGAACATACCGATACAGATTGACAAAGAAAAAGGAACCAGGAAGTTAGTCACGATTGTCATAAAAAAAACTATAATATAATATAATATAATATAATGAAAAATTATAAAAATAGAAAATATAATAAATTAATTGTTCAATGCTCTAGTTCTAGTAATAATTAATATAAACTATATAGGTAATATAATTATATTCATTATAGTGATAGATTCGTAAATATATTATTTCCATTCTTATGAGCCGTGAAACTATCTTTCAGAGTGCGGTTCTCAATTGGGCAGACACCAGATACAAGCAATATTACCTATAACTTATAAGTAGGGTTCGGATTCAAAGGCAATATGATTAATAAAAAAAGCATTTAAAATTTCAAAAAGGCAAAAAAAAAGCATTTAATTTATGTGAAAAAATTTTATCGATTTGTCCCGCTAATACGTATGTCGTGTATAAATCTATTAAATCAATTGAAAATTAAACACAATAAAGGCATTTAAAAGTGAAAAAGGCAAAAATGCATTTATAAGTAAAAAAGGCAAAAAAAAAGGCTTTTGCTTTCAAATCCGAACCTTACTTATAAAGCTATAAATTATAATAAATGCTGTACAGTGTGTTCCAAATTTCAGTAAACACTAAATATTTTGGCCAAATGATTTGTAGATCTTGTATTGAAATTAATTTTGGGTGGAACATATAGGGTATAGAAATTTATTGGAAAAACACATTTTATATTTTTATGACATTTTCAAATTTTTAAAACTTTTGGAGCACGTAACGCCATAAAACATGTATTATTTTAAATAGTTACATTTCTAGCACATAATTTGAATTCACCAAATTTTTTTAAGTCAATTTCAACTTAGTTAAGGTTTAAATCAAGAAGAAGGATTAAGCAGAAAAAATAATAATAACTAACAAAGGCCTTAAGCAAATATGTATGATGAAAATACAGAAGTACAACAGGTACTATATCTTACATACGAGCCAACCCTTGATTGTCACTTTTAGCGAGCGAAATGTTATTTCATAATATGGTTTTATCCAAAATATTATTAAAAAACACAAAATCCTACTCTTATAAAAGATAAAACAGATTTTATTCAACATTTACAAACAGGATATTCTACTCGTATGTATTGGAATCTATATATAGCTTGGGTCAATACTCAATTTTATAATGACCCTTCAATTACCAATCATTCAGTCACATTCTTTGAACTGATGAATAAAAATTTACCAATTGACGATAATTGACAATTGTAATATTAGTAGGTGGAGGTACCTATTAATGCAGTAGAATAAACACAAAAAATATAACATTCAAAAATGTAGTATTAACTATATATTATTAGTATTATTTATACTTCGATGATGTCCATAAATTAATTATGGAAATTAAAACATAGGATTTTAAGGATTATTATCTTAATATTATAATATTAATTAATGAAAAAAAAATAAAATTACTTAATAAAACTGAAAGATTTATGTGATACAGCCATTAGCCTAGTAGATGATATATTTAATTACTGGGCGACAACAATTTTTGTAAAAATTTCGATGTTTGAAATTATTATATAATTTTATTTATTGATTATTTATGATGTTTAGTTTTGTTATTTATTCATGACGTATATCATTTCGTTTGACAAATAATTATTAAGAATGAAAAACCCATGTGATCGTTCACCGTAGCCCGTAGGTATCCATAGAATAATACAATGCAAGAAAGCTCGCACGCGACAATGCGATATGTTTCATCTAGTCGTCAGTCGTTCCGGCAAATATCTAGAAATTGATTGTTTTTGATTTGATTTTAGTACTTGTTCTTACAAGATATTAGCTAAATAATTATTTCACTTTGAACCTTTAGACGGTTTAAACGCCCAAGCCTTCAAGGTACCAGGTTACCTAATACGTCATGTACGATACTACGACGACAGGACGACTTTGGTCACTTTCGGTACCTAATTTTAAAATAATTTAAAATCTAATATTTTATACTTGCAGGACTTATACTAAATACAGTACCTCAATATAATATATTATACAATATATTGCAAAATACAATAATCCTAAATTAAATATACCTATATATTCGCATAATATTTGATAATTTATTAATAACTTATTAGATACCATTGGTTATAAATACTAGTAAAAATAGTAGTACCTATTTATAATAACATTTAATGGTATAGGTGTAATATTATTAATATACTGTAAATTTCTATGAATAATCAATATTCAATATAATAACTATTATTATAAATTATTATTTATTAATCAATATAATTAATACTGAACATTTTTTTATAAGCTCATAATATGTTGCGTGAAATTTTTTTTTTTAATGTCACCTAGTGATAATTCCTTAAAATATCCACTGATGTGAGTATAATATAGTAAGTGTTATATTGTTTATTAACAAGAGAACAAGTTTTGAATATAATATAATTAGATGAAGAAAACCAAATAATTTAATTTAAGATTATTATTTTAACTATATTCAACATCATAAATTCATAACTAATTAAAAATAACTTATTAATTAACTTAACGTATGTGGAAGGATGTCGCTCGAAATTGACAAAATATATTGGAACAACGGCGTATTGTTTATAAAACAATAAACATAATATCAAAAACATAAAACTGTATGTCTGTATTATCATTAGCAGCATGTAGGTACGGAATAAGCCACTACGGTGTAGGTACCTATAATAGTGAACCACATATTTTATATTATTTACTATTTAGTACTTATACATAAAGCCTTTAATTTACAAGTAATTAAAATAATTATAACTTATTGTAGTATTGATTTTTAATTTTACATTGCAATTACCGCATATTATGCATTTATGCATGCTACACCAGTGTTTCTCAACCTGGGGATCGCCAACTTATTATTTAGGGTCGCAATCGAATTATTTAAATCATACAAGTATGTAAAAAATATATGTAGGGGTCGCTAAAAAATTGAAATTTAAAAAGGGGGGTCGCCACAGTAAAAAGGTTGAGAAACACTGCGCTACACAACTGCTCTCCCGTATGGCCGTATTGTATGTTTTCTCTAGGTCTCTTGGTGTGTTATACGCTTTTGTTCTTATGATAGATGTTGTATCTGCTGATCTACATCATGTCTTTGAGAATGATGGGTGGTGTAGTGTATACATTCTGTGCTGTGTGCTTTGGTTTGTAAGAAATGTATTCACAATGTGATCGATATGAATGTAACAGGCTGTGTTTTTGTGATTTTCAGTAGATCGTTTTGAGTTTGTACATTGTACTTATGTGGTTTATGTGTTTATGAATATCATATTTTGTGTTTATTTCTCTTACTATTAAATCGATTGTGAGTGAATTTCTTTTTTATGAATATTATTTTTGGGGATTTTGTTGCAGCGTTTGTTACTTTGTTTATTGTTATATAATATAATAAACGGTGGTAGGTTACTACTACCTACTATAATATCTGCAGGCAATCCGTCCATAGATTCATTTTGTCCATTTAACTCGATATTTTTTGTAGTTTATCAAATCCAACATTCACCAAAACTTTTTAATTTTGTCATCAATTGCTTCAGTTTGTGTAGGTCCTTCAATTTTTGAAGAATGTATATGTTCTTTTGTAACCTTTTCTAATCAAACCTTTGGTATCAAGTCGAATGAAGAAAAAAATCCATAATAAAAGCTAAATTTGCTTCCAAATTATTTGATTTTAAAATTTGATTACAATCTGCATAGTTTTCATAGCGCATAACATCAATTAACAAATTATTTTGAAATGTTTGCAATAGTATGAAGCCACATCTATCCATGTACCCCACCTGGTCAAAATAGAAGGTAATGGAATATCAGGTGCAACAGATTTTAATGTTTGAATACGTGACGGTGCCTTGAAATGATTTTTCACATTGGATAGGAGTTGATCGACGTTTTTATACTGGTTTCTTATTTATTTTCTTCAGCAACACTTTAGTAACATGTAATAATGTAAACATGTATTACTTTAGTATACAAATTTTGAATCGCGCTTTACCAGACTTTATCGTGTAGGGCGCGGTGTCACTTACAAATAAAATCATTTCATCGTATTTCACATCGGGAATCGGTATACCGATGAGTTACAATAATACAATAGTGATCAACGGGAAAAACACTAACACTAATTATAACTCAGGTCCAGAAAATCTATTTAAAATTACATTTTTATTATAAGATTAAAAAACTTACTCTTTCATATAAAAAATAAATAATTTCAAATGATTGTCAAATATATGCAATTATAAAATGAAAAGTGGTCAAATATGCACTTATAAATTAAAAATGGTAAAATATGCAAAATACGCACCTATAAATTTTAAATAAAACTCTTATTTCTATGAAACAAATTTCTATATTACTTAGCTATGTTTTTAATGATTATTTAAAAACATTCAAACTCCTAGAAGTCCCGAGCCCTATAATTATATTATATGCTGCTTTGCCTGGAATTCATTGTGTACTTGGTATTTTAGTATTGGACATAACAATGAATGGTATATTATGCCGTGACGTCTGTTTCATTATAATACACATATAATATATGTGTTTAATATTATATTATATGCGCATAAAATATATGGGTAGATCCTTTGGTTTTTTTAGAGGTGTATCGTGGTGTTTTGATAAGTGATTAATATTATACATGGCCCATGGGTGTACTTATATTGATAATTTGTGAACTACAATTTGTTTTAAAACCGTGTTACATAGAAAAAATGACACCGGCATATTATTTGTTTGTTGATTTGCAATGTATAGGAGGGATAGTAAAATGTAGGAAATCGTTGACTTAGTTTTAGTGTCCTAGGTATAGCAAAATGTGACGTTGCCACCTTGACGGACATCTAAAAAAAATGTAAATTATTTTTATAATCGTTAAGTTTAATGTTTGTCAATTGTATATTATAAATAATATAAGTTATGTGTGTTTATGCTTTAATTTTAAATGTATGGTGTTTGGGTGGCCACACAGCTGTTAATATTCATCCAGCGTCGTTCAAAATATAAATTTATATTTTACTTATAGCCTATAGTCTATACGACTGCTGCATATTTGAACGATTATATTTTATGCATGTACTGGTGTGACTATTGGGCATTGGCATACATAATATTACGATTACAACTTTTCGTTTAACGACTTAAACGTTACAATATTTAGTACCTACCTATATTGTGTCTTTTGAGACTTAAAATTAGATATTAAACAAACGTGCCAGACAAAATAAAACACATTTTAATGTTAAAATGATCGTGGCTATATCTGATTTAGAATACCGACGGACAAATTAGTTTGCTTTCCTTCGTCGAAATTTGGAAAGTGTATAATGTGTACCTATACTGTATAATATAGTGTATACTGTACCTATATATTATATTATTATAGTAGACAGATAACGCATTCCGCGTCGGCGGACTATCAATGGGTGTTACGGTTTAATGGTTATGCACTTATGCGGGAATTTCGTAACTCAACGATTTACCATTATTTGGGTTTAATTAACAACTTAAATTTTCGATTACCTACCGGCTGTGGTGAAAAGTGTACCTACATAATAAACATGTGGTGTAGCCTGAAATGTATAGGTTAGCGCAAGGACTTCTCATTGATAATTAATGTCAAAATATCAGATAACCTATATAGGTATTATAGTATTATTATACTTACTTAACAAAAAAGATCGTTCAAGTGAAAATTACAAATAATAAGTCTTTCCTTTTTCTGAGTAATTATTGTGTTAAATAAACTTATGTTTAATATATGCTTATGTGCTGTGATAAATAGGTATGTATATCTTATATGTATAATTTAATAATATGTTGATTCTAATTTGTTAACAAAACCGTTATATAATAAAATATCAAGACAGTAATATTGTACAATATTGGCGAGTACCAATATATGGCAATATGTTTAGATCTCGATGACGTGACTCATGACTAGACTTTGATCTACACTTAGATGACAGAATTTTATTCTTCTAGAAACGTATAGGTACTCGCCGGCCCCAAGGCCCAAACAGGCAACACCCGTCCGTCGCCGCACCGAGCTCTATGCCATAATATTTTGTAATTTTGTATGCCTATCGCCTGCAGCCTGCTATGTGAAATTGTGAATGAATAAGCCGCGCCTCTGCTCAATGCACACAATAAATTATTCACAAATCAGCGACCGGTCGCCGAGAGAAACGCTCCATCGTCAGAGTGGCGAGTACTAAACGCACGCGTGAAACGAGCCTGATGCCCAGTGCCCACATTCGTTGTCTCCGTCTTACAAACGCATAACGCCATAAGAACATAGCAAATATTGCGCGTTCTGAATAATTCATTTAACTCTGTTATGTTTAATATTAGAGTGAATTGACCCATTATCGGAGGCCGGAAATTTTCAACGTGTGGGATGAGTGGAGGTGTTATAATAGTAATAAGACATTTAAATAAATTGTGGTGGAAATACCAAAGACAAGAATTAAGGACTTTATGGGACAATTGAGGAGGGGGGACTTCGTAATAAATTCAAATAAACTTAAAAATTATTATCGGGGTAAAACTCGTGTCGGTACGTCGTTGGATAAGTTTAATTGCTCCTAAAAACGTTAGTGTGAAATCCCCATAACTCGAATATTATTATACTTATTGTTACTTGCAGGGATCCACAATATGATGATTTTGAATAAGTCGTAGTCTACCAAGACCTAAGTAATAACTGCACATAGATTAAGATAAAAATAGTTAAGCAAAAATGTATCAATACCTATAAAGTATAAAAAAAAGGAGCAGCTTATTTTTTTTTAAATTTGATTTCTAAAAAATAAAAGTTATTTAATAAGGCTAATTATATCGAATCCGGCTCAATTGAATTGGTTCCCAAATACAAGTAACTAGTAGTCAATATTTTACCCTTGATGGCTTGATCGGTAGCTTTGAATTGGCTTATCAACCTACCTTATCATTTATCGATTATTGTAGAAGATTACGACGATTAGTTCGATAAGACTAAAATCAATATACAACAGTATATCTAGCACTATATAGTATAGAGTCTATACTATAGACTATATACTTGAGTGTAAAGTGCCATTGACGACTTAAAAGTAAAGGCGTACAATATGAGAGCCACTTGTTAAATAATATTTTATCATTTGATGAGCCAATTCAAATATAAATTTTTTGGGAGCCAAATCAAGGTTTGACTACATATTCACCCAAAAATGGGAGCCAGTACAATGGTCACCGTCGAATCTAGGGGAAAAAACCCCGGGAAAAAAGGCCCCTTAACAACAAGCACTAAAGTACTAAACATTTAATGATTATGCTTTAACTATTGATATTATATTTTTACATTGAACAAAATTTAAAACAAGGTTAAAAGTAAGTAGTTAATCCTTTAACCAAAAAATCTGAAAAATATAATATAAACACAGTTTTTAGATTCTGAGGGGAGCGAGGAAGCTAGTGGTTTTACAATGATGTTTATTTATTTTTTTTATTTTATATCCTGTATACAAAATATCTACCAGATGGAATGCTTTGATTTCAACATATTATATTACCTTATTTTTTAGCAAATTGGATCAAGATGGTACTTTAGAAAGGTCATTTTCGATTTTCTCAATAGTTATTTAATACCAACCAAAAAACCACCTACAAATTAAGAAAAACCTCTAAAAATGGGTTTTTAATTTTTAACGCTTTGTCTTTCACCATAGAAACGAATAAAAAATAATAATACCTATTATAATATAAATTCAACTTACAGGATATAATAAATAATAACAATATCCAGACTGACAAACTGTCTCCGCTCAGAATCGTTTTTCATAATATACAATGATATTATATCATTGAATTCAAGTTTAATACAATCCTTTATACATTGATCCACTTGTAACCTACTGTACAGCAGAGCGACACCCACTTACCCACTTTTTTATTTTAAGTTCAAGTTTGGTCTAAATTAGATATTTAAATATTTAAATGAAGAATAACAATCTTAGTTTTGTGTTGTAATTTAAAAATATTATACAAATAATATTACTTCGACTTACCAGTTACAGTAAGTAGTTACAGTCATAGTTAATAATATAATAAAACCAGCTGATCCCATGTACTTTGTTACCCGTTAAATGTACCAAATCTATATGACTCAAACTTTGTTCAATTCGTTATTTAATATTCAGTGTATGGTGTTCAAAATTTAACTTAACTTATCCGTTGCCCGGAATAATAATATTAATTCTGTTTGTACGTTAGTGTATGATTTAACTCTAAAGTATCAAAGTTATACCAAGTTTGTTGTACTCCACCTATGGTGAATTATATAATCAGTTAAAACAAAATCCTAACCGTAGGTACTAATATCAGATGAATAAAAAAAAAAAAAATCAATTTAACCATTTTTAAATTAGCCTGTCTTCTTCCCAGAGGTCTAAAATACACACAAGACACAAACATTAATTTATTTATATGTATATATATTAACAAAAAACAAAATACAAATAAACAAACATGCCCGATTAACCAATAGCAACCAATATAAATTATAATACACTGTTGCGCCACTGTTATATTTTTTTCATCCAGATTTCCTATTTTTCCGGTTGATTTTCCTAAAATTTTCTTTCGTGTAAATCTTCTCCTGGCAACTACGAGCATCTTAAAAAAAATTTGAGCCAAATCGGTCAGGCCGTTCTCAAGTCTTAGCGAGACAAACGAACAGCAATTCATTTTTAATGCAATGTATTTATAATTTTTTACTATAAGTATATAAGTATATTTTTTAAATTTGTCCTTTTTGAATTTCATATTTAAATCTAGATTTATTTTGTATAATTTTAATATTTTTTAATAACAATAGATAAGTACTAAGTACATTAAACATTGTTTTTAATTAGGTAATCAAGCTGAAACTTTTGAAAACCATATGAAATAGAAATAATAATATAAAATACTTCTTAATTACTTAAGTTAAAAACCGAAAAATCGAGAATAAAAGTTACATCTAGTAATTTTTTTAAATAACTAGTTACCTTTACCTATATCGCAAACCACATTTAAAGATTATTTAAATAATAAAACAAAATATTCTATGAATATATAGGTAATAGGTAAAGTCACACAATAAAATAAATAAGTATTAAGTCTCATAAAATAATATGATATTAATAAAATAAAATGTATCAAATTAACGATAACTTTTCTCCGGGGCTTTTTTTCTCGGGCTTTTTTCCGAATACTGTGTACTTGTCTTGTGGGAAGGGTCACAAGGACGTAGATGGAACAAATTTTAGGGAGGAGCTTAAAACCAAATCATATTTTTGCATAATATAAAAAAAATTAACATAAAAAAGATTTACAATATACCTAATATCATAATAATACATCTTACTTATTGTTTATACATAAGTAAGGATTTTTATACATCAAATATGTGATAATTGATAAATGTTTGACCTTTCTAATTAAATATTTTTATATAGTAGCCAGTAGGTAATATTAAGTCTAGCAGTTTTTTTTTTGTGAATAATAGATCACGCCATCTGAATTGATTTCAATTTGTGTTTGTCTATGTAGGTACACTCTAAGTAGTTTGTAAGACCAAGACGACTAAGACTGTCACCTGTAAAACATACTTGCCACTTGGTCTGATGAGTTTCGTAAATAGTTTATTTAATTTCTTTATGGTAAATAATGTACATTCTGTCGCCATCATATATTATGCTAGTTATCTCATCCTGCATTTCAGAAACATCCTGTATAAGATAACACCTAAAATATTGTATAATGTACAACAAATTGTTTTTAAAACTGTTTGTATTTAACTAACTAATTATTTATTTATTTTTATATTTTTTAATTATTATATATTTACCACAAATGTAATGCTAATGGCTTTATAGTTATCTAAGCAGAAATTAATAATTTCATGATCATAAAAATATATATATATATATTATTTATAAGGTAGGTATAGTAGTACAGACATAATAATATATTAATATATACAATATATAGTTATCATATTATTAATTGAAACATGGTTAATTATTATAATTAATTTAGTTTCATAAATTAAATTCATATTTTGGTGTAAATTATTTACAAATGTTGAAATGTAGCATTATCACGCTATTTTTTTTATAGTATATTATAGCCTAAAGGTTAGGTTAGGTTAGGCAGGTACCTACATGGCGAGTGAGTACCTACATATTGTCATACTACATGCGATAACATTATATTAGCTACTATATAAAATGTATTTATTTCACGAGGAACGGCGATGGTCAACTTTTAGAAAGCTTAATGAAATAGGAGTAATGAAAAGTGGTTTACCGATCCACTTCATTATAACAATACAACTCGAGTAGAACAAGGTTGAAGGCACATGCTAGACGCTATAGTATAGGTAAATATAATGGTATATATATAACCAACTGGTTTGACAGCGATGTATAATATTAGTTTTCTATAGATATAACATGTTATAATAATAAGGCACCAAAAAGGAGTTTAATCGAGTTTTATACTGTTGTCTATAAATAATAAATTAGAAATTTAACTTGACAAAGGTGGTCGAATAGAAACATTTTTCAAAAGTATAAAAATGTATTTTCAGTTAATTACAATTTATTTTTAAATACCTATATATGTTTTAGTCTGCAGGGTTCAACTTTTTTTTCAAGAAGCAATAAGTTTATCAGGAGCCTGACACAATGATATATTTAAAATATTTAGATTAATTTTAATCTATTCACATCCTAGGCTAACAAACTGTCTCCGCTTTAAATCATTTTTTGTATACAATATGATATTATATAATATCATTCAATTCAAATTTAACAACATACATTACAGTCACCCACTTGTAACCAGCTATTGTACAGCAGAGTGGCTTCCATTTACCCGCTTTTTTAAAAATATTATTATTGCTATTAAAGTAATTTATTTTACTATCAGTACCTAATAATACACTAATATACCTACTATTATACTAATAGAGTAAGTCAAATAAACTTTTGCCGACAACAGTGCATTTTAAATGGCATTATGTGTATAAAATATAATACATAATTATAAATTTACAATTTCAAGTACCCACGAATAATATTTTCAAATCAAAACAAAACAACTGAAATTGTTATTCTTCGTTTTAAATTTAATATCTAATTTTATCCAAATTTAAATTTAAAATATCTGTATCTTGTTAAAAAAAATCATGCTCGTGTATTTTTAATATTTTTAAACTGCTATTATAACAGCTTATCTCATGATAAACAATTTCTCCCTTTTCGGAAAAACATAAGGTTCTTAATATGTCCAAATCTTGAGGTTTGTTTGTTTATACCAACAATACCCAATAGAAGTTATTGTAAGTAATGAAGTAATGGTTTATAATAGAAAAGTACGAAATAAAATTTGTGTTCTTAAATGTCCAATAACTAAAAAGGATGAATGGAGATGAATTTCAACTCCTAAATTCATACTTTGAGCATGGTTTGAATTTCAAGTTTATACCACCACGGGAAAAGCACCCAAAAACATTGAATTTTTTCCGATACAAAATACATATAATATTAATGTTCATAATCGTCAATTGAATACCATTATTACCTTAGTCCCCTATAATAAAGAATCCAAATGTATAGCCGTATAGGTATACTATTGTAAAAGTAAATGTGATGAAAAAAATGTTAATTAATTTATTAATTACGTCTATAATAATAAACTACAATAATTATAGGAATTAGAAACTTATTGGGATGATTGTATATTAAAATTAAAATAATGATCTATATGTTTGCCAACAATTTTGTAGTAATTTATCACAAATCTGAATGTCTTTTTTTTTAACGTCTATCTAATGGATTACCGAGTGTATTGAAAGATAGTTAAAAGAAGAAAATATTTATCTCTTGCAAATTAAATTTATAGGTACCTACTAGTTATTTCAATTAAAAGTATTAATGCATTTTCTTAACTTTAGAGGACTATAGTCTATACTCTATAGTTAATATTTTAATAAACTAACTAACCAAAATTGATGATTTGACTGTCAATATTTTCACACTTTTTATACAACAAATAAAATATTATTAACAAAAAATTATAGAAAAAAAAATTGAAAATGTTTGCAAACAGCTCAAAAGGGCAAAATGTTTTGAAAACGTTATCAAGTATAGGAATTGATGAAATAAACATATGGTGTAAATTTCATGTATATACATTATACAGACAACAGACTACAGTTATTCTTTTTTGAATTACAACAAAATAAGAAATCTCTACATGAGAAATAAAGTGACTATATACAATGTTGTAAAAATATGAACTTCAAATTTGACTTTCTTGCGGACATTTAAAATTTTTTTTTTTGATAAAGGTAGACAAACTTATGAGTAATCTTGTATAACATTTTCTAATTTTAGATTTAAAAAGAAAAATGTTTAGGAATTTCCAACTTAAAAATGTTCGTGATTTTTATGTATTTTGCAAGAATTAAACTTCAGATGCTTATAAAAAAAATTGAGGCTATCGATTTTTAATATTTTTTAAATGCCATTGTAATTATATATTTTGGGAGCCTTGTACTAAATTTTCAAACTTTTTTAACCTTCGAATAAAATTTTATTGTCATTCATAGAAAAAAAACTAAAAAATTTGGTAACTGAAAATGTCCGTAAATAGTTCAAAACAAATCAATATTTTTTGAAAATTTTATCGTGTATAGAAAATGCTAATATAAATATTCAGCGAAAATGCCATGTATCTACATGGTCATTTTTTTAGAGTTACGCCAAATGCCGGTGCTATTAAAAACTACTGGGAATTTTAAATTTTGAACTCCCAATGCACCAACTAGATTCATTTTCCCATCGAACAAGATAAACCAGCGAAGTTGAAAATCGAAGTATTATTTCGAGTGTACACACTTATCGTGTACATAGACACAAAAATAACAATAAAAAATAAAACACACATCATTGTTAAATCAATACATACATTGCTTGTTTCAGAATCTAAAATTATTAAAAAAATATATGTTATGCTTATAAGTTAAAATCTGTTCATTTCACATTTGCCTCATAAATAAATACAAGCGAGGCCATGGGTTAAAGATAATACATAATACATAATATAGACAAGAATATATTAATATATTATAATATATGTACTAAATGTAAATCTTAGATCATATACAATCTACAGTACTAGCTATAGTATATAGTACGATAGCAGTATAATAAATAGCACCGACGTCTGTGATCAACTATTATACATAATACATATAGAATAATGATCTCAGATGTAAATTTAATCATTATAATTTTTATCAAGTATTCAAGTTGTATCAACAAAAAAAAATACACCTTGGGGCTTATCACTTATTTCATCTATTCTGTGGTATTATCGCAGAACAATATCAAATACCACGGTTTTAGATTATATTATCACATAATAATAATATAATCATGAACATTAGAGGAAGGACGCCGAACACAGCAGAACGAAGCGTAAAAACATGGTCCGGAATTATCGCATTCCGCCAGAATGCGCGTCGGACCGTAATGATGTCGTTTTTACATATTGTATAGCATAGGACATTTAATGGTTTTTTATTATTATAATGTAAATGGTGAAATTTATGAATAATTACTATAGAACATTTTTTTAAAACCAAATTGCCCTCGATCGAATATAAGTGTTTCCAATAATATACGACTTTTATAAAAAGAGATAACAACTATATCTTTTTTTATAAAAGTCGCATATTATTGGAAACACATATATTCGATCGAGGGCAATTTGGTTTTAAAAAAATGTTCTATAGTAATTATTCATAAGTTAAACCATTTAGAATATAATATTAAAAAACCAATAAATTCCCTATGCTGTACATGTAAAAACGACATCATTACGGTCCGACGCGCATTCTGGCGGAATGCGATAATTCCGGACCACTTTTATATACACAGTTCGGCGTCCTTCCTCTAATGTTCATGAATATAATATTAATATCACGGACCACGGCCTTAGAAGATAAGGTCGGGACTCTTAGCTTATTATTGTGCCCGCTTACAGAGGACATTTTAGTACTTATTTAATCCGCTATTTTAATAGCGCTTCTGTTCCAACTTTCTGCATTTTCCTATTTACCAACTTACCATCGGTCATCGACCATCGACTGCAGGGTGGCAAGTGACTTGCCACTGGCAACATTAAACATTGTTGCAAATTTAAAAAAAACATCGCTCCGCTCGGCGCTCAGATCTCAGAAGTCAGAATCTAAAACCGGTCACCAATTAATAATTAAGTATTTAGTATTAACTAAATAAAATAAATAAATAAATTGATGATAATGAATAATGATTTACTTTAATAATTAACCATATTATATTTTATTGTTTTAATATTTACAAATATGTACAGTACAATTTCAACGTTTGGTGCAGTAGGTACTTTCATGTATTATGTCGAATATAACTTAGCAATTTTTTTTTATTACGATTCAATTTTTTATTTTTATGATTTACTTGTTGGGAAAACTGCCTCATTCTCATACGTATGTAATATATAACTACGAAAGAAATTATATCAGTGGCATGTGTAGAACATGGTAAACTTAATTTGTGTTCACTCAATATTTCTTCTAAAATCAAATCAAAAACATAAGGTGAATTACAATATTTTTCAAATTTTTGTTCAATATTTTTAATAAAATAGAAGAAAGTTATATTTGAATGTATTAATCGTCCGTGGGTTTTCAGATTAACCAAAGCTGCTTGCATTTGCTGTGAATGTCCTTGATGAGATATAAATTATGTCTTACAAACTTGACAGTTATTTGTGTAATACATCAATTGTTTACATAAATAACCTGAAAAATCATTTGAATCATAGATTTAGTTGAAATCTAACCAATGCAAACAGTGAGTATAGTAGTGAAGTACAAATACTATTTGTAAAAAAATTTAGAAATGTCCGATGTATTTTTAAGTAGGTATGTTAATATGTTATTATATCTGAGCGCAAACGGAATAGAATTTGGTTTAAGCCTTGGCTTAGACAGGTTCATCTATACAAAATTATATTTAAAACTGAATATTTTTAAATATCCAAAGCTGGGCACTAACTAGTTAGTTTTAATTCATATTAACTTTGTAACTTAACTAGTTGAATTTAATCTGTAGAATAGTCTAATCTAACTCGTTAGAAAAAAACCTAAACTAACTAGTTATTATTCTTATTATTTTTTCACATTCCAAAATTCCAAAGCTGTTTCTCAATCATGACATTATATGGTTATATGCCTATATAGATTATTGGCTCATATATATTATTAATTATTAGTATTTATAATAATGCACATTTTTTTATTTTGTTTCACCCTCTAATAACTAATAACTGATATACCAATTAATTGAAATTATTACTTACCTAGTTAGAACATTTTGATCAAATTACTAGGTGTTTAATTCAATTTTCAGTTTTAATCAATAGTTTAAGTTAGAAACTTATTATTTACATTTCAACAAAAAGGTTTTTTTAATCTATAAAAAAAAACTAACTTCTAACTAACTAAGTTAGAAATTTGGACAGTTTCAGAAACTAACTTAAATTCTAACTTAGTTACTAAGTAACTTAACTCCAACTAGTTAAAAAAAATTGACTTACTTGCCCAGCTTTGTAAATATCCTTAATACAATATGTGCAATAATCAATCAATCAATGCAAATTTTTTTTAAATATTTACTATTTATATGTAGGTCGGACAATATAAAAACGAGAAAGACATTTTGTAATTTGATACTCACAGAAAATATAATGTTTCCATTGTGATCTTTTTTAATTACTTGTCGTTCTATATCATCAGAATCAAAATGATTTTCACAAATAACAAAATTATTTTTAAGTTTGATCCCAAGATTACTTTCCCATTGGGCTTTATTGCTTTAAGTACATCATTTTTGGGACAACTAAACACAGATAATTTTGAATTTTTATTGCAACTAAAAAAACAAATTAAATTGGGCATATTTAAGTTGAAAGAAACAATTCTTAAAACAACTACAATTACAGCAGTATGATATTATATATTAACAACTAACAAATATGTTTGTGAAAACAAAATTCTAAATTTACTATTCAGGAAGTATCAACATAATTTCTATTTCTATAATTCCATGTCCGTATACAAACTACAAATTAATATCTATTTATGGCTCTATATTATTAAATATACAGGATGATACAGGAGCAAGCATGCTCACACCTTTTTTTTCTAAATAATACAGTTATTCAAAATCTGATTTTTGGAATTTTTGAATATACTTTAAAATCATATTTTTAAATTCTTGAGATATTTTTTTACTACTTAAGAAGTTTTCAGTGGAGATAGAAACTTCTGTTTTCAAATGAGAACAACCCCTTTTCAACTGTAAATTATACAGTGGATAATTTTTCTGAAATTTTTGACGTATCAAAATCAAAATTCGTACTGGTAGTTTTTGAGTTAATTATTAGAGGAAAAAATAGGGGTGAGCATGCTTGGTGAATCACTCTGTATAATACAATATTTCTGTTTTCTAATTTCAATTACGATAATAATAATTTATTGTGATGTTTAATTTTCGTTTGCCGCTAAAATATTTTTAATTTTATTCATAACCTCAATAAAGTTCAGACCGAGGCGCCTAATAAATTAGCGGCGAAAAACGCAACTAAAATGTCCTCTCTAAGCGACCGAATTGATTAACGTTGTTAAATAGGGAAGTGTCCCGACCTTATCTTCTAAGGCCGTGTCACGGACTAATATCAAAACTTGAAGTAATAAAATTTATAAGCGTAACCGAATACTACAGAGTACAGATCCATATTATTTGGCTTTGGCGTAACTAATACAAGGAAATAAGCAATTACAAGTTACAACATATTTTATATTTTGAAATAGCAATGGGTCTAGACAACGAAAACCCAACTTTATTTGAAAAAAGCGAAGAGAGGACAGTAAGTGCAAAAGATTTGGATGACAATGAAGCTGAAGAGTTTGATTCAAGGGAAATCTTTGGTAAATAAGTTTTAGCATTTATAAATAAATAATAATACATTTTTACAATATTGCTGATCTATCATGCTTTTCTCAATATATTAGATTTGATTAGAGGAATAACAGATCCAGAACATCCACTGTCCCTTGAAGAACTAAGAGTTGTTGATCAGAGTTTAATTGAGGTAACTATTTACTAAAGTATATAAGATGATTACCCAACTAGGGGAAGTAATGCTCGTACAGTCATGTAGTTATGCTGTTAAACTCCATCTCAGCTGTACCATGAAAAAAATAACCACTAATATAACTATACATTTTGAATTAATTAATTTACCTATATATATTTATAAGTCTGAATAAGTCTGATTAGGTAGAAGTAACAAACTTTTTTACTTTCCATAATTATAAAACAACATTTAACTCGTTAAACTCTTCAAGCTTTTATGTTAACTTATATGTACACATATACAGTATTGAGTCGTATGGTGTTCACAATCTATCACTAAAGAATAATTCAGAATTAGTTATAACTTATAACCAACATTATTTTTTTACTATAATCTATCATTTTTAAGTATTTACTATAAAATATTATTTAAATAGATTGTTGTTATTTATGAAAGATCAAAATAACCTTTTTTATGTTTGTATAGTTATCTAGTTTTACTACTAACTTTAATGACTTTGTTACTAAATCGTTATAGTTTTATTAAACTCACTTTATTGTCAACCTTGAGAACCAATAATTTTTGTGGTAAATAAAAAATGATTTAAATCTTGGATTTGTAACCTAGAAATTCTTGATATTAGTTTTTTTTTGTTTATACTTGGTATCTGGATGTAAAATTGTGACAATTTGAAAAAACTTGCTTAATGTACTTAACGTACAAATGGCAGTTAACATAGATAGTTTATTGATAAATACTACCAATTGTACATATTACTTACCTTGTTTATGATATATGGTAGTAGTGTATAGTTGTATATTCAATAAGGAAGCTATTAAATTAGTTAACTTAAACAAAATTATGGACCCTGTAATATATACCCATTTTATTGCATTGCGATTCTTAAGTTAGAGACAATATTTTTCTATACAGATTGTTTTTATACATTTTTTCTAAATGCATACTATCTTTATATGTATTTAAATGTTCTCAACAAAATAATATACAATAGTTTCATAAATCGAACACTATACATCAAGGTTGGCACTGTGCACCAGTGCGTCATGTTTTACTGCAGTTTGTAACATAAAAATTATGAAAAACATTTGTCTTACAATTTGAGTATTTATATGTAAAACAGAGCTTGACTAGAAGTTTAAAGTATGACCATGTTATCAATAATTTTATGTTGAAAATTAGATTTTGATATATTTAATACTATTAAAACATATTTTTATGTTATAGGTTGAAGATAGCATCAATACAGTTAAGGTATTATTTACACCAACTATTCCTCATTGCAGCATGGCTACATTAATTGGATTATCTATTAAAGTTCGACTTTTATGGTGTCTACCACCGCGCTTTAAAATATCTGTTACCATAACACCAGGTACTCATGCATCTGAACACGCTATCAATAAGCAATTAGATGATAAAGAAAGAGTGGCTGCAGCTTTGGAAAATACACATCTATCAACCGTTTTAAATAAATGCATAGCTACTGCATAGGTAATCACTATTTTAATCTTAACATTTATATTTGTTCTAAAGGATATATACATATAAATATAGTCATTAATACATTTTTAAATATTAATAGTACATGATTTTACATAAAAACAAACATTTACTATACTACCACAATTTGTATTAATTATCATTTAATTATCCTTTAATTATCCTTGGATGCCTTCAACCATTTTTGGATTATATTTACATGTCTTTTAAGTTTTAGCCAATGCTGCTCAACCGGCTCAAGCTATGTATGATCTTAATTCTTAAGTGTAAATGTTCCTTTTCTATGATTTCTTTTACAACTTGCAAAATTGTTCACGCTATGAAAAAAGTGCATCAAGTTATTTAAAAAATGTTATGTGTTTGAGAAAACTAAGTAAAGTTTTTTACATTCTTTAAGACTAAGCTCTCCAATAACTCTTTTCTTTTTGACTTTGGTTTTCTACATTCCCTTTTACTTTTATATTAAAATAATTCCTTACACTTAGTATTTTCAAAAATAATATTTGGCCTAGTGATATAAAATTAAGTAGATAGAAGCCAAGTATAATCATAGTGCTTAAAAACAGTAAAAGTAATGTGTTCAACCGATAAATTATACTGAATTTGTTTTTATCCACTGTTAACAATGATGAATATAATAAAAAAAGAGGTAACAATTTTTTTAGTTATTATTATTATTATTTATTCTTGCAGTATGGCGTTGAGATGTTACAACTAAAAGAAAAACTAATAGATGTAATTTGATAGTACCTGAAAGAAGAAATACATTTTATGTTGTAATATTATTTTTATATAAAAATTTCATATTTAAATGTATTTGTTTAACTACCTATTTTAAATTTAACAAACTTTTAACCATATTAAAAATAAATACAATTACTTATTTTGTTATTTTCATAAACAAAATTAAAACACATGTGTTATGGTAATAGTATCATTGGTATCATGCAATATAAAAATCTATTTAGCGGACTCAGGGCCGTCCCTAGGGCATGGCAAGCGGGGCCCTAGCCCTGGGCCAAGCACCTTCACCAGTTAGACAGGCCCCGCTTTTGTAGATACAATAAAAAAAGTCAAGTTAATGAGAAAAAAAAATTATTATTTATATATTTTTATACCTTCATATGTTGTTCAATTTTCCTACCTATTATACGGCTATACCTACTTGTATTAATTGACGTCAGTCTTCAAATAAATGTATTGCATTTGAAACGAGTTAATATGATTAAAATTGTAAAAAATCTTCAAAGCTCTCCGTCCCAAAAAAAGGCACCAACTTAGCTATAATATTTATAGAAAGAAATGCTGACTAGCCAAAATGTATATTTATATTTAATTTTTTATTGACATATTTGCTAATTTAAGGCGCAGGAAGGTTAATTTATAATATATATGATTCTAAGCGGAGCGAAAAAATTGATTGATTTTACAATTGTGTGTGTTTTTATTTGTTTTGTAATGCTCATTTTGGGTAGTAAAAGTGCTCTGATTTTCGAAATCAGCATCTTTACTGATAGAAAAGTGAAACTAGTTGGTATTTTTGGGAAGTCAAAATTATAAATTTCATGTAGTTTTAAAAAGCGTTGAGAAAAACAAAAAATAGGTGACATTTTTACAAAACCAATTTTTGAAAAATTGATTTTATTTTTTTGGTGTACCTCAAAAATTAATAAGTGTAGAACCTTGAGATTTCCGACAAATATTTATATACGAATTTTCCATAAAGTACTTTCTCAATATTTTGACTATTTTTGAGCTAGTTATAGCCTTGAGCCCTTGAGAAATTTTTCCATTTTTCTAATTTTTTTTAAAATTATCCTCAATAAAATCTTTTTCATTTAGTAAAAAATCTTGAAAATGTAATGATAGGTTCCTTATAACTTTCATTAATTGAAGTTTAAAAAGTGGGTCACTGTATAATGGATGCTATTAAATTTGAATTCAATGATACAATATCATTGTATAAGAAAAACAATTCTGAGCGAAGACGGTTTGTCAGTCTAGGTTTAAGATATATTATATACATATCTATGGTATTAAAAAAAAAATTTGACCTATGATAAATTCCAAATTAATCATATCACAATATCCATTAGGTACTTATAACACGTTATACATCAACAAAAACCGTGATACTATCATAGATATATAATAGTACACTTTAGAAGTTTCAAGTACCCACGAATAATATTATTCAATCACAACAAAATAACTAAAATAGTTATTCTAGGTTTTTTAAAATGTAATTTCGTCCAAATTTGAATTTAAAATGTCTGTAAAAAATAACTGTGTTCATATATTTTTTAGATTTTTTGGTTATAGTATGAACTATTTATGAGAACCTTTATGTTGAATTTGTAATCCTTAGCTATAAAAACTGAACATTTTATAATTATTAATTACAATGATTGATAATTTTCGAGATTTTGATAAATTTTGTCAAAATTTGATCTTTAAATGCTTATAAAAAAAAACTGTGCCTATGTATTTTTAATATTTTTCAACTGCTATTGTAACAATATATCAGGAGCCTTGTATTAAATTTTTACACTTTTTGGCCCAACAGATAAAACTTTATTGATATTCATAAAAAAAAAAAAACTAAAAAAATTGAAAAATGAAAATATCCGTAAACAGCTCAAAAAGAGTCAAAATATTTTCAAAATTGTATGGTGTACAGGAAATGCTAATATAAATATTCAGTGAAATTTTCTTGTATCTATACAGTTATTCGTTTTTGAATTACAACGAAATAATGAAATCGCTACATGAGAAATCGAGTGAATATCCAATGTTGTAAAAATTTAATTTGACTGTCCGGTAGAGATTTTTTTATTGATAAAGGTAGACAAACTTATGAGTAATCTTGTATTAGATTTTCAAATGTTAGATTTAAAAAGAAAAATTTTTACGAATTCTTAACTCAAAATAATTTGCTAATTTTCGTGATTTTTCCATATTTTGTCAAGTTTTGAACTTTAAATGCTTATAAAAAAAAACTGTGACTAACGATTTTTAATATTTTTCATCTGCCTTTGAAACAATATACTAGGAGCCTTCTATAAAATTTTCAAGTTTTTTTAACCAACAAATAAAATTTTATTGATATTTCTAGAAAAAAAACTAAAAAAAAATTAAAAATGAAAATGTCCCTAAACAGTTCAAAATAAATCAAAATATTTTGAAAATGTTATCGTGTATAGAAAATGCAAATATAAACAACCACTGAAAATTTCATGTAGGTATCTACTGTCATTTGTTTTAAGGTTACACCAAAAACCAAAATCGATTTTCTCGAAAACAGATTTTGCGTAAAAATTCCCGTTTTTCCTTAATTTTTCCCGGTGCTTTTAAAAACTACTGAGAAATTTAAATTTTGACCTCCCCAATGCACCAACGATATTCACTTTCCAATCGAACAAGATACTGAAGTTGAAAATCGAAGCATTATTTCGACTACTTATCGTGTATTCGTGTACACAGACAAAAAAAGTAAAAAATAAATAAACACACATCATTGTAAAATCAATACATTCATCGTTTCACTCAGAATCTAAAAAATATAAAAACACATATCATTGTAAAATCAATACATCCATCGTTCCACTCAGAATCTAAAATAGATATGCTCAATTATTTGTAAGATGCTTGATATGATGATAATATTTTTTCTTTTCATAGCTAACATAAGAAATTTTAATAGGTTTCCAACAAGTTGTTATACCTCTATCAAACTAAAAAAGTTCCTCTGAAAGTCAGTACAGTCACGTTTTCGATCTTTGTTAATTTATTTTTAACTACTAAATTTAATGATTTATACAAGTGTGCTAGGCTGATGCAACTTTTCCGCTCAGAATATTTTTATCAATGTAATTTAAATATAACACTTCCATTACAACGACATGCTTAACACCCACTTGTCACTTTTATTCATATTGTATTATATTGTTCTGTGATTACTGATTATATGCCTATACTTATTAATTTATCAACATTATTATATTAATTTTAAATATATTACGTGTTTTGTTATCAATTAATTTACTTATTCATATTATTGTAAGTAGGTACAAGGTACTAAATTTTTAAATATATTTGGGAGTAGCCCCCTTATACCTAGCCACCTAGGTATATATCATAATATTAAATATTTAAATATATGTAACTGCCAACTGACGATAATGACATTTTAGGCCCAGCAAATTTACTCTGACCTGGGCCCCGCAAATCGTCAGGACGGCCCTGAGTGCCCTAGAATGTTGTTGAATACCGTAGGTGCTCTCAGTAGCTACAAATAACAAATAATCAAAAACAATTTTTCATCTATTTATATAATTTGTGAACATATTAAAAATTAATATTTCTTGAATAAGACATCAATAATGGCCGCATAATGAAATATGGCCTCATGGCTTATTGCATTAAAATTATGGTTAAAGTTTAAAATCAATATAAATATTTATAGAAAACGACCAAATCGTCCAATGATAATAATTTATAATTTAAAATTTAAAAAAGTATTATGTATCTGCAGTTATTTTTTTTAGTTACACCAAACGATCAAAACCTATTTTGTCAAAAACACCCGTTTTTCTTTAATTTTTTTTCCTTGTCGGTTTTGAAAAATGCTGGGATTCTTTAAATTACCAACTTTCCCACTAGAAAAGATAATGAAGTTGAAAATCGAAACTATATTAATTCAACTATTTATCGTGTATAAATTTTAAAATCACTGTCTTCATTGCGCCCCTCAGAATCTTATAATATTATGTATTTATGTATGAGATACAATAATATTGTCATTAGTAGGTAGGTACCCTATTATTTATTATTAGAAAAGTATGTTAATATAAATAGTTCTAATAATTCTTGTATTCAGTCTTCACTCTTCATGGTAATAAATTAAATCTTCTTTGTCATCATAGACC